>JARHVA010002045.1:2087500-2687500 GCA_037957365.1 Torreya grandis
TCTAAAAATACCTATGTACTATATCATGTCCAAAATTATGAATTAAAATTATTCTAGGTTAAGTCTATGGTAGTAGGATAGGATCACAATGCAATATTTTTCTATTGATTGAGACCACATCTAGTTTGAATGTGTGAATGAATTTCATGTGAGCACTTGCAACTATCTGTGAGGGTTTTCAAATTTAATGTTGGAGTGTATTTGTCACATGGAGACCTAAAAACCATAAAACCCTATCTCCTTCATAATAAACACAATATAGATCAAATTCCAAAATGGGGGAATAGGGTTGTGGAAATACTTGAGCTACCCTTGGAAAACCATATATAATGTGATTGTTGCTTCCATAACTCAAAAGGCCTAAGGGCAATGTAGTTCTCCCTCCTAGGGTGAGTGTGTGATCCATTATTGTGTGACCATATGAATGTAGATAGAAGATTTATTGAAATTATTGACAATGAATTCCCTTTACCTATAATAAAAAATATTCATACTTTGCCTATTATTTTTAGGATGTAGTAGAATTGGAATTGGAAGAAATAGTGCTCTTTTACTCAATGTGTGGTGGGATTATCAATTGATAGCTAGATGTATGTGGAGAAGCCTTGATGCGATTATATAGAGGAATGTTTTGAATATTTTAACTAACCTACCTTTCCAAATGTGTGGTATGGTTAAATGCAATTCCTTTAATATAAAAATTTATAGTTGGAGTACGAGGGATACGGTTGTAATGCGACCCTATCTAACCTAGCAAAATCTTATCCTAGAAGGGTAAAGACTATTATAAAAGGTCTACAAAGTGCCTATGATTAAATTAAGGATGTATAAAGGATGTTATGAGTGATTTAAAAAATAAATTTTAGAGTAGTAAATGCTCTCATATATATTGCAAGTTACTAAAATTGTGAATATGGCAAGTACGGTAAGGATGTCAAGATTAAATATCATTGTCAAGTACTTAATGATTAAATTAATGTGTCTACATTTATACCCATGTTAATATAGTGATATAATGAAGTGAAATCAATAGAGTAAAGTAGATGAAAACTTAATTATGTTTACACACTTTGTCTTTTGATGAAAATCTTGATTATGCAATATGTCTTAATGTGAAACCTACAACAATGCCACTGAAAGAAGTTATTATTTATTTTTAAAAGTTGAAATGCCTGAAATTTGAAAATTTAAAAGAGAGTAAAAAAAGTATACACCTGAAAGAGTATGTAATCTAAATCACCTGTAACTTGAAGGTGGATAAGTATTTGCCTCCATTTTAGGTATTTTGTAGAATTATTAAACTTGTGGTGAATTTAGAGTGATCAAGTCTCAATTTGGAAACCATTGAAAGCTTGAGTTGTAAAAATTGTTTGTTTTAACTCTCATTTTCATTGTGTAAAGTAATATATAGAATAATTGAAGGGGTATAACCACTAACTATGGCTCACTACGTATACAAAGTGTAACCATAGATGTTGACTATAACTAGAATTTTATGTGGCCCATTTGTAACATGAGAATGAGTCACATCACTATTGATAGATACAGATTCTATTTTAGACTTTAAAATTTTTTAAAGTTTGAAATTTTAAAGATTTTGAACTTGAGAAATTTTGAATCTTGAAATTTTCATGTAACAACATGCACATGAATGAATATCATGCTCATTGTATCTATACTATGTTTATATTTAATTCCACTAGAAATTTTAACTTTATTAACTTGTAACTTGTAACAATATGAATGAGTGCATATGCATGTCACATGCCCCCATAATCTAGAAATTTTGAATCATGTTGTAATTTTGAAAACTATATAGTGACATAAATATGCAATTTACTCATGAGGACTTATCTTCTCAAAATAATTCCATTGTGATGTCCTCATTTTGAGATGAGAGATGTAGCCTACAAGTCACTTATCTCAAAATAAATAATATGTGGAAGGTAGAATCATGTAATTGCACTTGAACTTTTGAATATTTTATATCATAGTATTTGAATGTAACATTGAATTTGTATATGAAATATGTGTTAGATAAATATATAATTAAAGCACATAAGCATCATGTGAAAGATATGTATCAAGACACAATAGTAAAAATAATGCATGATATGAATAATGATGCCAAATAACAATTAATAAATAAACAAACAATTTCATATAATGTTATAGAGTTTGCATATAGTGTTGCACATAAGGCCCAAAGGCCAAAAACAAGGGACATGTGAATGTCACATAAACACACAAGGCCAAATACCAAACTCAAATAACATGATGATACCATACAAGTAATAATTTTCACATATAATGTGAAGCTCCACACACAATAAGAAAGCAAGTTCTAATTGTTATGAAGTAAAGTAAGAAAAAAGAAACGCAAAGTAAATGTGATTAAGTGGAATCCACCATATTAATCTATTTAATTATTAGAAAATAATATATTTATGTCACACATGCATATTATGAGTGATTTTTAAAATATTTGTATGATATTTAGCTTGACATGGTAGAAAGGTCATGGATAAATATAACCTGTTGAAGTGTTCATGAAGAACAAAGACATGCCCCCAACTTAGAAAGGATCTTGGGTAATAAGGGAAGCCTAACATTAGAGAACCATGCGAAATTATGTCATTTTTCACACTCAAATACCTCATGAAAAACAATGTGTATTGAAAACTAAAATATGCTATCTTCTTAACATAAAATAAATAACATATTTAAAGAAGTAAGTTGTTGGGAGAAGAAAATAGATAAGTAAAGTTGCATAGGATATTCTTTGGATATTCATGTATTATGGATGAAATTGTTGGCTATATGTATTGTGTCTTATCTTCCATGACTTGTAAAAGGATAGAAGATGAACAGTCCCCTTTTTTTGGCACTGATGTACAAGAATAATATGAATAGTTAGGAACTAAAAATGACTATAAATATGTATGATTATATGAAGAAGATGATAAACCTTTGTTGAGATCAATATAGAATTTTTGGTTATGGTTACCTATTGTATTTCTTATGTTATTTGATGTATACATTAATATGTTTAATGTCTGGTTTAATCCTATTTAAATTAATCTGAATGCTCTACAAACCCTATGAAAACTCTAGTTAATCTTAATTCTTATCTATCACATGTTAATTCCTCTCTGATATGCTTATGATAAATATGAATTATTTGCACTATCCTATGCAGTAGAATAAAACTTAGCTATCCTCATCCTTAGCATGTTCTATTTTATTAGAAACTCTACTAACAATGGTGTGATGAGCGTGAAGACACTCCTTCTGGAGGAAACTATGCTAAGATGGTTACTAGAGTAATGAGACATTGAAACACAGTTAGAAAAAAAAGTATGGAACTTCATATAACAAGAATCTAAGAGGAATGCTCTTACCATGAGTGAAATTATTTAGGAGCATATCTATGGAGAAATATATGATTTTTTTTGGTGTGAACTACCTAAATTGCTAACTAACTAGTTGAAAAGACTAGAATAATATTGATTTAATCCCAAAATGATAGAAATAATCAATTTGAATGAAGAAAAATAGACCAATTATTGAAACTAAAAACTAATTGGATGAAAGTGATAGACTATTAGGTTTCCACCATCATAGATGAATACATCACTGAGTTTACATTACAAGGATATATAACATTTGAATTTGTGTATGACTATTTTGTCTGAGGAATTAGAGGAAATTTTTTGTAGTGATTACTCTCTTGTTAAAGATGTTGGTTGTGGATAAGGCCTTGGTACCTACTCCAACCAATATAGAGTAGTCACTTTGGGTGTATGGGGATGTATGTATATAACAATGAATGATGGGTAGATGAGTAAGTGAATATTAAACCTAAATATTGAATGGAAATGTGAGGGAAGAAGAGTCAAAAGAAAATTTTAGATTTAGAATGGGAACTATGACAATAGAATAAATGTAATAGGCAGAAGGATACCCAAGTACTTACGAATAGAGGTGGAAGTAGTATTAGGATAAATGATGAATGAGTGAGAGGATGAGAAGAGTGAGATGATGAATGAAGGATGAAGATAGAGGATGATGAATTTCAATAGATAGATCTAAGTGATGAAGGATGAGATGAGGATGATATATGCAAAGAGGAAGATGAGAGTAGTTTAGCAGTAGAATAGATAGAAGATAGAAGTAGTGTGTAGCTAAAACAAAGGGTATTATTATAAGAAGAATAATTACAAATAGAGAAAAGTCATAGGTTCAAGCATAGTAGAAGAATATATTATTGGAAATAACTATTCACCAAAAGTGTATGCATCCCTGCAACCCAATCATTTATATTCTAGTAGAAGTTTTCAGCTAGGCGAGCAGGAGGATAATAGTTCATAAAGACCATTTTCATAGCATATGTGTTGTTGGGGTACAAAAATTCATACAAGATAAATTAGGAAGGATTTGAAGGCCATTGGATTAGTTGGAATGAAAAAATGACATGAAGGAAGCATAGTCAAATAAAGTGCACATTATAATTCTTCTGGTGCACAAAGTAGTATGCAAGCAAGATCACTTAGAATGCAGATGCCTTTGATAATAGTTATGTAGAATATTCCATCCACACCAGTAAATATGATGACTCATCCAAGAGTATTCATAAATATATCCATCTATGATGGGTCCATAGATCCTGAACAATACCTACTAACTTGTAAAATTAAATGGCAAGCTAAAGGCATCACGGTTGAAACTTTTCAAAAGTGCAAATTTGTAGGGGCCTTAGTTGGGAGAGCACTAGAGTTTATATACAAAAGAGACCTTTAGCAAGAAAGTCTAAAATTCATTCAATATTGGCTCATCATAGAATTTAAGATTAAGAAATGCACCAATCAGACTATATAAGACATGAAGGAGATAAGTCAAAATTTTAGAGAATCGATATACGATTATGACCATATATTCTTTGATGTAATGAATAAGGTATAATTTTATTTAATAGATAAAGATATATCATCATGTTTCATTGAAGGACTATGAACTAGGATTTAGTTTTCCACTACATAGACTCAATATGATACAAAATTAGATGCTATAGCTACTACACTACGCATAGATAGATTGAAGATTATGGAGAAGCCCCTGTTACTAATTCAAAAATTGAAAATACACTACATGATTTCATGAAATAAATGGAACAATACCATGAGGAATATAAGCCTAAATTAAATCTATGGTGTAAGATAAGGACACCACCAAAATAATTGTCTGAAATTCAAGATAGAATTATATGAACTCTATAGAGTAGTAAGGTAGGCCACAACATTATGCCACCTTCTACAACAATATATCAAGAATTCATAAAATATATATTGTAATTTCTACAAGTCACCTAACCATGATGAGAATAACTATAGGGATTTACAAGATCTTAAAGAGGCCATCTCCAGAAATGTATTCTCCATCGTAGTGTATCAAATATCCTTGGTAAAAAAAACAATCCTAGGGTTGGAGGTCGATAAAGGTTATGCGACCCAAATAGGTCCACAATGGATTTTGAGTTCATCATACTATTAATATCATAGTCTGGCTAGATAGACCCCTCCTTTATTGAGTTGGACACCTCCATCTCCTAAATTCCAGTATGCAACACCCTAGATCTCACCTATAATGTAGTAACAATAAATGAGTTAGACCACACCAGTTGTGCAACAATAATTTAGAATTGGAGACAATAGTCAGTAACATCAATAGTGGAACACCACACTAAAATAAGTAGGATATCAAGATGGATATCAGTATAGCATAGGATGAGTTTGTGGAGGTTACATAGGAAGATACCAAGGTGGTAGAGGAAATAACTACCAATAGCCTCCCCTAAAATGCTACTTATGTGGAGAATACAATCATGTCCAATAGAATTACCTAATGAACCCAATGACACAATATAACTATTTTGTCTGAGGAATTAGAGGAAATGTTTTGTAGTGAGTACCTCTCTTGTTAAAGATGTTGGTTGTGGATAAGGCCTTGGTACCTACTCTAGCCAATATAGAGTAGTCACTTTAGGCATATGGGGATGTGTGTATATAATAGTGAATGATGGGTAGATGAGTAAGTGAATATTAAACCTAAATATAGAATGGAAATGTGAGGGAAGAAGAGTCAAAAGAAAATTTTAGATTTAGAATGGGAACTATGACAATAGAATAAATGGAATAGGCAAAAGGATCCCCAAGTAACTACGAATAGAGGTAGAAGTAGTATTAGGATAAATGATGAATGAACGAGAGGATGAGTAGAGTGAGATGATGAATGAAGGTTTAAGATAGAGGATGATGAATTTAAATAGATAGAGATAAGTGATGAGGGATGAGATGAGGATGATATATGTGAAGAGGAAGATGAGAGTAGTTTAGCAGTAGAATAGATAGAAGATAAAAGTAGTGTGTAGCTAAAACAAAGGGTATTATTAGAAGAAGAAGAATTACTCAAAGAAATAGAGAAAAGTCATAAGTTAATCATATGTTCAATCATATTATAAGAATATATTATTGGAAATAACTATTCACCAAAAGTGTATGCATCCCTGTAGCCCAATCATTTATATTCTAGTAGAAGTTTTTAGCCAGGTGAGCAGGAGGATAATAGTTGAGAAAGACCATTTTCATAGCATATAAGTTGTTGGGGTACAAAAATTCATAAAAGATTAATTAGGAATGATTTGAAGGCCATTGGATTAGTTGGAACTGAACAAAAACATGAAAGAAGCATAGTCAAACAAAGTGCACATGATAATTCTTCTAGTGCACAAAGTAGTATGCAAGCAAGATCACTCAGAATGCAGATGCCTTTGATAATAGTTGTGTAGAAGATTCCATCCACACTAGTCAATATGATGACTCATCAAAGAGTATTCATAAATGTATCCATCTATGATGGGTCCATAGATCCTAAACAATACCTACTAACTTGCAAAATTAAATGGCAAGCTAAGGGCATCACTGTTGAAACTTTTCAAAAGTGCAAATTTGTAGAGGCTTTAGTTGGGAGAGCATTGGAGTTTATATAAAAAAGAGACCTCTAGCAGGAAAGTCTAAAATGCATTCAAGTTTGGCTCATCATAGAATTTAAGATTAAGAAATGCACCAATCAGACTATATAGAACCTAAAGGAGATAAGTCAAAATTTTAGAGAATCGATATACGATTATGGCCATATATTATTTGATGTAATGAATAAGGTATATTTTTATCTAATAGATAAAGATAAATCATCATGTTTCATTGAAAGACAATGAACTAGGATTTATTTTTCCACTACGTAGACTCAGTGTGATACAAAATTAGATGCTACAGCTACTACACTACACATAGAATAGATTGAAGATTATGGAGAATCCCCTAATTCAAAAATTAAAAATACACTACATGATTTCATGAAAACAATGGAGCAATACCATGAGGAATATAAGCCTAAATTAAATTTATGGTGTATAAAGTGTGGAAAATAAGGACACCACCAAAATAATTGTCTAAAATTCAAGATAGAATTTTATGAACTCTATCAAGTAGTAGGGTAGGCCTCAACATTATGCCACCTTCTACAACAATATATCAAGAATTCATAGAATCTATATTGTAATTTCTACAGGTCACCTAATCATGATAAGAATAACTATAGGGATTTATAAGATCTTAAAGAGGCCATCTCCAAAAATGTATTCTCCATCATAGTGTATCAAATATCCTCGATAAAAGAAACAATCCAAGGCTTGGAGGTCGATAAAGGTTATGCAGCCCAAATAGGTCCACAATGGATTTTGAGTTCATCATACTATTAATCTCATAGTCTGGCTAGATAGAACCCTCATTTACTGAGTTGGACAACTCCATCTCCTAAATACCAATATGCAAGACCCTAGATCTCACCTATAATGTAGTAACAATAAATGAGTTAGACCACACCAGCTATGCAACAACAATTTAGAATTGGAGACAATACTTAGTAACATCAATAGTGGAACACCACACTAAAATAAGGAAGATATGAAGGTGGATATCGGTCTAACATAGGATGAGTTTTTAGAGTTTACATAGGAGGATACCAAGGTGGTAGAGGAAATAACTACCAACAGCCTCCCCTAAAATGCTACTTATGTGGAGAATACAATCATGTCCAATAGAATACAATCATGTCCAAATGATACAAAAGATTTCCTTATTTTAAAAAAGTAGTGAAAGAATAAAGCTATTTGAAATATGAATATGGTATGGAGCCTAAAGAAAATACATTTTTGAATGTTGTTATGAAAAAATAGCTTGTGGAATAAGAGATACCTCCACTTGAGATGCCTCAAGGATCAGAGCATCAAAAAATTTAAATAGGATAAATATCTAGACCCAACCATAGGGAAGAGCCTCATGTACAAATTTATGCAGATGTTGAAAAAAAATAAACATCAAGATACTACTGATGGTGATGCTACAAAAATAGATGCACAAATGTATGGTCAGATCATTTTCATTATGCATCAAGACAGATTTGTCATTGTGCTTATATATCTCTTGAAACTTTTGATTACTCTATGTAACAAAGATATATCTTAGAACATCATGAATCTGCTACATAATCTTTTGGAATGTGCACAACATGGTCAAGAAAAGATAGAAAAAATCATTTGGTATGTCAAGATGAAGAAGCCTAGGGATGTTGATGCATGGATTGATGTTAAGGTTACTGGTTACAATATCTTGAATGCTATCTTTGATTTTGGTATCATAATTAATATGATTCCTTGGTTTACATAGGAAGCTATTGGATGACTGACTCTAAGCTACATCTTAGTAACCTTAAGCGTAACTAATTATGGAAAAATTGAGCCCATTGGTAGAGTAGAATATGTCAAGATCAAAGTTTCAAACTTATCTTTGCAAGGTGACTTTGAATTCATCAACATGAAGACCATAACAACACACTACCCTGTGTTAATAAGTAAAAAGTGGGCATATGATGATCAAATGACTATTAATATAATGCATAATCAACTCAAGGCACATTAAGGTGATAAGTTATTATCATCCCTCTCAAAATGGTACACAAGCCTTACATAATTCTAGTTGAACCATATTATCCATATGTTTCACAAGAAACTAGTTGGATGAAGGTGAATTCAGAGGAAAATCCAAAATCTCTATGCATAGCTGAATATAACTTCCTATACTAGCATACCAAACCTTAGGTACAATCACACTCACTCAGTAATTCAAGACATCGAAACAATGGAGGCCTAAACTAGTAGATATACAACTAGTGGTAAATCATTTTATCATTAAAGAATGTGCCTCTATGTCTACAAAATCTCTTACTTGATTTGAAGTTGATTTCATGTATCAAGATGATGATCAAATGCAGGGCTACATAGAGCTGATAAGGAAATGCACTTTACCATGGGAAACAAATTCATCTATCAGTGGTGACTCAAATACCCACCTCCTCAACTAGGCCTTAGGGGGTCATGAACTCTGACCAATACAAATGGTCATTGCACATGAGCAACAATTGCCTATGTACTATAAAACTAAAGACATCAATAATTTCATTCTACACTTGCAAGTGCATATTCTAAACATTAGTTAGTGGGTTAGTAATTTAAATTATGATGTAAAGGGAGTTACTACAACATGGTGGGAAATTCATCGAGATAACCAGTTGGAATGAGATGATGCTTGTGAGCTCATGATCAATAGATTGTAATTAATATAGTTTATTCACACTAATTAGCCATTTTTTAAAGAAGGTGAGTGTCTTGAAATTTATAGACATAAATGTGTTGATAGTTGGAATGAAGAACATGTCATACCAAAATATTGGGTTCACATTTTCCACTATACTCTTGCTCCACTACTAGCAACATGGTACATGCACCAAGAATGCAGAAGGGAGACCAAGCATTAGGATCAAGTGTAGAGTGATTTTATATGGACCTTTGTGTTTGAAGATGAAAATTCTCTAGTCCATAATGTACTTAATAAACTCAAGTACTTTTTATGCCATGGGTACACATAAGACTTGAACACCATAATAGAATCCACTACATAGAAAAATGCAGCCTTTAATCTTAACTCAGAATTATAAAGGCACAAGGTTTCTAAAAATGAAGAAAAATCTCTAACACAACCATGTAACCACATCAAAGATGAGGTAGAAAACATTGAGGATTTTTATTTTGATGGTAATTTAGATCTAAATTATTTATTCAAGCTGAAGCAACCTATTAAACCACTCAAGGACATCAACTCAACACTACTTGAAGAAGACAAGTTGCATAGCATTCAAATTCCTAAATATGAAGGGCAAAGGAGAATAAATGAATTTTTCAATGAAGAAAAAAACAATATTTATTAGTAGCCTATCAAGAAGCATATCACTAATATTGAAACAAAGGAGGTTCCAAAATTGGTAAACATAGGTGACTATTAGATAAAAACTAAAATTTTAAAATCTCTACAACTTCTAAAGGATTACCATGATGTCTTTCCCACTAAATTATTAAAGGTTCAAGGAGTTGACCCATATCTTGGTGAGATGCACATTGAATTGAAGGGGTGTGCATGGTCGATCAAGAAGTGGTCATGTGAGCTCAATCTGAATATGAAGCTGAATGTAAAGGCTGAATTGGATAAAATGTAGGATGCAAAAATAATCTATCTAGTGGAAAAAGCAAATTGGGTAAGCCCCATGGTAGTTCAACCAAATAAAATAGGATAAATACATGTTTATGGGGACTACCACATTTTAAATGATGCCTATGTAAATGATCCATTTCCAATACCATTCACAAGTGAAGTTTTGGAGTATGTTGTAGGACATGTAGTATATCCCTTCACAGATGGTGTTAATGTATATCATTAGATTCTGATCATAAAATAAGATCAATTCAAAATGAATTTGGTAATATAATGGGGTATTTTTGTGTACAAGGTCATGCTTTTTGGCCTTAATAATGCACTTGCAATGTTCTCTCACATAGTAGTTATAACATTCAAAGATGTTATGCATGACTTTCTAGAAGTTCATCTAGACAATTGGGAAGTCTTTTCTTTCTTCAAATAACACTTGTCTAATTTGTGTCTAATTTTGGAATGATGCTAAGATCTACGCATCACTTTAAATTTTAAGAAACATTTATTTTTTACACCTTTTGGTTTTTTTCTTGGACATGTAGTATGCAGTGAAGGTATTTTGGTAGATCAGGCTAAAATTGTAGTAATATTGAGTATGCCTCCACCTTTAGTTCCACTAAAGTGTGCTCTTTTCTAGGGCATACACGATAATATTTTAAGTTCATCAAAGGTTACTCAACCATTTCATCTCCATTATAATATTTACTACACAAGAATGTGAAGTTTGTTTCGACTTTATAATGCCAATCAACTTTCATTGAGCTTAAAAGTAGAGATTAGTTACTATGCCTATAATTATTTTTCTAGACTAGATCAAGCATTTTCATGTACATATAGATGCTTCTATAATCGTAGTTGGTGTTGTACTTGTGTAACTTGGAGATGGTGTGATAGACCATCCTATTCATTTTGCTAACATGAAACTCTTTGATGCAAAGAAAAACTATATAATTATGGAATGAGAAGCAATGGCGATTATGTTCACACTTCAAATATTTTAACACTATCTATTGGTGACACCATTTGAAGTTTTCAATAATCATCAATCCCTATGATATCTTTTCAACAAATTTATGTTATGAGGATGCATATCTTGATGGTTAATGTTATTTCAATAATTTCAATTCCACATAAATGTTAAACCAGGAAGAGAGACTGTGGGACTAGACCATCTCAGCCATATTCCTAATGTTGAAGAGCTAGAGGAATTACAAAAAGACTCTCCTAGTGATCACCTTTTCTATCTCTCTATGATTGTTAAAATTTTTGTAGCCATTTCCAACTTCCTCAAGTAAGGGGTCTTCCTTATGCACTATAAAGAACATGATAAGTAGTTTTTGACTAGAGCCCTACCATATACCATAATTAATGGGCTTTTGTATCACTTAAGGAAGGACAAAGTCTTGCATAGGGTTGTCTTGAAACATGAATGACATAAAATCTTATAGGAAGCACATCAAGGAGTCATAAGAGGATATTTCATAGGAGAGGCTATGACTATAAATATTTTACAGAGTGGATTATGGTGTCCAAATCTATTACATGATGCACATAGATTTGCATAGCACTATGACATCTACCAATGCATTGGTAAATTGCTAAAGAAAGATGAGATGCCTTTATATCCTCTAATATCTAAGTAGCCTTTTGATTAATAAGGCATTGAATTTGTTGGACCTATCAAAATATTGAGAAAATGCAATAAATCTAGTTATGCCATTATTGTGATAGACTATTTTACTAAGTGGGTTGTAGTTGCTATAACACCTAGCTACGGTGTGAAGGATGTAGCAAAGTCTCTATATAAAAACATCATTTCAAGGTTTGGATGCCATATAAATTTAGTTAGTGATAGATGAATTCACTTTCTAAAAAATACCATCAAGGCTCTAACTGAAGAATTTATGATTTCTCATCACAAAAGTATTGCATATCATCTACAAGCTAATGTCCAAGTTGAAGCTTCCAATAAAGTACTAGGAAAAATGCTTACAAAGATCTATGACATCAAGAAGGATGACTGAGAAGATCATATTCCTATGATTTTATTGGAATATCATACAAATTATAAAAGGGCTACATGATTTATACCATTCCAGTTGGTGTATGGGCTCGAAGCAGTTATGCCAATAGAATACTTAGTACCCAGCCTACACATTACCATGGTCAAGTGACTTGGAGATTATGATTCTCTTACTAACTGACTCCTAAAACTAAATTACATGGATGATTTTATATGTAGATTAGAGTGGATATAGGAAGTGTAAAAGAAAATTCAGAAAGCATGGCATGATAGGAACTTATGCTAAAAATAATTTCATAAGGATAAACCAATTTTATTATATTATAGTCAATTTAGAACATTCTTTAGGAAGCTATAGATATGATGGAAAGGGACCTACATTATACATGATCTAACATAGCAAAGAACCATGCTTTTATGATATCTTTAGGTAACCATGTTATCAAGGTATGTAAATGGCTATAATATTAAGCCCTACTATGAATAGTCAATTGATCTGATTCTGCAATCTGAGTGGGTGTTGAGTAACACCATGTCTATTAGGATTTCCCTATTTTACATGTTTTGTGTGTGTGTGTGTGTGCTTTTTTATGTTTTTTTAATTTTTAGATGATCTCAAAAATAAAATTTAAAAATTATAAGGACCAAGCATTGTGTGCACAAGATGTGCTTAGGAGGATCCATGTGTATCACCAAAAAATTTAAAGAGGAGAAAGTGAAAAACATTAAGTCCAAGAAAGATATGAAAACATAACATTAACAAGATATCCATTATATAATATCCATCTACTATAATTAAATGCAATATCCAAGGGTTGATGGATGTGATCTTTAATAAATCGATGGCTCATAAACATTAACTATTCATACCCCTCATATAGACACCAAAGAGAATAACAGTGTAATTCCACACATGCATCAATGACTAATTATAAAATATAGATCAAATAAAGATTTTCCATATATACCAGTAAATTCAAGATGAGTGGATAGCTCATCATGGCCTGGATTTGGAAGCCAAGAGGTGTCAAATCTATAAATGCTAAGTTGAACACCAAGTCAACATTTAATCCTTGAGCATATTTTTCAGGTGTTGCACTTATCAAGAGTTTCGATATTTTATTTACATAGAAAATTCTAATTACCTAATTTTATGTAGCTATGGATACTTCATAGATAATCAAGTCTCTAATAAATACACAAAATAAAGTTATGGGTGTTGACATGGCACTCTAACAAATAAAGTATAGTGATTAGGATCCATTCAATTATCTTCATCAAGCTGAGCAAAATTTATTCCACTTAAATCTAGTTGATGCTACATAACCACTTACCCTTGTAGTTCCTCACTGATTACATAATATTGACCTTGAGCGCTTATTGTGTATGTGTACATTTGGTGACCTAAGAGAGACCATCTAAATTTTTCTTAGTTAGTACAATGAGTGTAGTATTTATCTTGTCCTAGATGACACAATTGTTATTAATACACATGCCATAGCCTGAGCTTTGGGCATGCCAACTTGAGGAGATTTTCTAATACCATACAATATAAAAATACCTCCCATTTTTCAAGAAGTGCATGATCTATACATGTAGGGCAATAGAAGGATTCCAATCGATGAAATCCCAAACAAGCTAGTGCACATACTTGTGGAGTGTATAACCAGATGATTTTGGTAGATGACTAAGTTTGCCAAGAAAATTCCCAAGGGCATCATGGACATCATTCATAGGATGATCCACTAGAATGAATAGTTCAACTAGCCAGAGTACTTCATCTTAGAGCTACTCACAAGTATTGAGAAATGTCATACTTCCCATAAGCAAACATTCTAGTATCAGTTCTTAATCTTCTTCCTTTGTTTTATGTAGTAGAAGTCACTAGAGGGCTAAGTGAACCTAGATATAGACTACAAGCTAGTGAGACAATTCTATAATCTCATCTAGATGCAGGATCATGAAGTTATCACACATGAGGGAAAGTTTAAATCTTGGTGGGAAGAGTGCCTAAACCTCATTGCCATGCATCCCTGAGTACCACTTGATGTTATAAAATAGTTAGGTTAGCATGCTACCATCACTTTACTATCAGAGGGTGTCTTTATCACAATCCATGGGCTATGATGCTCACCATTCAAAGCACTCCCCTTCTTCATCACAATGGATATGTATAGGCCAAATTGGCATGACAAAAAGATTTTGCATCCATGCTTTTGACCCCCTTACAGTATATACCACTTGGTACAAATATCACTATTGCTCAACAACTAGAGCTACCACCTAACTCATAATAGAAAATGGTAAAATGCAAATAAAATCCTAATTCAACATCTCCTCCCCCAAAGTGAACAACACACAACACTACAACATGGAAGGATGATCTGAAGGTGTCATAGATAGCCAGATCCTATGATCTCATCTAGATGGGCACAAAAGAGTAGGAAATCTACCAAGTTATGGTAGAAGACATGGTTGGAGACTACTATAAGGAGGAAGAAAAATAATTCTTCTTTTGGAAGGTGGTATGCATAGTGCATGTCTCCAAACAAGTTCTCCTAGAGCTCTAGGTCAACCTCCCATCCTATCCACCTTCCATCACTATGGACATAGTCTGAGAAGAAGCAACATAACTCCAATGTAGAATGGACTTCTTCCATCCATAAATTACACCAAATTTCATAGATGAAGACATTTTTGCACCTATTCTAGAGAGCCCACCTAAATAATTTATGCACAAGCCTTGAACATGGCAGGAGTTAAGGGTCTTACCTACCTTGGAAGAGCACATATTTGGTCAACCAATTATTGCATAGGAAGTATAACCTACTCCTAAAACTTCTACACCACCAACCAAATACAAATTGGTCATAATTAGGAGGAAAATATAGGTTCTAAGTTTGAAGGTGTAGCTAGATGATTTACCACCATCATCATAGTTTTGATATGTTAAGGAACTTATACCAAAGCAACCAATAATAGAGGAAGAATAGGATGCTAGGGAAGAATCCACTCACATAGTTAAATTCTAGATAAGAGAAGAAGAAAAGAAGAGAAAGAAAGAAGAAGCACATCAACAATATGCAACACAGTGAGCCTAAGAAGCTAAGGCCACATAATAGGCCAAAAATGTAGAGGTAGACATATAAAAGCCCATAGAAAGGGCCAAATAGGCTCAAAAATTAGCCGACATAGAAAAATAAGTGCATGATAGATAGAGAATTAGGAAAAGGAAGAAGAAGAAGAAAAAAGGAAATAAGATGCAGTAGTCTAGGCATAGCATCAAGAAATGGAAGCTACCAAGAAGAAGAAAGAAGAGGATGATGAATCCCTATGGCAGTAGAAAGTGTAGACAAAAACACAAGTTCAGGCCCAAGATATGTAGGAACAAGCCAAGGCTATGGCCCTAACAACATAATAGAAAATTTAGAAGAAGAAGAGTAGAGGAAGAAGGAATAAAAAGATAAAAAGAAGAAGATGAGAGAAGGAAGAAATATAAAAGGAATTAGAAGAGAAGAAAAATAAATAAGAGGAATAAAAAAGGAAGCAAGAGGAAGAGGAGGACAAAAATAAAAGGTAGGAAGAGGATAAGATTAAGAAATGGGATGAGGAGGATGAAAATAAATGGAAGATGGTTGAAGATGCTACATAGCAAAGTAAGTTGGTAGTAGAGGCCATAAGATAGTAGAAATTACCACCCATAATGCAATTAGGATCATAGTTTCCATAAATTCTACTAGAAGGTGTCTAGATTTGGGATGCCCCCTCAATCACTACTTAGTATAACACCTTTTTGCTCTCACTAGCCACCATACCATGCTTGGATAATGTAACATCCACTAGCACATCGGTTGCACTCTCAGTCAAGTAGGAATATTCACTTGATGTCTCTTGATTGACTTTGAAGAAATAATTGGAGGGTGTCATAGCTTTTCATGAGTCTATCACACAAAAGGTCACCTTTGTAGAGTAAGAATAGGATTAGTTAAAGGCATAAAATGTGGAGCTCAGGGGTAAGTTTCATGAAGTGGTGGAGATGATTGAAAACACTTGCCTAGACTTAGCCTCTTGAGTAATTAGGGACCAAGTGATGTCTGACTATAGCAGGCTCAAGAGCTTACTCTTGGAACTCACAAAGTAATGGTGCATAGAATAAATTATTTTTTCAATCAACACATTGGGTGAAAATATGAAGGCTAAGGCCACTATTTGATTACTCTTTTGGAGGAATATCAAAGCATGATTGATATTGCAGCCATCCAAGCTCATCATGTCACACATAGTCTATTAGATTAGAAGTAATAGACTAAAAATTCTCTTGCTTGTTCCAACATATAATTATCCATAGTTACAATGGCTAGAACAATCATGCATAGTCAAAATACATCAATGAATGAAGCTAACCTTGTTCTATAGGAATCTCTCAATGTTAGGGATAATGTACGTGATCAAGTCATCAACTGGCAATAGAACTTATGCCATAACACATTTGTAGGTCTCTAGGTAAAACACCATGTAGAAACATTAGAGTAGATAAGCACCAAAATATAGATAAAGGTCAGTAATAAAAAGGCAAACATGAGTACTATTGAGAACTTAGACCTGAAGGAGCTCATTGGATGTTACACAAAAATGTGCATCCTAATTTGCATGGTCTAGGAAGTGATGCTTGATTGACATACATTCAAAACTAACCTAGTTCTATTTTTTAGTGAGGTGGCCTAGATTCTCAACATTCCTATTTATAATCCACCATCTGAGCTCTAGCAATTAATCCCATAGCACATAGTTACTTACTCTGGGGCTAAATATCCTTCTAACCAATCTTCTTCCTCAACAATACCACCCCCTTATTGTTGAGAGCTGCACAATGCACAAAATTTTGTGAAAACCCATAAAGGATAGCCACCTAGTTATGCCATCCTATTGAAAACTCAAAAGGGTGGTAGGTTGGTATGCTACTTAGTTGAAAACCTGAAAGGGAAACTAAGTAGTGTGCAAAAGGTGAAAATTAGAAACAACACCTTGAGTGATTACTATGACTATTACTAGTCTACCCAATTTTTCAGCTTCTACCCTTAGTGCTTAGCAGATGAACTTACAATGTTGTCTTGGGACAAGACAACATTTTATGTCTAAGAAAGTGTTGGGGGAAGTAAATAGATAATTAAAGATATGTAATTTTGGATATTTGTGTGTTATATATGAAATTGTTGACCATATTTATTTTGTCTTATCCTCCATGAATTGTAAAAGGATAGAAGATGAATAGTCCCCTCTTTTTGGTGATAATGTATGAGAAGAATGTGAATAGTAAGGAATTGTAAATGATTATAAATATGTATGTTGTATGAAGAAGATGATGAACCTTTTTTGATATCAATATAGACTTTTTGGTTATGGTTACTTGTTATTTTTCTTATGTTATTCCTTATATGCATTAATATGTTTAATTTTTGGTTTAATTCTATTTAAAGTAATCCAAATGCTTTATAAACACTAAGAAAACTCTGGTTAATCTTAATTCTTATCTATCACATGATAATTCATCTTTGACATGCTTCTGTTAAATATAAATTATCTGCACTATCCTGTGTAGTATAATAAAACTTAGCTATCCTCATCCTTATCATGTTTTTTTGTATTAGGAATCTCTACTAACATAGGCTATCAACACTTATAAATGCATAGAGGTCTTGATTTTTAATTTTAAAAAAAAAATATATTTATTTATTTATTTTTTTAACGTGTTATAATATACGAATATTTTGTTTTTGAATTTTTGCATATTTACAATTCAAAAAAATTCTTTAAATATTGGAATACAAATTTTATTAATAATTAAGGCTTAAAAAGTAGAATATATTTGATGGATTCGAACAATCCACGACAAGGTGTTGAGGCATAATGTGACAAGAAAGAAGGTGAGAAAGGTGTCCCCAATGCATGTGTAAATCAATCATAAAAATGCATCTCAAATAATTTAAAATGGTTAGGATGTACATGCTCCTAATGGGAAATATAAAGATGTTATTATGTAAGTACAATGAAAGCCTTAGTATGATGGGGATGCAATAGTAAATAATTAAAATGCCATAGAGATATTTTTTTTGGTTTTTTTGAATTAGTTTTAAAATGAAAGGGGGGTGCCAAAAATTAACATAAATCCAAGGGCTATATGAATGTTTGGATGAGGGATAAAAGAAGTATCAATGAGGTAAAATTAGAGAATCTATGTACAAAGGAAAAATGAAATCATCTTAATGAATTATATTTGTAATGGGAGGCATATATGTATACCCCATGACATGATATAGAGAAGTGAATTCTTGTGAAGAATAAGTGGCAAATATAAATGCCTATGAATCTAAATAAATATCTTATATTTTAATATAACCATTTGAATCATTGATCATATACCCATGCAACCTTGTATCCTAATGTTTAATAGGATAAAATGTAACTACTTGTAACCTATGGTGAATCTATTTGAATAGCCTATTGTGCCTTAGGAGATGAAGACCTATTTTTAGGTGCCAATTTTTGCTTAGGATAATGTACCACACTCTTTAAAAATACTAAATAGGATCATGTGTAACTACATCATGCTCAAATATAGATGGAAAAACTACTTATGTAATATGTTCATGCTTAGTAATAGATGAAAAAATTAAAATGTGCTTTGGAATACGTAAATCATGCTCTTGAATGGTTTTGTAGATAATTTCATTACCATGTTACATAATTATTATGCTAGACAACTATTTTATAGGAGAAGTAAACATCATTGGTTCCAAAGGACATTCATATTATATTCCTATAATTTTGACCACTTGATTATCATGAATATATTTGATATATTTATGCACTATAGAAGGAAATTATTTAATCTTATGTATTTGAGGGCATCTTAATAACATATAAAAGACCCTTGTGCTTGGTATAACTAATAATGGAGTGGAAAATAATAGAGGTCCCAATTGTAAATGTATCACTATATACCCAAGAGTATCCTATGTATGACCATAAAATGACATGATAACTCTATAAGTATCCTATAAATATTACTTTATATAACCAAGAGAATATATGAGTGTTATGGTGTATACATTTTTCCCTTGATCCATTATCTATCAGAACACTATGTATGGATTGCTTGTCAACATATGCTTGAATAAAGAGTGCATATCTATCTAAATCACAATCAATAATTTCACTATCATCAAATGTAATCATAAGACGTGATGTTTTTTTCTTGTAACTATACTAATGATACTCTCAAGTGGATGCCCATATGTAGAAGGAGGAAGATGAAGATTATATGCATAATGTAATTTAAAATTATCTTTTTTAATTTCTTCATGTTTTTGAAAAGTATCTTTGACATTTTGAGCTTTAAATTTTCATTTGTTTGTGGATTATCATCTTTAGTAGGTGTACCAATATCAATAATATTCTCATCAATGAGATATTGAATCTTATGTTTAACCTTGAGACATATATTTGTAGAATATTTAATGCATCTATGGTAGTCACAATATGCATTTCCATAATTTTTTAATATTTTGGTGTAGACATGTCCACTTACACTAGTGGAGGAAGAGTGAGATTTCATTCAAGTAACCTTTTAAAAAATAAATGATGAGATGATGGTAACCTTGATAATTTCCTCCTTGGTAGAGCTTGTAATTCAATATTTTGTGTTGGTTGTGAGAAAACATTAACTATAATCTTATATTCATTATGAATTTCATTGGGGTTACTCTTATAATTTATCTTTCTTTGAAATTTGAAGTAGAAAGTGCATTTTAATTATACTTAAGCTTGCTCAAAGTAAGCAACTAGACCTCATGCTCTTTATTGTATGGCATAGGTCATCGAAAGATTTGAACTTATGAAACACAATTGACTCTTGCAGTGGAGATATAAAAATTTGAGTGAAGATATCTTGAATCTCATTATCAACCATTTGATTTGTCATTTTTTTATCACATTCTTGTATCTTGGCACATATTCACTAATTATTTCATTAAACCCCTGTTTGAGCTTCAAAATTTGAGCATATGATACCTTTTCACAATTATTGATATAAAAACAAGTTAAGAATTAATTTACTAAAGGGTAAAAGAATTTAATGATTGGAGAAGAAGATCATAAGAATATTTTTTAATAATTATTGGAAATAAATTTGACAACAATTTGTCATTATGTGGAAATATCAAAAAATCACATAGCCTAGAAAAGTCATCTTCAAATCATTATTGAGCTTATAGGATCCATGTTAGTGAGGTTAATAGTGGAATATCCATGTATTTAAATGATTGTATTGTTATTAGAGATGGTTTAGTATATGTCCTTTATGTGCTTTCATGTGTTTTTGACTAGATTTCTTGTTTATGTCTATCACCAAAGCAAGTAGTGTCAGTGGTCAAGGTATCCAAGTTCCATTTGAAGTAGATAATTTTACAAGGAAGTGGAAACAAGAGACCAGAAATATTGCCTGTGATAATGAAGAAGATGAAAAAGTTTTATAAAAATGATTTCTCAATATTATATAAGGACTAGCTAAAATTTATCTTTATATGAGCAAGCTTAACTGGTTGAAGCATAATGGGGATTTTCAAGGATAAGATTGATTTTTCTAAATAGGTGATAAAATAAAGTAAGGATGATGCTCCCAAGATTCATGAGAAGAAGGAATAGCATCACCATGCCATCCAAGCTCCACTTCCTTTAAGGTCCAAGGAAAAAATAGAGATTTGGCCATATGATGGGGGCATTGTGGAAAGCCTATACCATTGGCTAGCAAAACTTGAGGTAAGCTTCACTTTGCATCAGATTAATGAAAGCCAACACATTTATTTAACATGATTGAAATTAATCAATCATGCTTTAACTTGGTTTGAGATCTATAATCATACTTTGGTTATTAAAAGTATTCCTCCTATTACTAAGTGGAATCATTTTAAAATTATAATCAAGAATAAATTATATCATATTTGTCATAAGGAAGAAAGGTCCATGTATTGGAAATATCTTAGGTAAAAGAAAGAGTGAATCATACAGGAGAACACAAGTGAGTATTTTAAGATATTTATCCAAATGGGAAAGGATTTAGTTGACCATGACATCTTAATGATGAATGTGGGTGGACTACATAGACATTTGAGGAGACTTGTCCTCTTTGCTAAGTTTACAAATGTGTATGAGGCTTGTTATCAATATCAATATTTACAGATGGAAAAGAATAAAGCTACATCTACCTATCCAAACACTTATTATCAATACTTCAGATCCAAGAAAAATTTTAAAGGTTAATGGAAAGGTAATCATCATGATAATTATTTTAATATTAAGGATACTTAAATAGATTATGGGAAATGTGATGTTGATAGTCATTCTGAGGATCAATATTGGAAAATCCATCCATAATTGCATCCATTCAAGAAAAAGGCTATTCCCTCTCTCCAAGGTGTAAATATTGGTTGTAACTCTAATGTGGATTACACTTAGTGTTGTACGTTATTTAATAGAGAGGTATGTTTTGGTAGTATGTGGAATCATACTTCTTGTGGCCCTACTCCTCCCTATGATTACACATTAAATAATTACATAATACTAACCTTAATTATATTTATTTGAGACATTTAATATTTTTATTGATCCTATCACATCATATATCCATCCCCTAGACATCTTTGGCACCTTACTAGCCTTTTTGCTCATTGACAGGCCTTTCAGACACCTCTAAGATCCCTTTTAAAGGCTTGTTGATCACCTGGGATGGGATGTGAACCCAAGAAATAAATTATGGGGGAAAAATCTGGCCTAGGTCATATGTTTCCTTCAAAAAATCCATGGCCTAGGCCATAACCTAGGTAAAATATAAGAAAAAGGGCCTATTTGGTCCTCGACGGCTAAAAATGGCTAGTTTTTTACTATTGGCATATTAGTGGTCCCCTATATGACTGATTATCACTCATTTTTATTCCATTCTCATAATATTTTCTCATATATCTCCTCTTGATCATAAATTTATAATCTCTTATTCCTCATTTGATCTCACTTGGTTCATTCTTGGCATGCTTAGGCTTTCATTGTGACAAGGGATGCCCTACTACTCTAGAACTTGATTTGGTGGTTCACCTTGCTCTCCATAGTGATATTGAGGATTATTGATTTATCCTAGCTTCTTCAAGATACATTTTACCTATTCTTATGCTCTCCACATTGTATTTATCATAGTTATCAGCTTCTCCTTCACCTCTTCCATTGTTATTGGCTCCTGGTTTGGACTTAGCTCACATACAACTTGTTCTTCCTCCTATATTGCTTCCTATCTTGGATTGTTGGTTGGTAGAAAATATGAAAAATATTTTTGAGATTATTTTGAGGGAACTCTTACATGAAAAGTGAAATTTCCATTTGTTTTTAGTAGTGTATTAGCTAGGTTTTCATTATTTTGTTAATTTAGTCTATTTGGAGCATTCTCTAGGGTAGTTTCTAAAGATTTTACATTTTCATGTATTTAGAACATCTTTCCTTGATAGAAAATGTGTCCCATTACATGATATTACTGATTATGAAATGTATCTGATTAATGGTATAATTCTAGTTGCTCAAAATGTTCTATATATTTGCATGAACAATTTGCTCTTTGCCAAAGTAAAAAATTGTATCGTTAGGAATGATAGTATTGAAAATGAAGAATTAGATTAGGAATAAATTAGGCATTCTATTGTAACCTTTCATGAAAAATTATTTGATTTACAAAACATATTTCATTTGTCTTGAAGGTGCCTCTCTCTTAAGCTTATGCATCATTCGATAGTTCTCTGAATTCAACATTTTCATTTCCATAATTTATATGCAAATAGATTTCTTGTTATAGCTACTCACTTTACTTTGGTTATACCCATTAGAGATACTTGCATTCTTTGTGATCTTAATTATACTATTCCTAACCTATTTTATTAGTCCTTATATATATTGGTGCAAGTTAACAAACCAGATAGTCTCTATAGATCACTAGTAGCCTATAATGTCCCTGAGTTAGTCAACCTTCTAAGTGTTTACTTAAGTACCCTGTGTACCCTCTACCAAACTGTAGTGGCTCCATTCAGATTCTTGGATTTATAGTATGGCATGCACACTGGGACTTCACATTTAGTCTCATGCTAGTTCTAACATGTTTATAAATCTTTTAGTCAACTCCTCTCTGATAACCACTAGGTTTTGATTTCAGTTATGTTTTGGATCTCGACTTGGTTGTTTCATCTTTATTTGGTTTTGTGTCCTTTTCCCTACTAGTTATCCAACCATTTTCCTCTTTGTTTTCTCCCATGTTGATCTTATTTCATTACATCTATGACTAGCTTCCCCATGCTTGGGATGCCAATCCTATTTGATTTGGTGTCTCATCCCTAATCTCACTCATGAGCAAGTTGAGGTTGAAATAGAATGCCTATAAGCACCATAGGAGATAGGAATTTCCCTTGACATAATGAACATGACATCTCATATTATATAGGGAATAATATTTTAAAATATATAACCAATGGACTCAGTCTCTTTTTCATAAGTTTAATCTCTATTCAGCTGTGGGGAATTCTTTTTGGCCTTAAACCACTTTTCATTCACCCATTCGAGGTGATGATGACCCCTTTTCATGATTGAGGCTTGATGAGATATTAAAAATCATTTATGATTGATGTATATGGATTAAAGTGAATTAAGAGCCCCCTTCTCACCCTAAGTGTAGTTGGCATGCTTCCTATGGAGATTGAGATCGCACCCACTTTGATTTGAGTGCCTTGACTAGTTCTCACCCAAGTCCCCTACCTCTTTCTTAGTGAGAGACTATGGAAAAACCCCCATCATGTCCATCTTGAGAGACATATGCATGTTAACTTGATGAGACATATAAATCATGTAGAATAATCTCATCCTCTTAGACCTTATTTTAGAGTTTTATATGTATGCATTAATTTTGATCACTACTTATAGACTAGAGATCTATGGGATGTGTAGCCTAAACATCAATGTCTTCATATGAATGCTTGTCTTGAGACACATGGCCAACATCATTATGACCTTGGTCATCATGACCATTTTTCTGAGCATGCCACATCATCTCACCTTTCACATAGGGAATGACACTTTTCTCATGGTAATTCCCCACCTCATGATAGGGAGCATTTCCATCATGAACATCTCCCACATTAGGAGCTACCTTGACATCATCCCCTTCACAATTAGGTTTTTGATGAGTCCTAATGGAATAATAAAAATCATTACTTCCATGAGACTCCTCAAAGAGATCATCATCAACTCACTATTAACTGTGCCTATGATAATCTCCATAGGAGTCCTCTAGCCCCTTGGGTGCATGTTATTCCCCTTCCTACTCCTATCCATGAGCTACCTAAGTTTAATTGGGCTTGGGATGTTAGTCCCATAAAGCATATAATTTTTTTTATGATGACATGTATGGATTGGAAATAAGATGAAAGCATGTTGTTGAAGCTCTTCTCTCACTCTCTATGAGTTAAAATTCTTATTTGGTTCCAAAATCTACCCTAGATTCTTTGTCTAGCTAGTAATTCCTTTTGGATGACTTCCTTTAGGAATTTAATATTTATAGACCATTTAACCTTGACATGAAATCACTTACCTCCATGTCTCAAGACAAGGGTGAGTCAAAATTTGATTTGTACATAGGTGGCATTTAGCTATCCATACATGTAGGACAAGGTTCTTAGATGATCAAATTTATGATATGTTCACATGAGTATTGAGGTAGGAGGTTCACCTTGAGGTCCTCAAGCATGAAATAACCTCTTATGACGAAGATGTTAATGGGTGTCTAAATATTTAAGTCTTTGAGGTGCATGTGGTCATTCACCTTGTGCTGACCTAGAAGTCATCCTCTTCATGCAAATGCAACCACAATGTGACTAGTGATGGTATCACTGATTTTCCTCTCAAGAATAAGGACAATAAGGATAGACATGAGGCTAATGATCTAAGTAAGAGACCAAATAGAAATAAGGCCCCCAAAATGAGCATTGAAAAACAAAGGATGGTGTTCCCTTATAACACCACCATGTTTTACAACTTCCATTAGATGAAGGGTCATGATGACAAGAATTATGTTACCCAAAAGTCTGGTGTGTAGGCCTCACTACCTCCTTAGAGTTATCCAATTATGAAACCTAACCATAAATTGAATGTGCTCAATGAGCCTCTAATTGACCATGATAAGGAAAAAAAACTAAAATCCAAGGCTAAGGCTCATCAGTCTTCCTCTAGATCTTCTACCTCTACTAACTCCTCATCTTTGACTGACCTAAAATAGAAAGATAAGAATGATATAAAAAAACTCATTGTTGGCATTAACATAGACCTTATCAATTATGAGTTCTTTGTTAATACAGACTCCAGTCATGTGATTGACCCCATTGGAGATGCTAGTAGTGCAAGCCCCCTAGACTAGCCCATGGGAGTAGGAAATCCCAAAGTTAGATTTGAATTTTGATGTAATATCTCTCCTTAAGATAGGTAGTGCCTATACTCCATCATAGAGGAGTTATAGGGCTTCTTAACTAGAATCTCCATCTGGGATCTTCTCTAGCTTTGCCCTATGCAAAAGGACTCATATTTGATGAAATTTGTCTCTCCCACGAGGATCCACTATAAGATGATGCTGAGGTGTTGTTAATCATAGACATCCCTGACTTCCCTTACCCACCTATAATATCTTTTAACCACGCCTCTTTACTAAACCCTTTCATTCTAAAAAATAGGGATAAGTTCCCATTATACATCAAGACATTTGTAGATGATTATCACATCAAGAGATGCATCATTAACAATGGTTCCATGTTGAACATCATGCCTTTTTGGTGTTCAATGAGGTGGGAATTAACTATACTAAGCTTTATGAATCTCACCATAAATGTGTTGGATTCAACATTAATATAGTTATACTAGTGGGTAATGTGAAGCTTTAGGTCAAGTTTAGACCCAAGATAATCTAGGTTGAGTTTTGTGTGTTAGACCTTGATCTCTCATACAAGATGATCCTTGGCCATCCCTGGACTACTCTTATGCTACCCATCATGTTGAAAACATTTTGTATGGTCTAATTCATGCATGAAGGTAAGGTTCATACCATGGAGACAAACCTAAATAATTTGTAATTTATCTATGGTAAGATAAATCCCTTTAATGAGGCTTTAGTTTTCTCCTCATGGGGATATATGGGGTCACCCAAGGATCCCACCTTAAATCTTATTTTATTAAGGATGAGCATTTTGATCCAATTGAGTATTAATCAACATTCACTTTTTGGAGTCTGGGATATGTTTGCCAAATACCTCTCTTGTTTATGACGCCAAGTTGGATCCTCCCTTATTGGATACCTCTTCAAATATATCTCCCCAAATGTCAAGTTTCCCTTCTCATCATGATTCTCCCAATGGAGTATCATCTCTCTTAATGTATCTCCTATGGAGATTTCTAAAGTTACTGAGTTTGATCTTGAGTGTTATTCCATCCATGGTTTAGCATGTAACTTGATCAGTGAGAGGAAATATTACAAGAAACTCATTCCCATGTATCATATGCACTAAAATCCTCTTACTCATTTGGGTCCAAATATCTCATTCACCAAAAATGACCCCACCTTCAACACTCTTGTGTTTTAGGTCATGACTAGTGAATCTAAGGATATAGATGCTACATATCCTTCTTCTTGCCTTTTCCCTATTACTTGGCCTATTTGTAAGCTAGGTAGTGGCTTGCCTTAAGGGTAGACCTCTAGTTAGGGTGAAGTACTAGCCTACCCTCAGGGGTAGGCTTGGGATTGGGCTTGTGGTGCTTTGGTGAGCCTCAAAGCCTATCAGAATACCCTCCCTAGCTCCCATTTGATAGAATCCCCTCTCCTGGCATCCATAATCAGACCTTGTGGGTCTTCATAGCCATTTGGCTTATGCACTCCTCTTTAGATGCACCTTGAGATAGAATCAAATTATTTTGCTTCTTTTAGTTGGTCATACTATTACTTAATAGTAGATAACCCTTTATTGATTCCCTCTCTCCTTTTATGTAGTTCTTGTAGGTGGTATGGGTTAGTGGTTATGGTTTCTTATGGCTTACTCTAGCCTTCCTCAGCTGGTCTTCATCTATCAAGAGCATTTTACCACCCCTCTTTGCCTCTTATTATAGTTGGAATTGAGACACTCTCTCCTATTTGGCCCTCATAAAATAATGATGACTCTACCGATTGAGATGCCTTTCCTACATCTAACACTTTAATTTCTCCTCACGTCTGTAGAATATAAAAACTTGACCCTAGATTAGTCATGTGCATGTTAGAATGAGATAAATGTGTTCAAGCAACGTTTTTTCTTTTTTTCCCTTGACCTTTTAAGGCAAGTTTTGGGCCCTTTCTATGTTCCTTGGGCCTATTTATTTGCCCTTTATGGCCCATGCCATAGGTTTTAAGGCTAACCTATGACCTAGTAGTGGGCCAAGCCATGGCTTCAGTGGCTTTGTAGTGGTTCAGGCCCTAAATTTTCCTAGTTAGGCCATGAATTGAGCTAGAGGCTTTCTTTTTTCCTTCTCCCAACCTTTGTTTCATTTTGTTGTTGCTCCTAAAACCATAAAACCTTCATCTTAGGGGCTTTAGTCCATTCTGGATGTAATGGCTTAGTCCATTTCTCTCTTTAAGGCCTCCTTGGGTTTGTTTTGGGATTATTCTAGTCTCTTAGATGCCTAGGCCCTTTGGCTTATCAGGCTCATGTATTCCTTGATGGATAAAATTTGGGATAGAAGTTGATCTCTTTACTTATTTTAGTCAATAGTTTCTCAACTCATTCATATTTGATCCTTACCAACTCCCTCTTCCTATTTCACTATGGTTCTTACATGTGTAGGTTTATGGTTATAATTTCTCAAAATCTCTCTAGTCTCCATCTACCATTCTTCATCTCTTCATGGACATCCTACCACCCTTCATAACCTTATCCCACAGTCAGTGTCAGCCTTCACTATTTAGATATGACTTATTTGCATTATTTGTCTCCCTTATGTAGCTTACTTGTCCTTATCTATGTCAATATATCCTTTTATAGCATCCTCTTGCATCCCTAACCCCCATCATGGTTCACCTCCTAATGGTGATTCACACTGATGGTGGTAGTTGAGGCAACCCAAGATCCACCACTAATACTCAGATTATCAATGACCCATGGGATTAAGAGATTATTGTAGTTTTTTACCTCCTTACTAGTGAGAAGAATAATGAAATTGAGTATCATGAAATAATTGATACTTTGACCAATGCTTGTGTGTTAGGTATGCTCTATGTGTCATTGTTATCTAACTCACTCTTAATCGTGTTTCATCTCACTAATGCCTGGTTCATCCTTAGCTCTAAGTTACTCCCCCTCTTTATAGTGGTACATTATTTGATCTCCTTTTTTGAGGATGTCTAGGTCACCCATATCCCTCATTGGAAAAACACTAGATATGGTGCTCTAGTGAATGTTATATTATATTGTAATATTTTATTTGATATCACTTATGTACTTTCTACGTAAGGGTTTGAGCTAGAGCTAGATTTTTTATTTGAATTACACAACATTTTTACTCTCATATGTGGATTATGCCATTGACATATTATACCACCATCCTTATCTTGTAAGTGCAATTAATGTTATATTTTATCATTTTAGTTATTTATTTATTTTGATTTTATATTGCTTCTAGGTAATTCATAACACTCCTTGTTTATTCAAACACTAAATGCTTGTACCTTGAGGGCATATGTAATTATACTTCCTATGACCCTACTCCTCCCTATGATTATGTATTAGCTTATGTGAAGACTAACAACCTAGGTCATCCTATTTGAGACATTTCCCACTTGTATATACATTACTTTGCATATGTATCCCCTACACTTACTTAGCCTTTCCACTCACTAATAAACCCTTTAGACACCTCTTAGAGCCATTCTGGGGTCTCATTGACCACTCAAGAGGATTTGTTGACCTAGGCCACAACTTATGGATGAAAATTATGGCCTAGGCCACACGTTTATTTCATAAAAGCTACAGCTGAGGTTGTAGCCCAACCATAATGCATGCTTTGGTCCTCTAATGGCCAAAAATAACTAGTTTTTGGTCTTTGGTAGATTAGGGAGGCCCTATATCACTCCATTTTGTCCATTTTCATCCTATTAATTAATTATTATTTATTATTATAGATATTAAAACTTTTTGAATCTCTCTTTATTCATTCTTGGTTATCTTGAGCTCGTTTGGTGATAGAGGATCCCATATACAATTGCACACTATCTTGGAGACTCCATTGTTGCTTCCAGTTGTTCTTGCTTCCTTGTGGCTTGCTCCCAACTTCTAAATTTGTCATTTCACATAATATGTGCACTTTTTTAGGTCTTTCATATCCTTTCAACTTCTCATTTCACCTCCTCATGGCTATTTGGACATTAGTTTATACCTGGTTCTACACTACAACCCTATCTTTCTCCATTGCTATGTCAAACTTGGATTCCTAGTTGGTAGAACATCCGCATAATATTTTTGAGTTTGATATGAGATAAATTTGTTATGAAAAGTGAAACTCCATTATTTTTTAGCATATATGCTAGGGTTTACCATTTTCATGCTAGTTTATCTCATTTCAAACATGTTTTAGAGTAGTTTCTAAATTTTATGCATTCTATTAAACCTGAAAACATCTTTCCCTTTGAAAATTTCTTTAATTACTTAAACTACTTGGTTATGGATTATTAAACTACTAGTTATGGATTATATAATGAAAAATGAATGCAATAAATTAATCCATATAGTAAATAATAAATATATAATGTACCTATATGACAGTGACTATGAATACTACAATAAAAACTCAATGTATTAGGGTGATCTAGGCAAGGGTTTAAATGATTTTTAGGCTCTAAAAAATACTTGATCATTTTTTTATTAATGTTAGCACAATGTTTTAGAGCACTAACTATAGAGGCAAAATTTTTCTTGTAGTCCACTAACCATAGATTTGATGGTATGATGAGAGTAAGTTCCCTAAGAGAAATGCTCTTCTTAGGTGCACCACAAATCAAATGAATAAAAGAGGCTTCATATAGTATAAAAAAGTGACCCTAGGCATTTATGATATATTGTGGGTCATGTAAAAACTAAAATTTATGTTTAGTGTTGAATTATGGCTATTAGTATTGAGGTAAACCCCTCATGCCATGATGTTTGTAAATATAAAACTCTGTAACCCTTCACCGTAGCCACTAAATAGTTTAAAAACTACCAAAAAGTAGTTTCTAAAAAAAGAAAAATAAATTGAAAAAATAAGGAGAAAAATATGAAAGATATTTTTATAAATCAATTAAAATTTAACCTGAGGTTAAAATAAAGAGCATATGTATCAGAATGATCCAAGGTGACAAGGTAATTTCTTCAGTGTCAGATTTAATCCAAGGTCTAAGAATCATTTGTGTTAGATATTATCCAAGGTCAAAAGTAGTTTTATTTTAGTGTAAGAAATTTACATAAATTTTGAAATAAATCCTATCCCAAAAATTAAGGAAAAATACCAATAAATTTTTTAAAAGTACTAGGTTCCCCAAAATGTTTAACCCTTTCAATTTAAGTGTTATTAAACTAATGGTATCAAATTATTGAAATAGAAATGTTGTTTTGTAATGATGTGATAAATAAATTATACTAAAAGATTAATAAAAAATGGAAATTTGATGAAAATAATTAAAGGGCCTAAGGATGTGAAAACCTCACTAAAAATATGTAGTTCTTACTATGTGAGCTCAGTGTAATTAAAAACTATGTGAAATAACTTGAAAATAGTGTCATGTTAGAAAATAATAATTCATTATCTATTGGGACAATTTAGTGTGTAATGCAAGTGCTTATATGTTTCACAATAATGAAATAATATATAATTTCATTAAGAGAAGAATAATCACATCCACAATAATAATTAACAAAAGAGTAGAAGACTTGTTAGTCATGACTGAACCACCTTGAGGGGTCAACCTTCACAACAATATAAGAAGAAATAATAATAATATGATGATAAAATACTAACCACTACCTCTTATATATACTATAATCAACCATATATATTCTATATGCCAACCATACTAAGAACATAGATAAATTCAATAAGATAATATGAAAGATACATAAGCCATAAGTCAACCACACATATCCCTATATGCACTATACATTAAGGGTGTAACATTCCCCTCCAATTCAAGAAAACAATTTCCATTATAGATATTTTAGGAAAGCCTCATCCTCCCATATTGCATATCTATGATTCAGACTCTTCCACTTGATCAAATAATCCTTAAATCTCTTCTTTATAGCCTTTTTTTTTGTGTGTCAAGGATCCTCAAGTTCTGAAATGACTCTACCTTAGTCATCTAGTTTAGGTAACTTAGTATGGATATAAAATATCTGCATAATGACCTTATTTATGAAATATATATGAAATATAATATGTATGTGAGTGGATTATGGTAGCTCCAACTTGTATCCACATTGCTAATGTTTTTTAGGAAATGATAAGGGCCATAATAATTACCAAGAAGTTTGTTATCTCTTTTTTTTGCTTTAAATAAATATGCTTATGTGGTTTTAAGTAAACAAATATCAAATCACCAATACCAAAATTCCACTAGCTATAGTGATGATTAGCTTTCTAATTTGTTCTATTCTATGTTATTAAAAATGTCTCCCTTAAAATAACTATTACCCCTTATTGATATTGAATGTGTTCCTCAATAGCTTGAACTCTAGGTTACACCTTCAAAGATGAAGTGATGGATAGGGGATGATAACTATAAAGTGACACACAAGCGAACATTTTAGAAGAGGCATGTGAGTAAGTGTTATACCACCATTCTACTATTAGAAGTCAATGGACCTAACATTCTTTTTTATTTGATGCAAAATAATAGAGATACCCTTATAGGAATATATTAACAACCTCTATTTTCTAATCATATTGAGGATGATATCATAAGATATGAGATAAATGAGTTCCCAAAAATGAAAATAACTTAATACAAAATTTACTGGTGAAGATATGATCATGATCACTTACAATGACTTTTGGAGTACCATAGAACTTTTAAATTGTATTGAAAAAAGTAGCAGGTAATGTAATGGCTATAAATGGTAATATTAAAGGAAAAATAAGAATATTCTATGAGCCTATACACAACTACAATGATGAAATTTCTACCTTCAAACCATCAAAACTCTGTAATGAAATCCATGGAAACCTCTTCCCATTATTGGCCAGGGATGGATAATGACTGCAAAAGACATATTGTCTTAATTATTTCTCCTTTTTACTATTGACAAACCATGCATTATACCATTAACTTTTGTATATCCCATTAATTCCTTCCCAAAATAAATCTTTATTGATTTGATGAAATGTATTCAAAAATCCTAAGTTCCTCCTATTGAATATGTCTAAATCTCTTGAATGATCTTATGTTTGAGATCAAAAATATTACATAGATATAATCTATATTTATATCTAATGTGTTTACTTTCCACTCAAATTTTTCAAAAACACTTGAACCATGATGAATATCATAAATAAATCCCTATGTATCCCTATAATTCTCCCATTATGATCTTTATTCTTTTAAAAATCTACTTGCCAAAGGTCATTGCCAATACAAATGCTTAAACTGATTCATCCTTCCTGAAAATTGCATCTGCTACCACCTTCTCTTTTCCTTTATTATAGAATATTTCAAATGAATATCTAAACATTTTAGTCACCCAATTTTTTTATCCTTATGATGACAATCATTATTTCAAAAATTATTTTATATTATTATGACAATTGTTTACCTTAAAGTGTCTACTTAGCAGATAAGGTCCCTATTGCTTGATTGCATGAAAAATAGCCATCATCTCTTTCTCATAAATTATTTTGATCTTGTTTTTTCCCTTGAGTTAATAAATATTGAATGCAATGGGTCCTCTTTTTTTATGATTATTTCACCCATGTCATATATTTATGTATCACATTCTATAATAAACATTTTGGAAAAATTAGGGGTAACCAAAATTGGAGTGGTGCTCATAGCCTCTTTTATCTTCTCAAAAGCCTTGGTAATTAGTTAAATCAAATGGAAGTAATATTTATTCAATAAGGATGTGAGTGGAATTACTATGTTACTATTTGTTTTTACAAATCTATGATAGTAACTTGTTAACCCTAAAAATCCATGAAGGTTCTTGAGGGTCTTTGGCACTTGCAACTCCATCATAGCTTTCATATTTATAAGGTTTACATTGAATCTTTCATGTGAAACAATATAACCCAAGCAATCCACATCATGGAATCAAAAATCACATTTGAAAGGTTTTCACATAAATTTGATGTTGTTATAGAACTAACAATACCTATTTCACATACATCAAATGTTCTTCCCAAATTTTTTATAGATTAGGATGTCATCATAAAACACCAACACAAAATTCCTTAAAAAAGGCCTAAAAATAGTAATTATCAAACTCTAAAAGGTAGATTGTGCTTTTGTGAGACCAAAAGGCATGACCATAAACTCATAATGGCCTTCATGAGTTCTAAAATATATTTTAGGGATATTCTCATATCTGATCTAAATTTCATGATACCCAGAATGAAGATTTATTTTGGTAAAGTAAATAACACCATATAATTCATCTAAAAATCATAAATTAATAGAGTTTATCTATTTTGATGGTATAATTATTGAGTTCTCTATAGTTGAGACACTTCTTCCAAATGTCATCCTTTTTATGTACCATGACCACGGGGGATGAATATTCACTTTGGATATGCTAGATAATACTTGCCTCTAACATCCCATGTACCATATTTTCTATTTCATTTTTATGGGCATATAGATACCTTTATGTTATGATGTTTGGTGGTGTACTACTTGGAATTAATTTTATGGAATGATCATGTTCTTTGTTTGGTGGTAATCCTTTTAACAATATATAAAAACTATTGGGTGGTCATTAAGAATCATTTGTAAATAAATATGTGTACACACACTTGTTGGATAAAATTCTATGGAAAACAATTGTGGTATAAATTCTTTAGCCCCTTTTTAAGAATCTTCAACATTTGATGTGAACTAGCCAATTGGAGATATTGTTTCCTTAATTATTATATTTTAAATTTCTGTTGGGATTATTTTCCTTACATGAGTATAACGTTTCCTAGGCATGCACCAAAGTGGTTAAGAGCCCAATGTGCTAGTGCAATGGCATTTCACATAAGAATGAGTTCTCTTGCACTCACCTAAAATATGTAATGAGGGAATGGTTCCAATTCATTTTTTCATGCAAGTGTGTTTTTATAACTACTTAGACATGGGCACCTAAACAAATACATAATACTAAGATCATTTTATAATACATATATATCTTAACACTTGTTCATTGCTCAATGATATAAAAATATGGCATAAATGATAATTATTAACCTTAATTTAGTTAGCTTATCAATGACATAAATGATAACTAACCACATTATCTCTATAGTTAATTAAAAAAAGTCAACACAAGCTTCATTAATCATATTCATAAGTGATATCTAATGATTACATAGTTCTTGAGTTATAATGTAACTAACTCATATAAAGTCTATTGATAATATCCACTAAACAACATTACAAAGTAAATTCTAGGGGTATTTATACTTGGTTTTGCTTGACCAAGTAGTTATAAAATTAAATACAATAAAGATGGTTCATCAATTATCATCTATAAACTTTATTCATTGTAGCCAATTATATTAATTTCCTAAAGACCTGAGCCTTTTTTCCGTTATATTCTCTCATCGGTGATGTATCCTCAATATCGAGTGCCTATCTTCCCATGAGCTAATGATTGATTTGTACTTGACTTATTCTCTTCCATCCTTATGAATCACTCCATAACTAGTCTCTACTTTTTTTACACTCTCCAAGTCTTTTATCGAGTTCCAAGTCATTTATTCTTAGGTTCTCCATTTAACATGCACATTTATTCCATGAGACTTTATACTTCTGCACCATGGACTCCTATACTATGGTCTTATATGCCATAGTCTTCCATAATGTGCCTCTCCATTCCATGGTTATTCAAAAAATCACTTATCCAAAATTGGGTTCCAACGTCACCCCACACTAAGCCATTAGTCCATCCCAGACTAAGCATTATTCTCTAGCCCTGCCAAAAATTATGGTCATGTGTACTCAATTTAATTCTTAACACCTTCCCACTAGTTTAAGGTGTTTTATATTTTGAACATTGTTTATTTAATTGATGATTTGAGATTCTTGGTCTCCTCAGGTTGTTCTACACACTCACCTACTTTATTCACCAAAAATTCAAGGAATGTAGAAGTATCCTTATTAATTCCTTCAAGTGAAGTGAACTCAATGAGAAATTTTCCTTAGAGTGCTATGAAGGTTGTATTAATTTCTTGATTATGATTTTTTATTGTGTCCTGTATTGCCTCCATATACATGAATTCTTTGGCATTCTCTGTGTGATATTTTATTAACAAGACACTATCCATAAATTATTATCATTAAATCTATTCTACCTAGAGCCTAGATTCCAAAATCTTGCTGGGTCATGCCATCTTTTCAAACCCCATACAAAATGGGAATGGTGTCCCCAAATCTATGTAATAAACTCTTGGGTAGAACCTCTACTAATTTTGTGAACTAATTTATTGTCCAAGTCTATTCATTCTAGGGGATGGGATGGTCCTTATATTATTTAAGTAAGAGATCCACCAAGGTCTCTAATTTATCCACTACCTCACTAGAAATGGGCACTCCATCCAAAAGTGTTGGTTCTTGGCTCAAATTGCTTTTATAAATGTTCAATGTTTTCAACTTGGCTATTATTTCAATTTCCACCTAGTACTTGACCTCAACTTATTCTTATTCAATCTTTGTTCTTGTGATGACCTTTTTCTGATATAGAACCACCATTTCTATATGTTTCTTATGGTCTCATCAGGCATCAAACTTAGATAAGGCATTATGCCTTTAAGCTCATGTGTTAAATTTAAATGTGTCAATCTATCTTATACCATGGTAAATTGCCATGAGTCTACCCAAAGGATGTATTGAAGTGCCATAACTTATAGATCTATTACCAAACTATCTAAAATCATCTTAAAATAGTGTTCTTCATTATACACATCATGGTAAAAAGATAACTCCCACTGAGTTTCCTTAGATGCATCTTCTAATTAAAAATGTGAATACATGTAAAAGAGATTTTCTATCACTCCCCTCTGATATTCATCATGTAGGGTCATGGTCACATAAGTTTTCTCTAGCCTCAGGATGGATTCATCAACTAGATATTTCCACTAAGAGGGATCTCACTCAAGTATTTCTACATCTATGTCTTCACTTTGGTTATTGGACCCCATGTCAATTTAAATCATTCCCAAAGTTGTGTCAAAACTATCCCTCTCTTCACCAATGATATCTTTAATTTCCATTTGTGCCTCCATGAGGGTAGTTTATTCATGTCACACTGGCAAATATGTTCTATCATAGTTTAAGGTGATTTGTTGTTTTTTTATAACAACCTCTTTTTCTAGTGTCTCCTTTAGAATCTCTATTTTCTCTTTCAAGTAACCATATTTAGGTACCAATGTCTCATGTTCCTAAGGGACATTTCATGTTGTCACCTCTAGGCCTTCAGGTTGACTTATTGATTGAGTCTCCTTGGGTGGTACCTAGGTAGTCCTTTAGTAGTTAGAAGGTTTTGTTTGGGTACTTATACTAACATCATGCCATGGGTGCTTCTACTTCTTATTCTCCAGTATTGGTTCTAGTGATATTTTATTTTTTCTCATTTTACACTCCTTGATGATTTCTTCCTAGAATTTAACATGTAAAATAAATAATGAATTAAATTTCAAACCAAAATTTTCTAGACTTTGAGACTCTAGTTTTCCCCTATATGTCTTCTTGTTGGGGTATATATACAAGTGGAAAAGGGTGTGAGTCTCTATATCAATCTTCTCTAAAACAATGTTCATTGATTATGTGTAATATATTTATTTGACATCATTCATGAATCACCACACTATGAAATCATATGGTAACTTCAACCATCCAAAAAACTCTTTGGAGGGAACCATCTAGATGCACATTAGGGAAAATGTTTCTTTATTGCAAATGTTTCTTAGTATCTAACTTATCTAGGTAAGTTTTTTGGAACATGCCACTCATTTCTAAAGGCTTTTTTCATTCCATTATACCATCCCTTAATTTTTCCATTGTGTGATGGGATTATTGGTCCAAGGAAATTGAATGCTTTGAACCACTCTTCAGGAGACTTATTATCAAGATGGAATTCCCATTTCAATTGTCTAGTGGTGTATTTAGGTACACCAATCTCATCAAACACATTAAATAAAAGGAACATTCCCCATGCAAACCTTTGGTTGGGTAGGTAGTGGACATTATCTACATCTATGATAATTATTTCAATGAAGTAGTGTGCCCAGTTATACTTTATTCCCATAATAACCTATTGAACAACATAAAGGTGGGACATAACAACCTCTTTCCACATATCACTACATCCAACCTTAGTCATGATGATGCACATGGCCACTCCAAGATTGAGATCTTGGAGACTAATGATATTCATAGCATGGCCTTATTTTTGATACTCAAGCACCATGGCAGTATTTTCAATCTCATCTTGGTCTTCTAAGTTGTAAGTAAGGTCTACACTTGAGCACTGTAACCTTGAGACTTTTCTTATCTACGTTGGAGTAATTCTCATCTGATACCTAGTAAAGTAGATATAGTCTTCATCTACTCAAAAAATCAAAAACATTATCACTTCAAATGGCTTCCTAAAATATGGAAGATTAAATAATTAGAAGATACCTACATCATTTATAGTATTTAAAATACTCAACTCATATACTATCTCACTCATCATGTTTTGGCACTCTACCCAGTAGTCATTCTATATTTCCACTTCATTTCTAGGTTGGCAATGGTTATAATCAAAAACATTACAAGTGGGAAAATTTTATACCTAGTTCTCCACATACAACATTACCTATAGGTATTGTATTTCTTGGACCAATAGCGGGAATGGAGGGGGTATAATAACATTATTTGCATAGTGTACCATTCATGATTATATGTATTTTACACATGATATGATTTATTTAGGTACCTCCTCTCTAATTTACATCATCTCACCACCCAAAATCTCCAACTCTTCTTTCTCTAGTATTATAGATAAAGTCTCACTTTATTGGGCCTTTTTATTCAATCGTATCACCCTAGGAGGAGCCAAAAAGTTGAGGTGCAGCCATATAATCTTTCCAAAACAATATGTGGTTGTTTTATTATCCTACTTAGATATCCTAATTCAATTCCCTCTAATGGCATACATCAACCTATTAAACCTAAAGATATAAAAAAATGCATCCTTGCATTCCTCCCAATACTCTTCTTATTTCTCTCAACTCTTTCACACCACAATACTTAAAAATAGTCTCATTTTGTTAATTCTCACTCAGTCTAAATTTGTTAATTCTCACTCATCTAGAGCTTCAAAATAACTCTATGACATCTCAAATATGTTTCTTAGACTCTATAAGTTTATGAATGTGATAATATTAAAAAGTAAAATGACCCATGTTTAACCTTTTATAGGCTCAAGGGGGTAACTTGCATTTACTACCCCACTACCTCTTCAATCACTTTATGGAATAAATGTTAATAATGGTATTAAGATGATGCATAATTAACACACTTTCCATTACCATTACTTTATTTATATTAAATACATGTCTTGTCCCATAATTTTCTTGAAGTGCATGAAAACTATAAAGAATTTGAATATTTTCCATTTCAAAGGAGATAATCTTTCTTTACCTTGACTTAGATTAGAGGTTATGTGCCACATCCTGTGTACCTTTTATGCCTTTACACTTCCACTTATGCACCTTTGTTCCCACACACATTTCATTAAACATATCCTTAATAATCTATATATTTTGCTTCTACCTTTACCCCACACTAAAAGTTGTTCATGGTCCTCCATGATAGTACAAAAATTACAAAAATAAAGTGTTGACTCTAAAATTACTCAAGGCCATGAAACTAGTGCCACAATTTATTGAAAACAATTAAAAACCTATACTAAACTAATGGTATATGCCTTATTGTTACAAAGAGGGAAGGTTATTCAGAATAGTAGGGCCTCAACCAACTACCATTGAAATTTCTAAGAAAGAATTGGCCACCTAGTTTATTTAATATGCACACATCAATGTGATGAATACTATGAACAATGAAGGAACCATCCTAGTGCACATGAAGCTTTCTTGAATGGAGTGAGAACTTGGATTTTTAGACTAAGAATTGCATGCCTAGAGAAAAAGTCTTGTTCTTCAAATGGCAATTATGTTTAACCTTTTATTGGTTCTTCTCCACTCCTTGACTATATTGTGTAAGAAATATATTCTCATCCAAATATAATAAAGAATCTAGGCATGATTTCAAGGACTCTTCATCATCCAATTAACCAATGTGCACAATGTGAAGAGAAGATATAATGAATTCAATTAGAAGAACTGATTTGGTATGAAACATAATATTGAATGGTATGTTCTTGCTTAACCATTTGTAATTGGTTCGATATGCCCATATTACCACATACACACAATCATCCTAATTAGTGTGTTTAATATTATATATATTGGTCAATATATGACCCAAGATCTTATTGAGAACCTCAATTATACCATTGACTTGAGGGTGATACAATGTAGTTTTATGGTGCATGATCATTAATTTTTCCAAGAGGATATAGATGGTCTCATTAAAGAAATGGGTTCTTTGATCACTAGTTAGACTCAAAAGACATACACAATGTGAAATGATATTCTCCCAACTAAATATTGTAGTAGTGGAAGTGGTACAATCCCTAGTTAGTGCTTATTTACCCTAGTGAGTAAGATAGCAATAGTGATAACATAGTGCACATAGGTATGCCTCATTATTGGGTTGATAGGGATAACAAAGTCAATAACCCACTTTTTAAAGGGTTATTGTGATAAGATAGGATGAATGGGGCATTCCATCACTTCTATTAGGTTTTCTCATGCACTATAAAATTATTGAGGTATGATTCTTATTATTGTCTATGAAGCATTGTTGTTTTCATTGATGTCAAAGTCAAGACAAACATTAGTTTTGTCAAGGTCAAAGTTGAGGTCACACATGGTGAGATGATATGTATCAAAGTAGTCTCATTAAAAGAGAAAATTTAAAGGAAATCTCATGTCTCTCTAATGAGGGAGAATTTGAAGGAAACATAGTAATTTATCTAAGGTTGTTGGCATGTCAAAGTTAGGATCATGGTATAAGGTAAGCTACTATTATGTACTAGGTGTCTTGAGAAGCCTAGTCTAAACCTAAGAAGAGGTGTTTGCATAAAAATCATAGTAATTATTGATGATTTGTGTCATTAAATGCATGAGATAGTATATAAAGTTGTGTAAACATGAGCAAGAGGTAAAGAAGCCTTTGGATGAGTTTCAAGGTCAAGCCTTAAAGCTTAGGCCTATATAGAGACCTAGTAAGAAGGCATAGGCCTAGTAGGATGTTGAGGTGATCAGTATGAGATTTGTGTGATAGAGGTTGATAGTGTATGAGAAGGATATGAGGTAATATGACATGTGAATTATTCTTTGAAATTAGTTCAATAAGTTTCAAAGTATGTTCATGATCTAAGTATGACTGCTAGTGTAAGGCTTATAATGCAAAGTGACCTATAGTGGCCTAATAAGGGGTTAAGATCATTTCCAAAGGTGAAATAGATATTGATAACATTTACATAGGTTTGAAAGGTTTTATTATTGTGTGGACAAATTTTTAGGTTAGTACTTAAATAACAAAGCATGAAAATTGGTGATAACATCCTTTATGTACACAGAATGAGATGTTGTATACTTGAAAGGAATATATTGTACTCATTGGCATGTGAAATTTTTTAATGAGATATTAATAAATTAATATAATTTGGGGAAGGTACCTAGATTTATTTTCCTTTCATTGGTTTTGGAGTTAAGGGGAAATCCTTTATGAATGATTGTTAAGAAGGGAAACCAGTTAAAACCCTCTTAAAACCCTTATAATGACTTGATAGGAAAGATATTGTCATTTATGGCTAAAAATTGTTTTTAAAAAAAAACCTATTTTGATGTTTTAAACATGTAAATGAATCTTCAATTTGTATCCAAGTGGTTTTGGTTTGTCTTGACAGTGAGTAAAAGCTACAAGAAATCCCTTATTTCTAGGAATTTTGATGTAGTAGGTAGGGTTGACCAAGTCAAAGCATGAAAGTGGATGGAAGATGACATTAAATACTTTTATTTTATGCCCATGAAATTTTATAATTATTTTTCAGACCTAAAATTTGATAAAATGTTCTTAGAGGTTGGCCTATTGCTAAATAGGCCTAATGAGCAAGACATTGAAACAACTAGGTGAGAATGAGAATGAGATTAGGGATTGGTTAAAAAGGACTAGGGATGGATCCAAATTCATTAATAATTATTGAATACATATTAATACTATAAAATTTGTTTATAAGTGTTGATTATGCTTATACTCAATCAAAAATTTGTCATCAAACCAGTCTGTCTAACATAGTGAAGTCTATGTAAAGTGAAGTTATGAGATTGGTTTGTAAGACCAATATTGATATATGAAAATGAAATATATATTTTAAAATATGATATAATAATTATTAATTTTTGTGTAAACCAATTTTAATATCACAAAAGTGTTCACACAAGTGATCTATGGCTTTGTTTCCATGACTCTATTTTTTATGCTACATGTAGTTTTTTGTGTGTAGGTGAAAGTGATGTTACTGAGTCATTTTGAACTAATTTTAAGGATTAAAATCCCATTAAATTATTATATATGTATCTTAGTTTAGTTTTAACACATATTTATTCATTATATACTCATATTAAGGTATTAAAAGTCAAAGGATTTTGATTGGGCTCTTAAGACCTATGTGCAGTTCTGAGTAAGTTTATGAAGTTGATTAGCTTGGGTTTTTTTTCATTATTTGATGAATTATAATGAAATTTATGTTTAACCTAAGGTAATGGATATTATATAAATGTTTGTTTTGTTTTGTTTTGTTTATGTGGAAATTTTTGTGTTATGCATCATATTTTCTAGATAGACATTTTGGCAGTAAGAAGGCCTATTTACCTATATACCTAATTGGATGGTTAAAGGAGTGAAAAGAGACAAATGATGTTGGGGACATAAGGTGAGATTATTAGGAGTATATTAAAGTTAAATTTTAATTTTTTCATCCATTTTTGGAGTATCAAAGTGTTCCAATGAGGTCTAACTGAAATGTGTGCTTAGAGAAGGCCTAATTGCATTAGGTCTCTATTAGGTCTAATGGTGGTTTTGGCCCTTAAGGGTAATGACCAACATATGTAGTGATTTTTAAAATTTTAAAATATGTTTATTGATATATTTAAATTATGATACAAGTGTATTAAGGTTATTTTATAACCAAGATGGGTATGAACAAGAGTCAAGTATAAAGACAAGGCCTAATATGCTTATTTTGACTAGTTAGAGAATTGAAGTTAGAGAATTGAGAAAGAAAACAAAGGATATAGAGTTTTGAAGAATAGGTACAGTGATATAATATAATCATAGAGGTGTTATAATTATATAATAAAGATATAAATTTGTGTCTATAAGCATTGAGTAAGGTCATTTGACCTTAATTCTACCCAAGAAAGGGCTAACTGAGCAAGAAGGCCTAATAGGTTGTTTGAGAAAGAAAGAAGTGTGAGAAGAACAAAAGGAGGCCATATTAAGTTGAGTGAGAAATAGGTGTCCAAATGTGATCAAATATTCATGGTATCTAATTTGGTGCTTGATTACCTAGGGGGTTAGATCTTTATTATAGGTTAGAGCTTGCTAAAGGACTAGTTGAGTTGGTGCTTGACTAGTGAGGGGTTGTTGCTCCTTGTGGAATTGGAATCTCACTAAAATTTTGATTCATTTATTATAAGATATTATTCCAAGTGGTTTTTCAGTGGGTTTTATTACCCTATAGGGTTTCACACATATCTCTCATATCCTTATGTTGTTCACTTTCATAAATGCTTATGTATGTATTGATTATTGTATGTAAGTGAATAAATGCTTCATGAATGTTAAGTGATATTGGAGGAATATTTTAAGGAAATTGATTCAACACCCCCTCTCAATATTTTTACTTAAAAAAAAATGTCACATTATAACATGTAAGTTTTATCATATTTAAATAAGGCAGGCCACCATAAACTAGCCAAAAGGACCTTTTGAATTATAGCTTCACCAACATAGTGTCCTCTAACAACACCCTCATGAAATTACTAAAGAAACTTAATGTATTCATGTTTAATGAATCAAAATTGTATTAATTAATCCCAATAAATCTTATAAATTTCAACCCTTATAATCTAGAATGGAATAACATGAATAACCACCTTCTTCTTTTTTGGAGTGCTAAGGTGACCTGGTATTGGATCCATATGCAGAAAGGTGATGATACCTTCCAATTCCACAAGAATGCATGTGATTTAGAATAGATAAATGTCAAGCAAGTCATACTTAATGACACATGTTGGTTCACCAGATTCAATACATGATAGATGATTTTGGCTGAAATTGGCCTTATTGGGTCTTACCATCACTAAAAAAATAATACACTATCTAGTATGCCCATGTAATACTAATTTATTTAATAATTAATTTAGTGCCTAATAGTCTATGAAGAAGATAAATAGAGTAGCCAAAAATTACTAATGGAACATTTTGAGGGCTAAAACCATATAAATGCTTTGTGCTTTGTAGTCATATAGTTCCATTCAGTTGGAGTAAGCTTTCTACTAGAAAAATAGATAAGATGGTCCAACTTTCCCTCACCAGGTTGAGAAATGATATCACTAAATTAAATGCTAAAAGCATCAACATGGGCATGAAAAGTTTTCATCTAGTTTGGAAACTAGAGAATAGGGGTGATGATAAACTTATCCTTGAGTTTAATAACTGATTTTTAGTGAGCATTGGTCCAAAAAAATTAACCATTTTATTTTAATAATTCCTCCTATGGTGCATCAATCTTATCATACTCACAAATGAACTTCCTATAATACCTAGTATGTCTTAAGAAGGTGCGCACCTCTTTTTGGGTGGTTGGTGCTGGAAGGTAAAGTATAACATCAATCTTGGTTACATCCACTAAAAGTCCATCATGGTATATGACATGACAAAGTAGAATACCAAAGGGGTTAGCAAACACACATTTCATTAGATTTAGGTAAATCTAAGATTATGATAGTGCTCAAGTATTAGTCAGAGATTTGAATAGTGGTCCCATACTAAGTTATAAATAGTCCAGTCATCATGGTAGATTTGAAGGAACTTATGAATAAATTTCTTAAAATCCTCAACTATGATATGAGAGAACATAATAAGAGTGTTTTCAACCCAAATGGAATTGCATTGTAAACAAAGGATCCCCACTTAGTTATAAATGTGATATTTAGCTTATCCTCTTTTGCAATTTGAACTTCATGGTATCTAAAGAATCCATTTGTAAATTTGTATATTTCACACCCAGTAACTACCTTGAGTATATCTTCAGTGAAAGGCATAAAAAATGGGTTGATCGAGAAAATAGTGTTGAGTACACTATAATCTACATAGACCCAAATGTGTCCATCCTTATTGATACTTATAACCATGGGGCTCACCCATTTAATTTTTTTTATAGGAGTAATGAATTCTACATGCAACATACTATCAATTTAGTCCTTAAATTGAGTGTGCAAGTTGGGATTCATCAGATAAAGCCTATTCTTGATAGGTTGAGCACCCTCTACCAAATTTATATACATATTGACTAGGGAATAATGCATGCCTTTTATTTTAGTATAGTTCTATGGGATGACATCTTGATACCCTTTTAATAGCTCAAATATATTAGAGATCTCTGTATCAAACCAATACTCTCCCATAATAGCCATCTTGGGCACTTCTTCCATGCCATTATTTCATTAAATATTATAAATAGGATCTAATTATGGGTTTTATTTTTCATGGATACTATCATGGACATTGTGTTTACCATACTATGTGTGCACAACCATTTGATCAGTTAATGGATCATGTAGATTAGAATCAACACCTTTGTCAACTTGGTATATGAATTTCTTCTTACCCTTATGGATTTTCTTTCTAATGCATGGTTCAGTTGAAGTTTAGGAAGTGGAGATGATGCTTCCTCATTAGGTTCCTAAGAAATAGTCAAACTCTCCTCCCATGTGCCATGTATGCATTTGATTTGAACTTCAATTAGGGTTGGGTCACCTACTACAACCTAATGCATGGCATGAAATTTAAGGCATAAATACATTCATGGAGAGAAATAAGACAATTTTTCAGTCATGTAAATATTAAATAAATTCCAATAACTTATTTCCATATGATACTCTTTATGGATATACCATGCTCTATCCTAAGTGTGTAGAGTGTCATAGAATATGTGAACCATAGGTACTTAGTCAAAAATGTTTCATCTACCTTCCACATAGTCTTGCAAGATTCAAGATGAGGCTCAGGAGATTTGATGCCACTATAATTAATGGTGTCATGAATATAGTTATCATGGTGTAAATTAAAAAAAACTTAGTCCCATTAATTTCAAATGATGAGTCTGACACCATCAAGAAGTTTTGCCATCAAAGATATGAATAATTGATCATATTCAATCAAGGTCAGAGTCATATAAGGATTGTAACTACTGTACAAACTTGTAAACTTCCATCTAACCATGGATCCTCAGAGCTTCATCTAACCTTATTGGTTTTTTAACCATAATTTATCCATGAAGGAGATGAATAAATTTATGGAATTTATGATAATTTTAAGAAGTATCATCTTGACTACCTATAACACCAAGTATCCTACTTGTAATATCATAGTCACCTTGATCCCAATAGTCTCAAGTATTACTAGTGGTGTCATATATAGATTACACATCCTCCCAATACAAAATTCCATCTAAGGTGGGGCCAAGACATTCAGTACCTCAAGCTATGACATTGTATTTGTGGTTGATATCCTCATCACCATTGATTGGCTTAACATATGGAGGTCCTTGAGCATGGTCCAAAGGTATGACATGTTTCTCCTAATTATAAAAGTTGATGTAGCACTTATTGAAACTCAAATCAACACTATTTACATAACACCATAGGTGATCCAATAGGGCTAGGAAGTCATCAGTTTAGGCCAACTCTATGAATTTGAAGTTTGGTTTGAAAGTGACACCAATGATATCCATGGTGGTATCATTAAGTATGTCAATGGGAAAAGCATGAGTATTTTTGGCCATAAATAACACATGGGGTAAGGCTAAAAATTTATGTTTTCCTTATTATTCCATGCATACTTGGTAAGAACATTCACTTTAGTGTCAATATCAACTAGGATATCTTGTATAATCCATCCATCCATAGTGGTGTTACCCAATATCTCCTTATCCCCCTCCAAGATAGGCTAGATGTGAGTTTGTTATTATTGTACATGGTTTAAACAATGATCTTTATTAGCCATAGGTTTATGATACCTTAGAAAATTATGAAATAAGGATACAATGTCTTCATCCATGAGTCATTTTCACAACTCATGAAATTCATCATGCATCATGTCATGAAGGTCTGTAACATTTTACATATCGACACATGTGGTAGCATCTCAATCCTTAAAGAAATGGATCTATCCTTGTATTTATCTTACCAAATTCACAATGTCATAGAACACTTCCTTATATTTTTGATCATTTAGATAGTGAGTAGCATGAGGTTCCTCACTTTGAACTTTTTTAGTGGGTGGGTTGGACATAAACTAGGACTGACCACCACTTTGTGTTATAATATTGATTTTGGGACCTATCATAGTAGTAGGGAATAATCTCCATTATAAATTTTTAATATGTATCATGTTGACACTATTTTCATTTATTTATTTCATAATAAAAATTTATAGGTCAGTTCATTCTTCTAAATGGTGTTCATTTTTACAAAAGGTACATGTAGGATACACTGGTAAATCATGTTCATAGTGCTCAAGGGAATGAAACTTATAACAAGTTCATGGTGGGAAACATCCACCTCCATGTCCTTGACCATGACCTTGAACATGATAACCTTCTCTAGTATCTTAGTTATTATCAACATATGTTTGATGCATACCACACAAATGTACCTCATGATTTTCATTAATGAAATGAGAATCATTGGTATCGTGAGTGTATGATTCACATATATTAAAATATTTTGATACCTTTGATTAAGTGGCATGTTATAGGATATGTAAATCCATGACATCATGATCTTATTGGTAAATATCATAGGAATACTTTAGCATGGATCAATACTATTATGAGGATAATTATTCTAATTTTGGCCTATGGACTTGCAGTCTTCACACCATAAGACATTATGAGTGTCATGAAAATTATGTGTAGTGAGATTTTATAGATAAGATGCCATAGTATCAATATTAACCTCCATAAAGGGATTAATCCCTATGTTAATAATTTCAGTAGCTTCAGTGTGAAGTGTAGATTCTAAGTCCTCACCCAAGTTGGTGAATTTTTTTGTGATAAGGTGCATTTGAGGGGAGAAATAAACCTCTTAAAAATGCATGGGTGTTATTGAAAATTTTAACCACAAGTTAAAAATGGGTCAACCCCCTATATTCAAGACTTGATATGGGGATATAACATAGTATCATAGGGTGTGTCACGGTCTATTTTATGTCATTTAATGCCATTATAGCTTTGGTCATGATCTAGTTTAGTCTTATGTCATTTAGAGTCATCTAGGGAGTTAGACTATCATGGCATGTCACACAAAGATGAATTGATGTCATTTAATGCCATTATAGCCTTCATCATGATCTAGTTTAATCTTATGTCATTTAGGGTCATCTAGGGGATCAGACTGTCATGGCATGTCACACAAAGATGAATAGGGTAGTCTAGTCGAACATTTTACAATTATGTTTAGAGAAACTTTTAGGATAAAATATTGCATGGACATGATGATTTTGGTTCCAATATCATCCTCTACAAATTTCATGTCTTGAAGATCTTGATAACATAATATATAAGCATTTAAAGCTAAACTAGCAGAGATAGATGTGCATGGGTATGTCAAGTTTAGGCTTCAAGAACTAACTGTTTAAGTTCAAAATATGTAAAGGATCCTAAGCTTGAACACAAAGATACCAAGTGGTAAAATGGTATTCAATAAAGATAAAAGATCAATATCACATGGGTGCTTAATAGGGTCAAAAAGTCAAAAGGTGATCAGATCAAAGATGAACAACACATGTTAAGTCATGTAGATAAGTTCAAAAATCCATGTTCAAATAATGGGATCCAAGATCAATGGTGTGTATTTGATTGCACAGTGGAGATCTAATGGTGTGATAAAGGGTCAAAGAATCAAAGGATCTTGAGATCAAATTCCATTATTCCAAGTGTCACATTTTAACTAGGTAAGCAAATGAATGGTGTGCATTTGATCTTATAGGCTAGGGTCAATGGAATGTGTTTAGCTAAGAAACTAAGATCGATGGTGAACATTGAGTTAAAGGTCAAGGAGCCCAAATTGAATGTGATATTTCCAAGTGGCATGAGAGTGTTAACCAGATGGGTTGACAAAAAGATCCACAAAAAACATGCAATGCTACCAAATTTCATAATCTTAGATGCTTGGGTCATTGATCAACAACTAACATTGAAAGTTGAATAAAAAAGACTCTAAAGGATATTGATAGATCAAATTTAACTAGATTCTAGATGGAAAAGATGAGGATATGTGTCTAAATGATGATAAACATATTTTAAAATGGAATGAACAACATGGCAAGGGAATGCCACATAAGCAACCATGTAAGATCAAAGGATTTTGTAGCAAATCAAGCACCTCAAACTCATACACCACCATTAAAAATCAATTAAAATTTTATATGAACAATGACTATCATATATGAAGAACAAAGTCTAGGAGATAAATGAATGATTATAGATGGTAAATACAAGTGTCTGAAAGATATCTAGTAGTTAGGAGAACATATAATGACTATAATATCATGTTTCAACCTCCTTTAGATAGTATATACATTTCAAATCTCCTAATTTAGTTTCAAATGCTCTAGAGATTATCCATGATGAAAATATTTTCCTAAATAAGGAGAGCCCTATGCCAAATTTCATGAAGTTTCATGATTTGGATGACTATTTGTCCTATTAAAATATGCATGGTCTATTTTTCACTGTATTTTCCATCAATGTAACTAGTTTTCATGCCTTGGCATGTAGCATAGTGACCTTTGGGATTCTTCTTTCTCACTTTTCTCTCAAGTTCTATAAGTAGCTAGCATTTTGGCCTTTGTAATCTAATAACACACTATGTTGGAAAGACCTTGTTGGATTTGACATTGACATTTGCCTTATAATAATAATAAATGAAATATATTTAGGGTTCATATCTCATCATTTTAAAGTGTGTGAATAGATGTATAATTAATACCTAAGTGATAACAATCTATCCTTGCTTTCTCTCAATCCTTCTATGTTTGATGCAAGTGATTTTAGCCTAGTAGGTTATATGAAGTGTAGTTAAGTGTATTAATATGTCTTAAGTGTATAATGAGCCTTAGTATCTGTAACTGATCTATGGTTTTACTTACCTTGATTAGTCTTCATGCATCTCACCTTCATATTGAAACACTAATGCTAGTGTATTCTAGGACTCTTAGGCTAATGTTGTAGGCATTGTTTCTTCATGAAAGAAGTAAAATGGTCATGTGGAAGACATCTTGGTGCATCACCCTTTTATAATAGTTTTATTTCATACAACTTATATCCCTTTCCCCCCACAATAAAATAGTTAGCATAAGTGAAATAACTTTAAGATATATTCAGGGATCTAGCCCTTAAATATAGAGGCTCACTTCAACTATAGGTACACCCACATACTTGCAAGTGTTCCTATACTACCCAAATCTAGAAGAGGATTGAACACCCTCTTTAAGAGTGCAAGAATTTGTGACAATAGTTCTATCATACCTGGTGGGATATATTATCTTCAAGATAATTTGTTAAGGTAAATGTTGATCTTGACAAGATTAACTAAAAATTGGTGTGTTACTCAGCATTTGGCAAATCCATCAAGGTAAAATATAGTTCAAGACCATTTTCCTATTATAAAATTTCTCTTATAATTCATGATTCTCACTAGGTCATCATATGGTAGAATGTTTAACCTTATTAATCCACTTATTCAACCTGAACTTCCCCTTAAAGTTCAATATCCTCAGCCTAATCTTCCCTTCGAAAAACCAATAGATTTTGATAGAGAGGAAGAGGTTGAATCAATTGAATATTTTTAAGAGTTTGAAGAATATATGGCTAAACCTCATGTTTTACCTACCTTTGATACTACAAATCTAATTTAACTTCAAGCATATGATGCCATTCCTCCTAATGCTATAAAAGGGGTGTCCCTATTTAATGGTGAGAGTCATGTTACACCTAGTAAACATATTAGGGATATCTCTAACTTTTGTAGCTTCCATAAAATCACTCAAGAGAACATTTCCATTAGACTACTTGCCATGTCCCTTAGAGGGAAGGATCTTGATTGGTATAAGACTCTAGAGGGTGGATGCATCACATCATGGGATGAGTTTGGAGTGTTGTTGACCTCAAGATTCAGAAAATAAAATGACCATACCTTTCTCATACATTAGCTCAATGTGATCAAAAGAGGATCTAAAGAAATAATACATGACCTCAATGACAGGTTTAAAAAGACTTGGAATAGATTGCCTCCTCTTATGAGGCCACTTCCTAGTTTTGTGTTCCCTACCTACTTGAGAGCCATTGGTATTGAAATTGATATCATGCTTCAATACATGAGGTTTTAACTCTTATCAAAGCCTATAAACTTACTATAAAAGCTGAGAATGGTCTCATCCAAGCTGGGAGGTTACCTCTTAAGCTGTCTATGCCTCCATTGTCTCATACTTCTACTAATACTCTAGATGTGGCCCAAATTCCTAATGCCAACATCAAGCCTAAGGCTACTCCTAATAAGGTGGATAATGTCATGGATAAAGATGAAGAGATTCAAATGCTAAGTGCTCATCTTAAAAAAGCTAACATAAAACTAGGTGCCTATCAAAATCCTCACCCCTATTAGCAATAGTATGGTTAGTAATTTGGAAGAGGAAGAGGTAAATGATAGCCTAACTCTAATAGGCTTGCCAATGTGTACAATCCTAACTCCACCACCAATGTAAGAGAGATGATACCTATGCATATCAACTTGGTGCAAGGATAAAATTGGTAGCAAAGCCAATTTATGGATACTAATGAAAATAGAGAACAAACTCTTATTTCTCAAGGAGGAGTTACTCCTCTCTTATCAGCTAAAGATGAAGTCATGATGTATAAAAGTGAACGTGGATAGCCTCAAGGACAAATCTTCACCATCTTCCTTGTTGAGTACATTTTTATTCTTAATCAAGTCAATTGTATTAAAAAAACTAGAGCCAAGATAAAGGTTTTAGGTGGTGATATTAATGTGCCTAAAATCTCATTCAATCCTATTATAAAGCAACAAGGTATGGTTGTAGGTGTGGTAACCTCAAATAACTTTGTATATCCTCCAAATTAGAATTTTGGAAGGACTATTCAAGGAACTACAACTCCTTAGTTCTAAGCACTTCCTTGCCTCCAAGTATCCAAGATAAAGTATGTATGGCTTATTTAAACATTGTAGATCATTGAATAATACTAAGACATCCATTTCCCTTTGGGATGTTCTTCATATGCCTGGTTAAAAAGACCTCCTACAAAAATAGTTATAAATTATCCCTACTAGTGTCCCTCATTCAGATCAAATTTATGATAATGTTGCTTTTAAAAATGATCCTAACACTATTTTTTAACCATATACTAGGGATGATAAACCTTCACCATTCTATCTCACTCTCATAATGGGTGACAAACTGGTCTACAACTACATAGTTGATAGTGAAGCTTCTACTTCAGTCATGCCCAAAGTGGTAGTTGATAAATTAGGCCTAAAGTATGAGCCTCATAAAAAATGAGTTATATAAATAAATGGTACACTTGTCAATATGATAAAATTGATAAAAAATGTGAATATTTTTTTGCATGAATATCCTAGTTTTCCTATCCTTCAAGATATAGTTTTTGTTGACCTCTTAACTCACTTTATGATCTTCCTATCAAGGGAATTTATAGACGAGATAGGTGTCTATACCTCAAATAATTGGTCTCTATTGGCCTTTAAAACAATATATGGAACTAAGTTGACCATAAGGACTAATCCTCTTGCAAGGTTTCATATTAAGCCCTATGTTGAGACAGGTTCTAATTAGAATTGTGTTGTTAATGAAGATAAGGATTCTATTGTAGATGATGGTACTTATTCCAAGCTTAAAGACATTTATAATTTATTTCTTAATGAACATGGTACTAATACTTATGAGCATGATCCTTATGAATTTATGGAGGAAATTGATCTAGGAGTATATTATATACATAAAGAAGGAATACCAACACCTCTACTTGTGAAAAAAGAAGGTGAAGATGATGAGGTGTGGAAGATGTTTTTTGATGGTTCAATAAGTAGAGTTGGTGTAGGAGATGGTGTTATGTTGGTCTCCCCATCTAAATAAAAATACTATGCTTCATATTGATTCCATTTTAGATGTACTTGTAATGTGGCTGAGTATGAAAGTTTAATTCATGGCCTTCAATGGGTAAGGAGAAAGGGAATCAAGAACTTGAAAGTATATGGAGATAGTGAATTGGTTTTTCATTAGGTTAAGATTGTGGCTTCTACCAAGAAACCTTTGATTAATTCATATAAGCATAGGGTATGGTATTTTTTTGAATACTTTAATAAATTCAACATATAATCAGTCCCAAGGGAGAAGATTAATCATGTTGATAGACTAGTTGCCATAAGATCTCAATTTGATACTCTACCTACCATAAAATAAGAGGGGAAACAATCTCACATTTAGATAATTATCATACCTTCTATATTTGATAGTGAGGTGTGTTGTCAAGTGTTTGATAGTGATAAACACATTGCATGATTCTTACAAAATGAGGTTGAGTTTTATTTAAGAAATCAAAGGAGACTCTTAAAATAATTTGGTAATCAGATTGTGTAGCTAAGGAAAAATAAGATACTTAAGGGTCTAGTGACCTTATAAAGTATCTTCAATCAGAATTATCAAAAGAATAAGGAAAAAGTAAGTATGTATACAAAAGAGGAGAACTATGAAAGAGTCTTGATCTTCAAAGATAGACTCCTCAAACTAGGCAAGGCATGTTCTACATTAGAGAAACAAGTATTTATTGAGTTATGTAAAAAGTTTCATGATATATTTACTTAGAAATATAAGGATCTCAAAGGATTTGATCCTAGCCTAGCACACCATACCATTGAATTGGAACTTAGAGTTAAACTAGTTAGACAGACACAAAGATCCATCAATCCCAAGGTTGAGAAATTCATGAGGTTAGAGATCACTAAACTCCTTGAATATAGAATAATCTTTCCTATCAAGAATTAAACATGGGTATCTATCCTTGTGCTTGTTAGAAAAAAGAATGGGGGGATAAGACTTTATGTGGACTTCAAAGATCTTAAATGGGTGTCACTCAAAGATCATTATGCTCTACCTTCAATGGAACAAATTTTGCAAGTTGTTTTAGGATCTCAACATTTTTATATCTTATATACATATTTAGGTTGTAATAATATTTTTGTGAATGAGGATGATCCGTCTAAGATAACATTCACTACTAAATGGGGAAGTTTGCTTATAGAAATATACCATTTGGTTTGTCAAATGTTGGTGCTACCTTTTAAAGAGCAATAGACATGGCCTTCAAATGTTTGATCAATGATATGTTGTTGGTTTATCTAGATGATATAAAAGTGTTATATAAAGATGATAATGAACATATGCAACACTTGAGACAAGTATTTAAAATATGTAGGAAATAAGGAGTATCCCTTAATTTAAAAAAATCCATCTTTGTTGTCTATGAGGGTAAGCTCTTAGGACACATTGTTTCCAAAGATGGTTTGGCTATTGATCCTAAAAGGATAGAGGATATTTTAAGCCTATAATTTACCTTACAGAAGAAAGGTCTCCAAATTTTCTTAGGTAAGATAACTTTTGTAAGGAGATTCATACCTAGCTTTACATCTTTGGTGAAACCTATCACAACCATGCTAAATATGAATCAGGTCTTTTCTTGGACTAAGGAAGCTAAGAATAATTTTTAAGACATTAAGAAAGTAATTTCACAAGATCCTACTCTTTTGAATCCTAATTTTTATAAAGACTTCATGTTGTATTCATTTTCTAACCTTGATAATATTTTAGCTATGCTAATGCAAAGAAATTATGAGGGTGTAGAGCAACCAATTAAATTCTTTAGTCAAGGTTTGGAAGATTAGGAAATAGAGTATACATTTATTGTGAAGCAAGTCCTTTCTATTGTAATAAGACTAAATAAATTTAGGCATATGGTTTGAAACAATAAAATTCATGTTATGGTATCTCATCATAGTACCAAGGAGTTTCTTTTAAGCAAATACCTTAGTGAGAAGAGGGTAGGGTGGATGACTAAGGTAATGGAATATGAATTTGATATCAAAGTAACACAGTTGATAAGAGGTAAGGTCATTTATGAACATCTAGCTTCATATTTTATGAGTCAAAAGAAGAGGTTTTAATCAATCATGATTATCCCCAACAAGTTGGTTCCTTACATATATAAATTTAGACACAAGATGTGATAAGATTTCTTCAAAGTGGTGAGTATCCTAATGATATGAGTAGATCTCAAAGGAGATATTTTAGATTGAAATATATTACCTTTTCCCTTGTAAATGGTGTGATTTTTATAAGAGATATTGATGGTTTACTATTGAGGTGCATTTACAATGATCAATTTAGAGTGTTGCTTGAGAAGTTTCATGATGGAATAGTAAGAGGTTATTTATTCCTAAGTACCATAGCTACCAAAATCATAAGTGTTGGATATTGTTGGCATAACATCTTTAAGTACTAACATTCTTGGGTGAGAAGGTGTGTACAATGTGATTTCTTTGTGGTAAAATAGAAGCTTGCAACTCTTCCTTTAAATCTAATCTAAGTGCATTAACCTTTCATGCAATGGGGTCTTCATTTCAATGGCATGATAAACACCCCATCAAGTGCTATTCATTAATGGATAATCATAACAATTGATTACTTTATGAGGTGACTTGAGGTAGTAGAATTGAAGGAAATTGATGAGAATGCTATCTTGGAGTTCTATGAGAGCATCATAACAAGGTTTGGCACTCTTTCTACTATCATTTTAGACAATTCTCTTAGTTTTATGGGTGTTAATACTACTAATTGTGCAAATAGTAATAGCATATTATTGAGTAATTCATATAACTATTACCCTCAAGGTAATGGGTTAGCTAAATCTACTAACAAAAATCTAGTTAGAATCATTAAGAGAACCTTGGAGCATAACTAGATGGCTTGACCTTGGAGCATAACTAGATGGCTTGGAACACCCAATTAAAGATAAATATATGGCTTGATAGGATAACTCCCAAGAGGTCAGTAGGGAATTATAATTTTGTGCTTGTCTATGGAAGAGAGGCTAGGTTGCTTGAAAACACTCCAATGGAGGTGATATTGACACCATTAATGGAACTACAAGAGACTAAAGATAAGGCTAATCAAGCTATGAAACATCACCAAGTATTAATAAAGAGGTATTTCAATAAGAATGTAACTCCAAGGTCATTTCAAAAAGTTGACATAGTATTGAATTGGGATTAAGATAAAGCAAAACTAGGGAGGCATACCAAATTTGACACCTTATAGAGTGGACCATATGTCATCATCAAGTGCAAGGAAAGAAATTCTTTCCAATTAAAAATGATGGATGGAGAAAAGTTGCCTATCCCTATGGATGGGATACATTTGAAACCTTATTATTGAAGATTAAAGGTCATTTTTTAAAATAGTAGATTAGGTGTGTGTTTTGTTTTAGTTGTGTGTGTTGTGTTCCTTAAGTGTTTTAGTTGAATACATGTGTGTTTCTTTTGAGTTTGTCTCATTTTATGTGCCTTTCCCTTATTCTTTATGTGTTGTCAAAGTTAATTTGTGTGTCAAACTTGTGTACATGTGACTCCATAGCTCAATGGATAGGATTAGGCAAATGGTCATGGCATAGCAAGCATACCACCCTTGAGAGATCACCAAGAATGTTGACCATTTTAATCACAAGTCAAAATGGGTTAACCCCCTATAGTCAAGACTTCATATGGGGATATAACATAGTGTCATAGGGTGTGTCATGGTATATTTGATGTCATTTAATGCCATTCTATCCTTGGTCATGACCTAGTTTAGTCTTATGTTATTTAGAGTCATCTAGGGGGTCAGACCGTCATGGCATGTTACATAAGGATGAATAGGGTAGTCTGGTTGTATATTTTACAAGTGTGATTAGAGAACCTTTCAGATGAAAAATACTACATGGACATGATGCTTTTAGTTCCAACATCATCCTCTACAATTTTTATGTTTTGATGAGCTTGTTATCTTAGGATATAAGCATTTAATGCTGAACTAGAAGATATAGATGTGTGTGGGGATGTCAAGTTCAAGATTTAAGAACTAACCATTTAAGTTCAAAGTCTTTAAAGGATCCTAAGATTAAACACAAATTTTCCAAGTGGAAAAATTAAATTCAATCAAGATAAAATATCAATGGTACATGGGTGCTTAATAGAGTCAAAAAGTGATCATATCAAAGATCAACAACATGTGTTGAGTCATGCAGATAGGATCAATGATCAACATTCAAATACAAAGACCCAGCACCAATGGTCGTCATTTTATTTTTTAGTGGAGATATAATGGTAAAAGTGAAGGTCAAAGAGTTAGAGGGTCTTGAGACCAAATGCCATTATGCAAAGTGTCACGTTTTAACCAGATAAGCAAAATAATGGTGTGTGTTAAATCTTAAAATCTAGGATAAATGACATGTGTTTGACTAAGAAACTAATATCAACAGTGCACATTGAGTCAATGGTTAAGGATCCCAAATCAAATGCAAGACTACTAAGTGGAACAAGAGTGTTAACTAGATGGGCTAACAATAGGATCCATGGAAAGCATGAAATGCTATCAAATGTCATAATATTAGATGTTTGGGTTATATATCAATGACCAATGTTGAAATTAAAATAAAAGAGACTCTAGTGGAGACTGATAGAGAAAATTTTATCAAATTCTAGATGGACAAGACAAGGCTACATGTCCAAATGATGATAGACATATTTTAAAATGGAATGATTAATGTGGCAAGGGAATTCCACATAGGAAACTATGTATGACCAAAGGATTCTATAGTAAAGAAAGCACCTCAAACTCATATGATACCATTAAAACTCAATAAAAATCCAAGATTAATAGTGACTTCTAAATTTGAAGATCAAAGTCCAGGAGATAAATGAATGACTGTAAATGGTAAATATAGGTGTCTAAAAGATTGTTAACAATTAGGAGAAAATATTATGACTATCATAACATGTTTCAACCTTCCTTAATTATTAAATATGTGTCAACTCTCCTAATTTAGTTTCAAATTATCGAGAGATAATCCATGATGGAAATAGTTTATTAAACAAGCAAGGAGAGCCCTATGACACATGTAATGAAGTTTCATGCTTTGGAGGACCATTTATACTATCAGACTATGCATGGTCTATTTATCCCTCCATTCTCTTGTAATTCAATTGGTTTTCATGCCTTGGCATGTCGAATAATGACCTTTGAACTTCTTATTTTTCAATTCTCTCTCAAGTTCTATAAGTAAGTACCTTTTTGGACTTTGTAATATAATACCACACCATGTATGGTAAAGCCCTGCTAGTTTTGACATTGCACTTTACCTTAGAAAAATAAATGATTTTTTTTTTATTTCATATCTCATCTTGTTGATGTGTGTGAAGAGATGTATAGTGAATATCTAAGTGATATCAATATATCATTTCTTTCTTGATGCAAGTGATTTCAGCCTATCAGGTCATATGAAGTGTAGTTAAGTGTATGAACTTATATTAAGTATATAATGAGCCTTATTATCGATATCTAATCTTATGGTTTTACTTACCTTGGATATTTTTCATGCATCTCACCTTCATATTGAAATACTAATGCTAGTGCATTCTGGGACTCTTAGGCTAGTGTTGTAGGCATTATTTCTTTATGAAAGAAGTACAATGGTCATGTGGAAGACATATTTGTGTATCACCATTTTAGAATAGGTTTATTTCATGTAACTTCTATCCCTTTCCCAAAAAAATAAAATATTTATCATAGGTGAAATTACTTTAACATATATTTAGGGAGCTAGCCCTTAAATCTAGAGGCTCACTTCCACCATAGGTACACCCACATACCTAGAAGTGTTCCCATGTTGCCCAAATATAGAAGAGGCTTGAACACCCTCTTATAGGGTGTAATATTTGGTGAAAATAAGTGTGTTGAGAAAAATTTATCTCAAAAGAGAGTTTAGAGATAAGTTTCCTAAAATTTTCAACTCCCACAACAACATAAGCACATGAGATGTTAAACGTTGAGGTAGGTTGATTAACTTTAGTCAGGCTGGTAATTTGCCCACTGATTATGCTTGATCCACTATAAATTCCAAATTGTGCTATAGAATTATCACTCAAAGTAAAATAAATGTCAAATAAATTAATATCTAAAAATTGGTCTATAAATGTCTTTCTCATAAGTTTGGATTATAATTATACAATGTCTATATCCTAGTTGCATAGAAATATATTGTCTAACTCAAGATCATGAGCATGAGATGTGGGTGGGGAACTAGGCCTATCCAAATTGTGTTCTTCAGTTATCACTACATGAATTTCTTCTTAGATTCATATTTGTGCTAGCATTGAGTGTGTTCTTATGTTTGGGGATTCCTCTTTATGCTCTTCTTCTTCTTTATGGACCCTTACAACACTTCCTGAGTCCTCCCATCCCCTCTTTAGATCACTTCCACTCATAACCCTTTTCCAAGATTCATCAGACTTGTACTTTAAAAATTCCTACTTACTGGATACCATACTAAAACAATAATTTTACTTCTAAAGTTCCCCTTTATTTCCTCATCAACTGCACTGCTCATGTGAGGAAGAGTTTAGCCTTCTATGGAGAAATTATCAATTTCAAAATCTACAAAGAGATTCTTAACATCTAGTGAAAAGTGTCTAAGATATTTACCATGTTATTCTTAGAAGAAGTGAAATTGAGCTTCCTCTAGATAAGAATATGTTGAGTCCACATATTTTAAGTCATAATTATTCAAATTTTTGTGCCACCAAACATCAATAATATGCATCTAAGGTGCCCCCAACATTTTAAGGCTTATTGACACTCTAGTGACCAAGTTATATTTCATCCATAGTTCCTCAACCAATTTTGAGTATAAGACACAATATAACCATGAAGGTAAACATGTACTTCTATAAATAACTTATCATACAATGATTTGTATAGATTCTATTCTACCCATGTACATGTGGAAATTTCTAGTTTGAGAAATGGTATTACAAAATTATCCTCAATGCTAGTAACCCATCACTTAATATTCTTAAGTGATAGTCATTTAACCATCTTCCACCATCATGTAACTAAGTGATATAGGTCCTAGAAATATAACTAACATGTTGAGATTATTTTATTTACATGGGCATAACTTTCCTTAGGCATGATCCAATGTGGTTAAGATCCCAACATGCTAGCACACTGCCATTTCATGCAATAATATGTTCTCACATGATCACTCAAATCACACATCAAGGGATTGGTTCCCATTGGTTTTTTTGCATGAGGGTGTTTTTCCAATTACTTAGACATTGTCACTCGAACACATACACACTGGTAAGATTATTCTATAATCCATATCTATCTTAACACATGTTCATTTTTCAATGATCAAAAATAAAAATATAACATAAATGGTAACTATTAACCTTAACTTAGTTATTTTAATAATGACATAAATGATAACTGACAACATTATCTCCATAGTTAGTTGAACAACAATATTAATTCAACAAAAGATCCATTCATCATATTCATAAGTGTTCTCTAAAGATTATACAGTTCCAGAGTTATAATGCAACTAACTCGTATAAAGTTTATTGATAATCTCCATTGAAAAAAATTAAAAAGTAAATTATAGGGGTATTTATAATTTATTTTCACTAACCAAGTGGTTACAAAAGTAAATACATTCAAGGTGACTTGCCAACAATCATTAATACACTTGAGTCATGGTAGTAAATTACATTAATTTTCTAAGGACTCGGGCCTTTCTGATCCTATATTCTCTCTTTAGTGATGGATCCTTATCATTAAGTGCCTATCTTCCTGTGGGTTGGTGTTGGATTCATTCTTGACTTATTCTCTTACATCCTTACAAATCACTTCATAGCTATTATCCACTTTTTATACATTCCCTAAGTCTTCCACCAAGTTTTGAGTCCTTCATTCTGAGATTTCCCATTTAAAATGTACATTTATGCCATGGTATTTGGTACTTCCATGTAATGGTCTCCCATTCCTTGGTATTATACACCATGGTTATTCATAAAAATACTTAGCCAAAATTTGAGTCCAATAATGTCCTACCTTCATAATGAAATTACATGAACAATTTGTGGAAATTAATATTTATTATGCCCAAAGTCATGACCCATTGTACTCCCAAAATAATGTCATCCCCACCCATGGGAATATAAAACATAGGAGTTTTAATTTGGTAGTCCCCTATGGAAATATTAATACTATGGTATTTTATGAAATATTTGACTATGCCACCATCTACAATCATGACTTGAAATTATGGATTTGGATAAATAAAATAATTCAAATGAGTAGCCAATTGATGAAATTATGTGTACTTCTTGAGTCAATAAAAATTATCACCTTATTTTTATTGAGGAAACCCACCATCTTAAGAGTTTTAGGAATAATTATACCTAAAAGGGCATGCCAAGATATAGTAGGGTGAGAATATTCATATTCATTCTCTAGATCTTCCATACCCTCATGTAAGGTTTCATCATATTATTCACATTCATTGGGTCCTTCAATATAGAACAACTTATTTTCACCACATTTATGCCATTTGATCCACTTATTTACATCAAAAAACATAACCCTTTGGCATGGTTATCTCCAATTTGTTGAGAGGTCAATCTTGTAGGTTGCTAAAGTGCTGGTGTTGTGAAATTACATTCGCAACCATGAGTGATAACCATTATTTTGACCACATATTTTCCTCTACCTAGCATGTGAATGGCAAGGATTTAGAAATGAATTCCAAATTAAATATATGAACCTAATGTTGGATGTTATCCTTAAGTCCACCAAATAATAAGTCAGTCATGTTGTTATCATAGATGTCATCTATGTAAAATGCTAAATTTTTTAATTACTAGATATAATCCTTAAAAATAAATGTTTGTCATAACTTTTCAAAGTAAATGAATTAATTTTATAAAAAAAATTAATAGTTCATCTACATCTCTTTAGTACACATTGAAAAGGTAGCAGGAGCAACCTTATTTTTATTTTGAGCATACAACCACCTATACTAAATTAACTACTCAAGTTATAGATATAGAGATGTCATGATCATATTTTTCACATATTTGGTTTGATGCATATCAAATAAAATTTATATTTGATATATCCAAGTGAGTACATCCTTACCATCAAACTTGTGTACTTAAATTTTTGGTATAATGTGTTTAGAACCATTATTAGGGTTGGGATTGTTTAGATTAGGAAATATCAATTGGAGTGGTGGAATATTATTTTGTGGAAGCTGAGACAAAATAATAGTCAAATTTTCACTCATATTTGATAACTGGTCCTTCATAAAATCCATTTCTCTTTTTACTACATAGAGATCATCATTCATAACCATGCTTTGTATATATGACTAAATTTGTTGAACCACCTCATGAACTGATAAATTTAAAGTTTTGAACTCCATGTCATCATGTGATAGGTTTTAGAGTGTTTTGACCTTTCTCACATCTATGAGTGTTAGGACCAACCATACTCAAACCCTAGGATGGAGGGTTTTAGGGAAAAAAATATACCAGTAGACTATACTATTTCAATCATCTCACCAAGATGAATCCAATGACTTCTAATTTTCATAATGGTTTAAAAATATTCTAGACTTAAGAAAATCTTCAAATAATACTAAAATGGTAAAAAAATGAATTCTTCCCAGATCGTAATGAAAACTTTAAATTCTTCCCAAAATGCAAATTATGGTTTCTACCTTTTAGATATTCTAATTTACACAACACCAGATCCAAAAAAATAACTCAAAAACTAGCCCAAAATGATGCTCTAATACTACTTGTAATGAAATTACATAGATGTTTTGCAATAATTAAATAATATATCACAAAATTAAGAGTATAAAATTAGATTCACAATAAGAATTGAAAAAAGAGTAGAATACTTGATAATTATGACTTAGTCACTTTGAGGGGAAATCTCTACAATTATACAATAAGATCATAATTCAAAATATGATGGTAAAATATCAACCATTGCCTTTTGTATATACTCTACTTAGCCATGCCTATTCCATATGTCAACCATACTAAGAACATAGATAAATTAAATATTATAATATGAAATATATGTAAGCCATAAGTTAGCCACACATCTACAGACACACTATAGGTTAAGGGTATATCACCATGGGAGGTAAAAATAGGTGAACTTTAGCATTATTTGGCTACTATGGATGTGTCTTGGTTGACTATATTTTTTATTTTTGAATATGGGTTTTTGCAATAACTTACAAGGGTTGACTTGTGAACTCTATATTCTATATTATCATATGGAATACTTGGAAAAGAGAAAAACCTAGATCCTGCACATGAAACAAGATATAGATAAAATCTACAAGGGTGGAAACATGTAATGGAAATAACCAAGCTAGCTTCATATACCCCACATAACTAATAGCCCAAATGTGCTTCATGTCATTGTAGTTATTCCTACTAGAGTAATTGTGTGATACATGATTATGTAACTAGAATTACTATAACTAGAAGATTTACTAAAATGCTTGACAATAGATGCCCTTAAGTTATAATAAAAAATAATTAGACTTGGTGTAAGATTATTATAATGCTATAGAGTTGGAATAGGAATAATTAGTGCTATTTTTCTCTATGGGAAGTTTAATTTCTAGTGAGATCCAAAGGGGGTATAATGAGTAGCCTTGATGTGCATTTAGAGGATAATATTTGGAATAATTTCACTTATTGAATTTACCAAACATGCAAGAGAGCTATTATGAAATATCTCAATTTGAAAATGTGACCATTGGAAGATGAGAGACAAAGCTACACTAGGGGATAACGATACAATGTGACCTTGTCCAACTAATGTAGATTTGTCCTAGAAGACCAAAGATAATTGGGATAAGTTTGTTGGGATCCTATGGGCTGAATATGGATGAATATATTTGAAATAGGGATTTATGTAAGATATTTTTAATTCTTAAAAGATAGTGATATATCTCTTATAGAATGAGAGTTAATGAAAGGGAGAATAGACCATGTAAGGGTAAGGATATCAAGAATAAACATTATCAAACACTTAATGATTAATTTTATGTGTCTAAAAATCTATATTTTTGACTTTTAAATTTGAATAATTTGATAAGGAGCATATGCCTTGTTTAACATGTATTTCCTAATGTGAAGACATTCAAAATTTTTGATGGTATAAACATTTATATTCCCCCCTTTTGAGGCAAGGGATAAAAGTAATGAATTATTTTCATCAAAGGGATAATAATATAAGAGTAAATAATGTGATTTGATTTCAATAGTAATAGAAATAAAAAATGTTTGATAGATAAATGATTGATATTCTTGAAAATGTTGCATTGAATACCATAAGTGATGGTATGTGGAAAGTTATATCAATAGAATTATAATAAATATGATCAGGAGAGATTTTGATAAGTAGTGCTCGAGATATTGCCATTGTCTTTCAAATAGTGATTTGAATTTGTGAAATGTGAGCATAGATTTGAACTTATGGAAGTTAAATAATATAAATTTTGTTTTTAAAAGTATTTGTAATTATTCATTTGAATTGTAATTGAATACTATAAATTTGTGTTTTTTAAAAATAAAAGGAAAAATGTCATAGAATAGATCACTTGGACCAACATTTTTAGAGAGAGTATAGGATGCTATCAAGGCCAACAAGGAGCCAGATCTAGTGAGTAATGAATACCTTAGAATTTATATATTTTAATTAATGTATTTATTATTATTATTATTATTATTATTATTATTAATTTTGATTTACAGATTCCATCAGTAATGTTTAGACTTGTTGAGTCTATGTCTTGGGTTCTACAATCTTGTCTATGTTCTCATCTAGAATAGTATGACCATGTATATGTTGTTATTCCATGAAGCATTGCAATTTATGATTAAAAATTTAAATGAAATATTATAATGTTAAAGGATCATTTAAGTATAATCGATAATATTTTGATTTGTTATCTTTATGGTTATAGGGCGATATTAGACCATGTGAGTTTCTATATGGGCATATTATACAGATTATTCTTGGGCTTCCTTTTAGTGGATGAGATTTACAATATTGATGTTGTAGGGGTAAATAATGTGGGTCAGTTGTGTTATCATAAAAAAATATTGAGGGATAAATAGATATTTTTTTCAAATTTAGGTGATGAAGCCCCTCTTTTATTAGTAGGTGGAGCTACCTTTATTAAAATCAAAAACTATATTGTAAAGTAAAATATTTACAACAAAACCAAGTTTCATCAGGTTAGTACTTTTAACCTAAAAGTATAGAAAGGCTAGAGAAAGGAAAAGATGATAGAGAGATTTTACAAGGGAAGTATATCTTGAAAATATAGGAGAGACAACACAACCAACAAGCTATATCCATAAACCTATTAGAAATGTCAAGAGATTTGGAGTGTAATGTTTAACATAAAATCTCTCTCATTCAATGGATAGGAAAGACATAAACATGTTTATCTAGAAGCATAACATAAACCAAAAGAACTATATAACTAATAGCAAAAAATCATGATCCCTCTATATTTATTTGATAAAAAGTAAAGTGTTTACTTTCTAACCCCACTAAGATTTATCCAAATGCAAAAACTACAAATTTAGATTCAAAAATAAATGTTATAATGAAATTCCCATGATTATTGTCTAGTTTTAATAAATTTTATAACATTATGAAGATAAAGATTTGAATCCATGCAAATAGTAAATACATATATTATCTGCATAGAAATCCTTGAACACAAAGTTTGTAAAAGATCTCCTTTGTATTTGATCTTCAATGGCTTGAAAAAATAGTTTCCACTTTTAGAAGTTTTCTTAGAAATTTCTAACATCAAACCCCTAAAAATGAGCCACTAATTCATATTTATAGCTCAAACAGGGTGGTTATAGTGTGTAACCACCTTTTTTTACATATTAGGGAGTTTTAAAATTACATTAATGATTTTTCACATTTGAAAACTTGTAAAAATACATTAATCGATTTGCACAACTTGATAAATTGCTTTGGGATTTTTTTACAACTTATAAAAGTACGCTAACAAATTTACATGACTTGAAAAAGTGAAATAGTAAATTTGATGTACTTACAACTTGTGAAATGACCTTAGTAAAATTACATGAGATATAATATGCAAGCCTATAATACATAACATGTTTTGAACACCCTAAGTTAGGAACATAAGAAAATATATTTGATGAATCAACCTACTTCTTCTTCATTGAGAACAATTGAAAATCATTCTTATTGTTTTTGAAACTTCTTTTTCCCACTTTGTTATTTTTCAAATCTATGAATTATCTCAAAAACATTTTCTTTGTTTGGACCATCTGAATATGTGAAACCCACCTATGTATCAAAATGTTGATCCATCATTTTATCAGTTATGGAATGATGTTTATTCATTATTTCATTGAGATTATCTAAGTTGCACTGATACTTGACCAATTAACAAACTGATTTAGAATTGAAAGCAGACGTAGGAGTTAGAATCTCCTCAATATTATTATTAAATTGGTTGATGATAACTTCTAGTGAGATCACTTTACTATCATTTTTAGTGATTTTACAATTCAATTTCTCAATTACTATTATTATTTCAAGAATAATGAATCTCTTGTGGATTTGGAATTGAATAAATTCTTGACCTCATAGCTCCAAGAAATTTAGTGAGACATATAGATTCATTTCTCTCAATCACTCTTTCTTGAAAAAGATCATATAATTGAACTTTATATAATTATTTTAATTTAGGATGAAATTCTTCCCATTTATTCACCTCTTTATTATAATTATCTTATGATTTTGATACATCATCATAGTCTGGTTAGATCTCAATATATAGATCCATTGCAGTTTGAATGTAATTGATTCCTAGTTGTAAAATTTCTTTTGACCAATCTTTTGTTTCTTTACCCATGGTTCTAATTTCTTATACCACATTCAATGTCTCAATATTTTATATATGATGAATAACTAAAGAAGAATATTGAATTGGCTTGATCAATTATTGAACCACTACTATCAATTATTCAAATTTCTCTTTAAGTTGATCTTTGTTAACTTTATCACAGTCCATTTTCTTAATCAAGGTACCAATAGAAGTTTGAACATCTTACTTCATTCCTTCCATTATAGATTTCTCTATATGTATTTTCATCATTTGATAATTGGAAGTGTCAACACTATCCTTATCCTTTTATGTAGGGGGAAAGTTACTTCTACATGTCTTTTTCCATTTTCCTTGATTATTCTTGTCATAGTCTTAGATTTTTTGATTACCCATAGAGGAATAGAGGCTATTGTACTAAATCTATTTCTTGTGGTTCTACAACTTTCTTCCTCTTCTTCACCACTTTTTTAATCTAATTTGGGAATTTTCCATTGATAAGAGATTGTTGCATCTTGAAAAATTCAAATTTTGTGGAAGTATAAAGAAGGGGAAGAATATTTTCAAGAAGTTGGACTTCTTCTGATATTATTTCATCTTTTTCTTCTTCAACCAAAGGATTTGGTGTTTTTGGTGAGCTTATATCATCAATTTAGGATTTGGTAGAGGATGAAGAGGTAGATAATCATCAAGTTGAGATAAAGATGTTGGTAATAATGAGGATTAAGATGTAAGAAATTGTTAGGTAGTGTTTGTTATGAACAGTTGGGGTTGAATATAAATATCAAGTGGAGCATCTTCAATAATACAGGTAATCAGAAAACAACATGATTTATTATCTTACCTTTTGATCTTTAACATGAGAGGTCTAGAACTAGAATTAGTTGTTGAGATAGTTTATTTTTCTATCTCTCCATCTATCTTAGGAATATTTTCACTTTCTGCTACTTGGGATGTTCTAGATTTGTGCACCAAATTTTAGATTCAAGAAATATTACTAAAATTAGCAATAAAACCTAAAACTCAATGACACTAATAGGAATGGATAAAAGAGGAAAATAAGAATAATAAGAGCATGATTACCATTATTTTTACCTCCTTATGACTCCACTCTACGATTTTCACTTGGATTATTTGTGTCCAAAACTTGAATTATTGAATTTCTTGTTATGTCTTGACAATGGATTTCAATGGTTATATGAAGTGGATAATGGCTTCAATGAGTGATAGAGTGCTTCCATGGATGAAATTATAATGGAAAGATGATGGCTTGATTGATTTATAGTTAGTTTGGCCATGGCCCAAGCATGGATTTTTATAGGAGAATGGAGGGAATTTTAAGGAAATTTAAAATTATTTAGAAGTCTCTAGTTTAGAGTCTTATAGAATTTTTGAGGAGCTTCCATAATTATAGAGGTTTCTTGATTAGTTTAGGAGATAATAGGGGGATTAGATGGGAGTTAATGAGGTTTACGATTCATAGGGATGTAGGAATGGCTAAGGTGATAGGGTAGCTAGGGTGGTAGTTGAATAAATATGAATTTTAAATTATCTAGTTGGTTTAAGGAGTAGGTTAGTAGGTAATAGGATCTATTAGAGGTTTAATAGGGAGATTAATTGGTTTTAGTATAGGGTAAATGTTTTTAGGATATAGTAATAGGATGTGGGTTATTAGGCTAAAAGTTAATTTAGCTAGGAAATATAGGAATTAGATTAAGTTAATAGGAATTAGTATAATCAGTAGGGTGATCATAATTTAGTGCATACATTTTTCCCCTCTTTGAAAAGGGCATTATGAATGGGGGAGTGATGGTATTTCAAAGAAAAATCTTGATGTTATATGGTGTCAAATGTTAGTAGGATATTATGCCCCCTCAAGGGAGCATGTGGGGGAAATCAACCTGGATGGTCACTCAAACTAAAATCCTAAGGTGGGATATGATCAGCAAGACATGGGGTTGGGATGCCCTAATGAATAGTGATGATTAAAATGCCCCAAGGGGGAAAGTGGTAAAGTAGCTCAAGTGATAGGTTTTAGATAAACAATAAATGTCTATAAAGTTTTGAGATTGATATGATGATGTTGATTAAAATAGGATGGGTTTGAGCTGATGATAAGTCCCATAGAAAGGGTACATGACAGGGGAAGTTTGAAAAAGGGATAGTAGTGATTATGATTGTTGATTGGGGACAAAGAGATACTTTTTGTGAGATGTAGGGCTTTAAAATGATGTTTGATTATTGAGTGACTAATAAAAAAATAAAACATTGATAAGGGATAAATAGTGGCTGAGCTATCCCTAGGCACAAAAGTGAGACCAAGTGTTGCCTACATAGTCTAAAAAAACCTTAGGCCGATGTAGTTCTGAAGTAGGATAAGGTGGATAATAAGGGGGTTGGATATTTTGTGCCCCATAATGATGTTAAGACATGACTAAGAGTGATTAAATTAGGATAATTGGTCAAGTGGATGAGATTCAAGATAGTTAATGTTAGTAATGGGTTACCAGTGGTGTATGGGGGGTCATATAGGCCAAAAGAGTCAATATATGATCATTTTAACTCATTGAATTTTGTGATTTGATCTCTAAGGTGAAACCATGGACTTGATACCCCAAGCTTCCCATCATGATGAGAGAATTTGAGAGTACTAGAGAGAGGTAGATGTTGGACCTGTGGTGAGTAATAAGACCCTAGCTCAATCTTTTCTATGATTTTTACTAGTTTTTGTGAATTTTTAGATGGATTTTGGTAGAAAGGAATGCCATCAAACTTGTCTTGATAATACCATGACTGATGGTTTTTCCCTCATTCACAATATTGTAGTAGTCATGATATGTGTCTTTGTAGGGTAACATGTAGTATTAAAATACCACAAGTCATCAGTTACAATATTGATATACCACAATAGGGGATCTATGATATTGTAATATCACGATTAAGAAGTCATGATTTTGTAATATCACTAATAATGAGTTTTAGTTTTATCAAAACCACTACTAGGGGAATTTTGTAAGTAGCAATTTTGTTATGATGAGAAAGAAAGGATAAGTGTTAGGGGGAGGAGTTAGGGTGGATGAGCTAGGGTGTTAGGATAGCTAGTTAGTTAGGTAAGTTGAGTAAGTTAGATGGTTAGGATGGGATAAAGGGATTATGTAGATGTTATGGGGTGCTTGGATAGGTGTGAGTTAACTATGTTAATTAAGTGTTGTTGTGTGAGGGTGTGTGGATAGGTAGTAGTTTGTATGGTATTGGTGAGATAGAGGTTAGGATAGGGTAGAAAGGTTAATAAGGTAAGGATAGGAGTGTGTTATAAGGTTTAGATAGGGGATACGGATTGAAGGGTCAGGGAACATGTGGGTATTTAGGGATTTGGATAGTAAAAATAGATGAGATAGGGTAGGAATTTGATGGTAGAGATAGTTATAGGTGGATGATGTCTAGTGCAGGAGGATCTATGCATGATGGCATCATGTTGTGGTGTTTAGAGGTACTCCATGAGATGTGGTGGCTAACATCAGTAGAGTTTAGGGTACTAGAGTTGGTTGGTCTTCACAACATGGTAATGATGCTCATGATTTGCATTGATCAAGATTTAATCACAACATTGGTGGAACACTAGCAGTCAAAGACTAGCAGCTTCATTTTCATAATTGAGGAGATGATTGTGACTTTAGAGGATGTATATAAGATATTCCATCTACGATGCATGGTGATAGGATATATTAGTAGTCATGTATATTGATGTAGACATTATAGCACCTAAGAGTGGGATTATAGGTGGGGATGTAGGATAGATGTATAGATATTGATAGATGCTTATGTGAGGGGATTTTAGATATACTAACATTAGTGGTGATGTCTATTATGTCTAACATTCTTCTATTTAAAAAGTTCCACCTTAGCCTTGGGGATATAGTAACAAACATGGTTCATCATCATTGGGTATTTATCTAGGGGATAGTTGTTTTGACACATTTATATAGAGAGCTTCATCTAAGAGAATATAGAGGAGCTACCAACTTTGGTCCATCATTATTATTACATATCTAGAGCCAAAAGCACATCATTATCCAACAACCAGTAGGTATACTTACAATGCACAAGCTTGAGTAACTAATGGTCTTTCATTGGCATGTGTTATTAGGAGTGTAGTTGGGGTACACAAGAGAGATGCGGTTCTAAAGAGATGCCTTTGATAGCCTATGGCTAGAGCATATTACATGGATGACATATAGAGGTATTTAATTTGGCTAAGATGATGAGGTAGTGACCTAGTACATGATAATAAAGTGTTTTTTGATGGGGTGCAAGGATTTGATTATTGAGATATATCACCTAAATTAGGTGTAAATATAGTTTATCTTCATCCAAGATATACCAGGTCTAGATAATTTATTTACTCATAGTGAGTAGGAGAGGCCATAATGTTGGAGTCTAGTGGATAAAGTGAATAGTCACATAGATTATGATAGTCTTGCCCTAGTTCAATGGTATTTTTATATACCCATTCTAGATCTAGGTGTGATAGAAACATATTCAATATGGTGGTAGCCTAGTGAGATTGACATGAACCTGAAGGGTTATTAGGTGGGGCAGAGTGAGGAGGGTCTTTCAAACATGAGTGAGGATATAAAGGAAGAGGAGATGGGTTTTAGCATGGGATGGATATGATGGAGATTGTGAAGGGGATGCCATGGATGTAGATGGGGAAGATGGTGTTTAGGTAGCTGTAGTAGCATAAGTAGGGCCTTAGGCCTAGGCACATGTAGGACCACAGGTGAAGATCAAGACATAGATTGGTGAGAGTGGTGGTACAAGTCCTTCCTAGTCACTAATGATAGAGGATGAGTAGTCTATGGTTACCCAATTATAGGGTGAGATTTAAGAATGAATATTAGAGATTATAGGTCTTACACATGAGCACAACTAGCTACAAACCCAACTTTAGAGTATGATAGTTCAGACGGATGGTTAGTTAGCACATGTATAGGGGTAGGTTGCTACACTATAGACCTAGGTTTTATAGATGGATAGGTAGTTGGCCTAGTTATAGGGGTACATTAGTGAATTATAGAGGCATGTTATAACATTTTAGGCATAGGTGGTATAGTGGGATGGTAAGCTCGCCCTTGCACAAGCATAGATTACCACTTTATAGAGCTAGATTATAGGGTTTTAGGGGTAGGCAATGTAGATTTAGGGATACATTCACACTTTGTCAATACATGTGGAGGTGGTTGAGAGGGCCAAAGATGAGACTGACTAGGTGATGTAAGAGTAGGGTATGATGGACGTGATGAGGAACATTATATTACTCACATGAGGTATAATATTATCCCACCTTATATGAGGTGATAGTAGCACTAAGATAGCTTGCATCTTCCTTTCAAGCTTGCACATCTCATTCAATTCATCAACCTTTTAGGGGAGAATTGGGACCTCTAGGTTCACCAAGGCCACTTGGGCCACAACCATGATGTAGAGATATATAGATGTATAGGTTTTTTTTTTTGCATTACTAGCTCATTATTTCCCCATGGGCTAGAATTGTATTATATATTTTGACATGGATTCCATTTGGATGATGTATATATGATTTTGATATATATGATGATATTTTTATGATGATGGATATATGGATTTTAATTATTATTTATATTTATATTGATATGGGATGCATTTACCTTGATGTGATGATGATATGATTTCATGTACATTATTGATACACATGATATTGTTTAGATTTCAAATGACATGATTAGATTAGATGTTATGGATTTGATTTATAGAGATTCTATGATGGATGTCTGATGTGGTTTTTTTTAATACATGTTATGTGTTATGATAAATAGATTTAGAATTTTATTGATGATGTAATGATAGGTAGATATGTTGTATATGTTTGATTTTTTCATGGATGACGTTAGATGTGGTATAGATGGGATATAATGATTATTGATGTTGTTTCATGATGTAGATGCATGATTGACTTTTATGATATACATGTTTAGGATATGATTATAATTGTGATGGGATGTGATTTATGCATATAGTGTGATGTTTACATAATTATTCCCTATGGGGTAAATATGCTAAGTGAATATTATTTCTTGATTAGTTCACTTTGTCCTTATTTACTATGGTAGGAATTATCTTACACCATGGAGGTAGGGTGGTGATGGTATGGGATAGGTTTAGGATTTGGATCAAGGTAAATATGATGGGAAGAGGTGAGGATAGGAATGGGGATAGACTATTATAAAAAAAAGAAGGGGTAATGGTTTTGGAAGCCATTAATATGTATGCAATCCTTTTTAATATTACATCTTTTATCTATGTGTCAAGGACATGATAAGTTTGAGACACATTAGAATAGATGCATTGGGAAATCCATTTAAAAGATTAATTTCTTGAATAAATAGTTGGAAGTCAGTCATATCATCCTTGTTCCCATGAAGATTAATGAATTTAACAAATAAACACATTAATATGTACATAAATATTTTTTTATACACACATGTTGAAACACACAATCACACCAAAGAATCAAAGAGATAATAATGATGTTAGTAAGGGTATTTACATGGGAAACATAATGATTATGAATAATTATATAAAATGGATCTAGTGACAACACAGAGGTTATATATAAGATATAGAATGCCCAAATTTTTTTCTATATCAGGACTGGGCTCTAACCAAGTTACAAAATGGGGGTCATCATGACCCTTCAGGAATTAGTGGCATTGTGTATGCTAAAAAACCTAAAAAAGAGACCTTTTATATGATGGGATCCTACATAATGATGATTATTAGTGGGGAAGTGTGGGCATGGGGTTTAGTGATAGCAATGGATAAGTATAGGATGGAATTTTGTATTGAGACTAAAGGGGAGACACACTTTATCAAAGATGATTTGGGAGTGCATGATAGGACTGATAAAGATATGATGGTATTTAGGGATATGCATGCCTAATATGGATAAGTGACTCTAGATAACCCTCCAACAAACATTTCTAGCTATTGATAAGCCATGTCTACTTCCTTTTGATGAAGTAGTTGCCTCCCAGTTTTATTCAGGAATCATGCAATGGATGCCCACTATTAAGACCAAGTTCAAGGTTATTTTACCATGATCTTGGAGATTACTTTTCATCATGGTACTTGTCCAAGGTGCCTGCATATTGGTTTTCACCATTAGATGGATTTTTTTTTTACTATTGGACTAGGGGAAAAATGTGATGAGTGGTTGGAGTGGATATGGGATGTCTCATAGATGGAGGATGATGAAACCTATTTAGATATAGAAGCACTTCAAATGCATGATGTTCATGGGATCATCAAGTTCTTCTCTATCGAGTATGGCCAACTTATATTCTTCTAACCAAATCTTGGCATGATGATGTAAGGACCTAACTAATTAGATTCAAACTTCCTTATCTCTCTCTATGTTAGAATTTTTTAGATTCTCCTTCAAGGCCAAGTCACCAAATTTGAATTCCCTAAACTAGATATTCTTATGGTATTGGCCTTTGAGTTTATTTTGATATGCTCGTAGGTGATCTAAGGCGTTTTGATACTTTTCATCAAGGAGTTCTAGTTCCTGTAGATTTTCCTACCTATAATTATGGTTAGTGATAATGCCCCTTAGTGAAATTTACAGGGAGGGATGTTCTAATTCTATTAGTAAGATTGATTTGGTCCCATAAACCAAGGTGTATGGAGTTGCCCTAGTAGGTGTGTAGACACTTGTATGATAAGACCACAAAGCTAGATATAGTTATGTGTGTTAATTTTTGCCTGCTTGATTAAATATCTACTTTAGGATTTTAATGAGGATCTTATTGGTAGCCTTCACTTGTCTATTGTCCTGGGGATAATATGAAGAGGGCAAATGTTTTGTGGTGTGATATTTTTGACATATGGCCTCAACTTCCTAATTCTTAAATGATTTGTCATTATCTAAAATGATTTATAAGGTATGCCAAAATGGTAAATGATATAATTGAGAATAAATTTGGAGACATGGAGGCATATTGTATAAGTGAGTGGCATCGCATCTACCTATTTGGTAAAATACTTTATTTTCATGATAATAAATTTGTGACCTAATGATGAAGTTGGATTAATTTTTCCAATTAAATCAAGGCCCCATATGCAAAATGGCCATAGACTCATGATCAACTACAAATATTATTTAGGAGCATGAATGAGATTTCCATGTTTTTGATAGGCCACATATTTTTTTTTCAAATTGACAAGACTCTTATTCTATTATTGGCCAATAATAGCCCATTCAGAGGAGTTTCTTGCCCAGGGCCATTCCAATGATGTACCCACTATATATACCATCATGAAATTATTTGATTACTTGAGAAACCTCTTCTAATGTTAGACACCTTAAAAAATTTATATCATAGCCTCTATGATAAAGTGTGTTGTAAAGGATGGTGTATTGATAGGTGTGATGAATGAAGGCTTTATGTTGGTGATGGTTGAGGTTAGGAGGGAGGATGTTGTCATGGAGGTACCTATAAATATCATGATACCAAGGGTGAATAGGATCATTAATTATATAAATTTGAAAAGGAGCCATAGACTAATTGGCTAGAATAATCAGATGCTCAATTAGAAAGTTTCCTTCTAGAACATCTTCAAGGAGGTCGATGAGTGAGCCAATGGTAGCCATTGAATCAACTACCTTATTTCTTCCTCATGGAACTTGTTCAAAGGTTATGAAGTGAAAATTTGATTTTAACTAATCCACTAGCTACTTATAAGGGAGAACATTTTTATCCTTTATTTGTAATTCATCAATAACCTATTTGATAATTAATTGTGAGTCAGCAAATACTTGCAAGTGTGGGATGTTCCATTGAATAGCCAAGTGAAGATTGAATATCAAGGTTTCATATTCTAAAATTATATTATTACATGGGAAGGTAAGGCAAAAAGCTTTTGAAATAAGATAACCTTATTGGGTGATGAGGAGGATGCCTTACCCAAACCCATGCATGGTGAATGAGCCATCAAAGCATAATTTCTAAAGCCATCAAAGTATAGTTTATAGCTATTTGATTATGAATTACACATTATAGATTCATTTAAGATATTCATGACATGGGGTTTAATTTCTTCAAGTGGTGATTCAGCTAATTGATCGATGATGACTTTTCCTTTTATAGACTTTTGGTTGACATATTCAATGTCAAACTCACTAAGTGACATTATCCATGTTTCCATTATTCTATTAAGAGCTGATTTGGACAATAGATATTTCAAGGGATCAACTTTGGTAGTGAGTTTTACTTGATTATTAAGCATGTAATGCTGAAGCTTTTATGAGTTAAAAACCATGGCTAAATATGCATTTTCAATGGGAGATAGTTTCGCTCATAAGATGCTAATGTGTGATTGAGATAGTATATGGCTTCCTCCTTACCCTGATCATTATGTTGTCTTAAAAGAGAACTAATTGCACATGTAGTTGTTGAAATGTATAGGAGCAAAGGTTTTCTTGATACAAATGGTGACAATATATGTGGATTAGCCAAATATTATTTAAGATTTTCAAAAGTGTATTGAAATTTTAAATTATATTAAAAGGTAGTTCCCTTCTTCAGTAAATGGGTGAAGGGGTGACATTTATCTACAAGCTGAGAAATAAAATGCCTTATGCCTTGTAGTTTACCTTGAAGACTTTAGAGATGCTTAAGATTGTGAGGTGGTGACATTTCTATGATTGCTTTGACCTTTATTGGATCTACTTCTATGCCTCTTTTTGAAACTATAAATCCCAATAATTTTCTTGAAGTGACACTGAATACACATTTTTTGGGATTCATCTTGACTTATACTCTCACAATAATTCAAAGATCTATCTTAAAATCACATGGTGCTCAGATCTTAAGTGAGACTTTCCTAAAATGTCATCCACATAATCATCGATAAGGTCATGCATCATGACATGAATAATGGTCATCATGGCCTATAGATAGGTTATGCCTATATTCTAAGGCCAAAGGGAATTACTTGATATCAAAATTCTCCCCATGGGTTAATAAAAGCCATTTTGTGCTAGTCCTTAAGTGTAATTTTGATTTGGTTATATCCTGAGCAACCATCCATGAGTGAGATCATTTCATATCCATTAGTAGAGTATATAATCATGTCAATGTTAGGAAGAGGCAAGTCATATTTGGACATGCCTTATTGGTATCTTAGAAGTTTACATAGATTCTAATTTCACCTTAAGTCTTGGACATAGGGACGATAGTAAAAATCCAATCTGAATAGTTTATGGTGTGGATAAACCCAACTTCCAATATTTTTTGTAACTCTTCTTTGACCAATAATTCCACCTTGGGATGCATTTTTCATAGATTCTACTTGATGGGTTTTTCATTTAGATGCACAACCATGTGGTGTACTACCAATTAGGGGTCTAATCTAGGCATGTAAACATAACTCCATACAAATATGTCAATGAATTATTTAAGCATATTTATGATTACCTCACATTTTAAATGTAAGAGATGCCCCTAGTTTAACTATTTTGGGATTTTGATCTATCCCAATGTTGAGTTCTATCATGTCCTCAATAAGAAAGGGTGATTGTTCTTGTAAATAAGGGGGTAATGATATTTTAATAAAATTTAAAGTGAAGAAATTTGAGAGCTCTATATCAATGCCAAATATTATTCTGATTCCAATGAGATATGTGGAAGTTCCTCTAGTGATTTGGGAAGCTCTTCTTCTTCAAAATGTTATTCATCACTTTGATCATGGGGTTCTTGTTGCTCCCTAGAGTATGCATATTGACAAAGATTGATAGAAAATCCATTTTTTTGGTTAGCAAATGGAATGAAATCTTGGGTTCCCATATCTTCTAGAATAGCCTCATCATTTTGAGACATGTCAAAATAAGGATCCTATTTTAAATCCCAATAAATAAGGGATAGATAGCAGAGGGAAATATCAATGGTAAAGATGGTGGTATCTGAGAAAAGGTTAGTGGTAGTGAGCTCTTTGAAGTGACTAAAAATGGAACCTATTTTGATATCTTCATCAGGGAGAGATTTTTTAGGGATTGAAAGAGAATCTACAATGATTTCTCTTGGGTCATCATCATATAGTCTGTACCCTAAACCAAAATATTGCATATATTCTTGAACTATGACGGGTTTAAGTTGGCCTTGATCTTACTGGCCCAGTCCTTTTACTTTCTAATGCATGTTCTCCATCATTTTTTGGACTCAAGGATATTATTTTATAGGAAATATGAGAGACTCATCTTCTGGAATAAGCCATGAATCATCCCCATATTCAATGTATTACTTAGATAAGAATCCAGTGCTTGAAAAATCTATTGGCCCAAATTGATATCTGATGGGATTAGTTTTACTCATGTATTGGGACCCATAGTTATGTGGAGAGAGAGAGGTAAATCACTGATGCAAATTTTTTTGTATTCATATTATCCACAACCTATGGATGTGATCTTCAAATGAGTGACATTAGGTAGTGGATTGGATGTGGATTCAAGCTGATTAGGGGAGATGTATTTATCAATTATTGGAATTAGGATAAAATTATTTGTGCTAAGATAAGGTGATGGTGATGATGATTAATCTATTTGACAATTATGAAGATGGTCTATGACTCTAGGGATGATGACCTCCATCTCAAAATGAGGTAATTTTATGAACTAATATAGAGTGGATGGAACAACTTGCATCTCATAAATCTATGGTCTTCCAAGTAGCATGTTATAAGGTAAATACACATCCATAACATAGACTAGTGTCTAATGCATGATGGGTTCCACATTAATAGGAAGGTAAATTATTCCAACTAATGGCCTTTTGTTATCATCATAAATTTTTATCATTATCAAAGTAGTACCTAATGATGTTTTTAAATATCCTAATTTTTTCAAAAAGTCTAGATTACATAGATTGAGCATTGACCTTCCATCTATAATAACCTAGGAAACTTGATGGTGAGAGATGGTCACTTTAATGTATAGCATGAAATTATGGTGTGGGATAATGGGAGGCATACCCTGGGCCCCATAAATGATCTACTATGAAGGGGATAAGTGTGAAACTAGTGCATGAAACTAATTAGTGTCTAAGTCACCAAGGACTTTTAGATCAATCAGTACTTGATTCAATATCTCTCAATGTAAAGTATATGTTTTGAGAAGCTCCATTAAGGATATTTGAGCTATAGCTTTCTCAAGCTATTCAATGATGTCATAGGATTTATCAAAATAACTTAAATCATTTTGAATAATTACCCCTTTTAGGTAGTAGATGAAGTAGATGAGTCTTTAGGGGGTACTACAGGAACTATTATCTTAATATGTTTGGTAGTAATGATATAATGAATAGGGAACCAATTAATATTTAGGATGAAGGATGAGGATGGAGTGGATTCTTGGACATTGTGGATGTTGATGTAATGGTATGGGACATTATGGTAGTTAGTATAGTTGGATGAAGAAACATGACCTTGATCTCTTTATGGTCTCCAATTCTTTTGCTCATGCTTAGGGAGTGGATCCTTGTAGATGTCGAGTTGCCCATTTTTAGATTGATTTGGGGGATCTTCTCCATTAAGCTCAATATCACCCCTCTCGATTAAATCTTGGATGTAATGCTTCAATTACATACACCATTATGTATCATGCCATTTAAACCTATGGTAGTTGCAAAACTCACCTTTGATGCCAATTTGGATTTGGTTGGTGATCATCCACAAGTCTAATTTTAGGAAAGGTGATCATATTGGTATCAATTAATTGATCCAAAACTATTTAGATTGGGACTCTCAAGTTTATGAGTGGTATTTTAACTATACAAGGATTTGGCTTACCTCATAGTATTCAGATGGAAGAGACATTGGGTTGTTATGTGGTTCATTTATTTTTAACTATTTGTACATGCCATTGTTTAGAATCTATTACCCCATCACCCCAAACATTCTTTTTTGTTTCATAATTTAGATTTCCCTAAAAAAGAATTATCTTGATTTTGGGTGTGCTCATTTCAAGAATATACCTTGATAGCCCCATTTTCAATGGAGGCCTTTTCAATTTTCATTACTTTACCTATTATTTCATCAAAGGTTTTGGAACACTACAACTTTAATTGATACTTGAGTTCAGCATTAATATTATCTACAAAGATCTTGGACAATTCTTTCTTAGGTATGGTACACCTCAAGTGGCTTGTCAAACTCTGCCATATTTGTAAGAAATATGATAGACTTTCATCACTTTGTTGTTTGGTATTATAAAGGTTAATTATGGAAATATCATGCTCAAAGTTAAATGAGAATTGTCTAAAAAATTGTTTTGTCAACTCTCCAAAGCTAGATATTGACCATTTAGGTAAATGCATAAACCAATCCAAAGTGGGTTCTGTGAGACTTTTGAGAAAGAGTTTCAAAAAATAAGAATATTCATAAGCCACCTTGTGGCACGCCACATAAAATTCTTAGACATGATCTATAAGATCCCCTTTTCCTTGATATTTCTCAAATTTAGGTACTTCAAAATGTGAAGGAAAGGGTATTTGAAAAATACTCATGTCGAAGGCTGAGGAACAAAAGTCTTCAAACTTATATTTAAGGGTTTGTGATCATGGATATATCTATTGGAGGGTCTCTTCCATCACTCTCCATTCTTTGGAAAAGGTGGGATCCCCAAGAGGATTGGTAGTTTGATTTTGACTACCTTAGGGGATATGGGTACCATGGGTATTATGGGTGATGTGAATGTTATTGGCATTATGGGTAGTATTGCTATTATTATAATTATTAATGGTATTATTATTATGAAAATTATAAAATGTGTTATCAAGTCAAGGGGATGGTGGATGTTGATTATGGATTAAGAGGTTCATTTGTTGCATCAATTGGTTTAAGCAATCTTATATGATAGTATGTCTCTGATTAGATTCACTATAATTGCAAAGGGGTGGTGGGCATTATTATTCGGTAAATCCATGGTCCACACCTTCTTCTTCTTGGCGTATGTGATTAACATGTTGACATGTGTTTAGGCATGATGGAGGGTGGACTAGGTTGTGTAAGAGGGTACAGTCAAATGTGGAAGGTAATGTGCCCCCTATTTTGATGCCATAGGCTAGAACATGATCATCATTCTCATATAGATAATGGTCAATTAGGTTTCTTACTTCATCATTAGGAGGGGGTTAAATATTTCATCCTCATTTTTGGGCATTTGCATATCACTACGAGTTTCATCATGTTCTTGAGCTAGATCAACTATATACCCAAATGTTGATTATATTGGTTGGAGGCTTATTCAATCCTAAGTTGGGCTTAGGTATGGATGACCATTATGAATTAGGGATGTAATGAAATGTGATGGATGAGATGGAGGTATTTAAATAATACTTCTATCTAGAGATAGGAGCTACTAGTGGTCAAAAGAGAGTAATGTAAGAGGATAGGGTGACCAAGAATTACCAAGAGACAAAGTCTTCTTAAGAGACTAATCTAGCAAGGATAAAGAAAGTGTGATGGGATTAAATACTTTGTCTACCAACAAAGAGACAATTTGATGGGTGCTAGATGACAAAGGTACCTGAGAATAAATGATGGGTGTTAGATTAGAGTCTCATAAGACTATGTATATTGATAATATTGGTTAAAAGGATGTATAAAGTGATAAATGATAATCCAAAGAAGATGTGTGACCACTAGAATCTTGATTTCAAGATAGACTATAGTATTTAAAGGGAATAAGATAGGTGTAGGATGAGATATGTGTGATATATAGGGTGAAAAATAAGATGTATATTAGGTGGATATGTGATGAATGTAGGATTGGACAAGAATGATAACCAATTAAGAGGAATTATACACATGGATTTTATAGAAATTAAAACGGACAAACTAGTTTATCAAAGAAATATGTAGGAGGGATGATGATATTGACAGTATGTTATGGTATAGATGAAGTGGGGTAGATAGTAACTATATGTTAATAAAAGATGTGATGGGGATGGACACTATATCCAATATGATAGGATGCATAGTAGCTATATGTCATACTTTGGGGATAGTAGAAGATTTTTGGTATAAGAGATGAGTTATATACAAGGTGGTGTGATATGGAAAGGATATGAGTTGATATAATAAAATTTGGTCAAAAAGGATAAAATATACAAATGAATATGAGATAAGATGATATATACAAGATAGATACTATATAAATGTGTTATAGAATGGATATAAATGGGGTGAATAATAGATAATAGGTGTAGAAGAGGGATGATATGGGGTGATGAGATGATAGGATGAGTGTGGATATAGAATATGGTGGTCAAAAGTGATATATATTAAAAAAGAGGGATATCTAAATGGGTATTATATGGATGATAGGTGTGGTAGAAGAAATGAAAAAGGGGGATGAATGTCCAATATATGGGTGAATGGTGTGAGGATGAAAAGGTTAGGATGTGAGATGGTGATGAGATGAATTTTAACCTAGAGGTATCTAAAGTATCAGAAAAAAATATAGGTATGGCTGACTCAGCTCAAAAACACTACAAGTCTAGGCACAACACTCAAACAACATACACAAGTATAATCCTAAGTTAGTGAACTATTATGGGTGTGTAACCTAATACCCACACCATCCAATAGATTCATGGGTTAGCTTATAGCTTAGTGATGTGTTACAATATCAACTAAACCTTCTCAAACCCACTCATACTTTTTGGCTACTTTAGAACTGATACTGTCTCCTATAATGGTACACCTGTTACAGTCGAAGTCTCATAGTCTAGGTATAAACAAAAGGATCTAGGTGTATCACCTATATATGAAAAGGTACATTAGGGCTCAAGTCCATGTCAGACACTATTTGACCATCTTGTATCTTGGATCTTGATCACCTTACACTCCATGGAACCCTTTATGGGGAATTATGCTTAAATGTAAAATGACAACTCTCCTAATTTTTAGTCTTTGTGAAAACATAGAGTTTGGTTAGTGTGTGGTGATGAAATCCACATCACCAAACCCTATACATTAATCCTATGCATGGGGATGAATTCCATGTCACGTGTTATCCTAGAGGGGGCTAATAAATAGGTAAATCATGTTATGATTAATTATTTGATTAATTACCTATGTGTAGAAGGGCATGATACAATGATTATTTAAAAGTCAACACACACACACACACAAGCAAGTATATACAATAAATGATTTTAAATATATATATATATATATATATATATATATACACACACACACACACACACACACACACACACATACATACATACATACATACACACACAACAAAACTATGATGATATAAAAAAGATATAATGAAAATGAGGAAAATACACTAAAGGCACCCTTCCCTGCAAACTCAAAGGTTAGAAATCCAATTAGTGTGCCTAAGTCTTGAAGGGTCCTACACCAAAAAGGGTTAGTAGTTTAGATTTTTCAAAAACTATAAGTACCTAAAAATTGTAAATGCATAGAGAAAAACCATAACTAGAATGCACAAATCTGCAACCAGAAAAACAAAATCACAAGTCACAAGTCATGATTTTGCAAAAGGTTAGTAAACTATTATGGTTATCTAAAAAATACATGTTTGTTAAAAAATTGCTACTTAGACCAAAAAAATTGAAACTATCAATATAACATAATCTACGATATTATAGATAATAATTTAAAAAAAAATATATATATCCCTAAGTGATAATAAGGTAATTCTCCAATCCTAATTAAATTAATTATAAAGTAGGTAAACTAAATATATATATAACAATGATATATACAATTTTATGACAATTTTTTTATAAATATAGTCTTATGATATTAAACAAAATGATCAAAATGTTATCTACCCTATACATAGCCTATAGCTACTAAAGCTTAAGTCTAAATTCAGTTAAATATCCTAAACTACTTCTTTGACTAGGTATCTATAAAGTCATGATTGCAAGTGATAAAGTCATAGCTTGCAGGACAAAACTGTAGGTTCACAACATGTAGTATTACAGAAAGGATTAAAATGTTCTAGGCAATGGGGTCTATGATGTTATTCTATCTGCTTTTTGCACCTTGTGGATCCTACACACAACAACAAACACTATCTAGACCTTCCTATAGGTAAAAGGGATTTAAGTTAAAATTCTTAAATTGATAAATGGTTTAATAGTTTTGACAAAAGGTAATTTTATCTTTGGTTTAAGAACCTTATAACCTTTCTTTTAGAATGTAATATTTGTCTATTGATGATATAGAATATAAAGAGGTCAAAATTTTACCAATTTTAGGAAGAAAGACAAAATCACAACTATCGAAGACAATACCACTATTACCAAAGTAATATTGTAATTGAAGTAGTCATAATTTTATTAGAGATAATCAAAATATCAAGGTTTTGGCTTAAGGTAATTTTCCCTACAACCACAAATCATAATACCTTTCCCAAATAGAGAAAGCAATATATATAAATATCTATTGTTAGGTAATAACAAGAGTTTTGTGACAAATTTAAGTCTTGCAAAACTACAATTTTACTTGAAAAAACCATAGTTACTAGTGCAAGATCACAATTGAGGGAGTCACAATTTTATAGAAAGTGTACCAATAGTTGGATGTTAGGTAAATTACATCTTTGTGCTATTCATAAAGATAAGAAATGGGCAACAAGATACTTCCAAAGAGGAGGGTTAGACAAAAATAAAATACAAAATTACCCCTAACTATTACATTAGACAATATCACAAGTTCAACCGAGAATAACACAATTACCAGTCCAAAGTCACAAGTCTCTGAGTAGCAGTTTTGTCATGGATGTATAAATGGTTAGATATTAGGTGAATTTTTTTCTTTTCTTACACACAAAAATGATACAAATATAGAACTATTCATGGAAATGGAGGGCTAGTTGAAACAAACCATAAACCTGACCCTAAGTATTAGGTTTGATAAAGTCACAACTGTAACCTACAATACCATGGTTACCAAGAAAAAATATCAATCATCAAATTTGTGGTTTTATCAAAGGATAAAACCTTTCAAAAACCCTAACCTTTAGTAATTAAGTGACAAAATTTCTATTGGCATCTATAAGGTTGTGACTGCAATATCACTAATATCAGTGCAAAGTTGTGATTTACCTGTGCAGGACAAAAATTGAAAATTTGATCATAGATTCACATCCAATTTATCCTATAATCACTAAAATTACTTCAAAAAATGCTATTATGTTATTTAATGGAGATTACTCCCACCATAGTCACCAAAATGTATACCAAATTTTAGATTCAAGTAATATTAGTAAAATTAGTCATAAAACCTAAAACTCAATGACACCAATAGGAATGGATAAAAAAGGCAAATTAAAATAATAAGAAAATGCTTACCATAATTTTTACCTCCTGATGACTTCACTTTAGGATAGCAACCAACGCCGGTCGCTGGTTGGCTGACGCCGGTGAACCCACCGACATCGGCGACTGGTTCGGCCCTAGGGCCGAACGAGGCGAGCCCTAAAAATTAGGGCTTCCCCATTTTTAACCCCTACACCCCCAAACCACTCCTAAATCATCCCTAAGATATCCTAGACCCCCCACCCACCTTCCTAGCTAACCTCCCCCTCAATTTTTGCCTAAAAACAACAAAAATTTCAAAACTAAATTCAAAACAAAAACAATCCAAATAGGGTTCAAGACCCTCCTACCTCATCCCGACGTCATCGGCGTGGTGGCACGATGGGTGCCGCTGGTGGTGGACCTCCCACGGGTCCTCTACTCCCCTCTACCATCTCTTTTGTGTTAATGACTCTGCATGCTCCTGCTAGTCCACACATGTCCCTACAGCGTCCAACTCGCTCCCTCTCTCCACCAATGCCTATCTGCCACCTCACACCGCTCCTCGGTCAGCTCTAGGTCACTTTCACTCAATCACTCTAGAGCTCTTTTTTCTCTTAGACAACAAGTAGCAAATGACTTTTAGTGGGCCACCAATCCAGTTTTGTCAAATTTGGTAGGCCGATCGACGTCAGCATCAGTGTGCCCTAATCTACTGACGTCAGTCGATCTCTGTCGACGTCGACCATTTTTGGATACCAACGTCGGTTTCTCCTACTGACATCAGCATCCTTCCAACCTCCTTTTTTCTCTGTTGCCCCAAAATCATGCCCCCAATCAGTTAGTCCTTTAGACCACGTCATTTTGGCCCAATGAGGCACTCAATTAAGATCACTTTTGCCTCCATCCATTGACCACTAGACATTGGAGATCATGACTATCTCCTTTAATCGTGACTATTTCCAAAGCGATTCTGCCTTGGTTGTTTTTGCATAAATGCTACCTCATGATTGGTTAGCACAATTGTGTGCACACTTTTGACCTTCACAAGTATAGGATCGCAAGTCAGTTGATCCACACTATTTGTGACTTTTTCATGTTTTTGGGAGCACTTCCATTAGAGCTTCAGCTTAGATTGAATAACCCGATCAACTACGACTAATGCTGGGGCTCGGTTATTTCAATTTTGGCACTCCTTGACCTTTGACCTGTGACAATTTGACCTGACCATCCTCGTGAAGTGGTGTATGCGCAATCACAACTTTTGCAGCGTTCTCACTCTATCTTCACCCTTTTCATCCACTCTCTGTCAAATCAGCACCCGATTCCAAGTTCCCTTCTCTCGACTCCTGCTTTGAGGGGGGATACCTCATCCATAATCGGGGCAACCAACCCTTGCCTATTTTTGTCTTGCAGTTCGCTTGAACAACCAACAAGACGAAATCAACCTCATCCATAATCGGGGCAACCAACCCTCGCCTATTTTTGTCTTGCAGTTCACTTAAACAACCAACAAGATTAAATCAACCTTATCTCATACCTGGGGCAACCGACTCCTATTTTTGTCTTGCAGTTCGTTTAGAGCAACCAACAAGACAAAAAGGGGAAAATGTAGACACCAAAATAGTGTCTAACCCTTGGTCACCTTCCCCTTGGTCCATTCCTAACCCATTCCTAAAAATTACTAATTTAAAATAATAAACTTATTTTGAATTAACCCCCCTCCTTGGACACATCACCCATGATAGCTCACCTAGGACACCTCGCCTTAGACTAATTCCCATCCTATGACTCACCCAAGACCAATTCTTACTTCTCTCTAACTGCCTAACAAACTCTCATGCATATTTAGCCCAACCTTTGACATTCTCCAATGGATATTGCACTTGGCAGATGAAAAATGGGCTTGGTGGCTCTTTTTGCCCATTTTAAACCTGTCGACGTCGATCAAATGTCGGCTGACACCGGCAGAATCACCGACGTCGATTATACTTAACCAACTTTCCTGACCCTTGGATGACCCCAATCAAAAATTGGCTAATCTCAAAAGCAAATCATGAATCCTTCAATCTTTAGTCATCCGTCAATCTGCCAAATCTCTCAATCAAGCCTCTCACTCTCTCCCTCAGGTGCAGCAACAACTTCAGGGTTCTCCATCAGCAACAGGTTCTCCACACAGGCTACATCAACAACAGGTATTGGAATCATCAGTAGCACACCTTCAACAAGGCACATGTAAGTATATTGTCTGTGTTTTCTTTATGTTTTCTAGTCATTTGCTTCTAAGTATTATGAATTAGATTCAGCACTCCCTCTCCCCAAACCAGACTGTTAACCAAGCCAGACCTGAATCTTTACTTCTCCATCTCCCTATTGTCTCTGTCCTCTGTCAGACCATACACTCTATCCATTCAACCAGACTCTCAGACCCAGACCCTAGACCATTCAACCAAGCCCAAAACTTTGTCTCAAGACCACTCAAATAAACCCAGACCCTATCCACGGACCATAGACCTAACCAGACCTCATCCAAAGACCTTTGCCTCTACCGATGCTGGTCACTACCCCAATCGACGTCGGCATATTAACTGACGTCGGCACCTTGACCAACTGACACCGGTAGGACCACCGACACTGACGACTATGATCATTTTGACAACTTCTTTCAAGTAAGCCTTTGCTTCCCTTTTTTATTCCATCTTTAATCATTTTAATTCTTTATCATTCTATTGTTTATTAGACACTTCTTTTTATTGATTAGTGGGTTTATATCCCTTAAGGAAGTCTTCATACTTCTGGGATCAAGCTTTCGCTTGGCAACCCACCATCTATCCATCTAACGCCTTCTTTTGTCCAAGTTTCTTTTCTTTGCAGGTGTCATTCCTCCACAGCCAAAGAGGAGTACTCACAGCGTCTGGATTACGATGCACAGACTATATCCAGGTACATACAAGCCTTGACCATTCCTTCTTAAGTTTCTCATTTTCTCTTTTTTGAATCTGAAAGCAAAATTTGAATAGAAACATTACACTTGGATTGTTTGATGTCTAAAGCTTGAATTATTTGATTGCTTTCTATATCATTACAATGGCTTCCAATGGTTATGTGAAGTGTATAATGGCTTGGATGAGTGATGGAGTTTCTCTATGGCTATAATGATAATGGAAATATGATGGCTTGATGGATTTATAGTTAGTTTGTCCATGGCCCAAGCATGGAATTTTATAGGATAATGGAGGGAATTTTAGGAAAATTGAAAATTATTTAGAAGTCTCTAGTTTAGAGACTTCTAGAATTTTGGAGGAGCTTCCCTAATTCTAGAGGTTTTTTTATTAGTTTAGGAGATAATGGGGGGATTAGATGGGTGTTAATGAGGTTTAGGATTCATAGGTATGTAGGAATGGATAGGGTGATAAGGTAGCTAAGGAGGTAGCTGAATAAATATGAATTTTAAATTGTCTAGTTGGTTTAAGGAGTAGGTTAGTAGGTAATAGGCTCTATTAGAGGTTTTAGAAGGAGATTAATTAGTTTTATGATAGGGTAAATATTTTTGGGATATAGTAATGGGATGTGGGTTATTAGGCCAAAATTTAATTTAACTAGAAAATACAGGAATTAGACTAAATTAGCATGAATTAGTATAATTAGTGGGGTGACCATAATTTACTGCATGTAAGATTCTACCTATTATTGTTTATGAAATATTCCTAGTTCATTTTCTATTACTGGTGGTGGTGGAAACCCTACTTGATCAACATTTATTCCTCTAATTTTTAACCACTATAATGTTCTCTTAAGAATACCCGAGTTTTGATTACAAGATAAACTTACTCTTTCTTACTCCAATCAATATTTGAAATTAGTTATGATTCAAGATTTTATTTATAGATACTAGGGTCCAAAGTATCTTCATCATCAATTTTTTCTTTGGGATCTTTGAAATCCCAAATTAAACAACCTATTTCATAGTGAATCATGAGTAATACCTAATTTTCACAACCTTCTAATCATTTAATTCAAATTAATAGGTCTCAAAATGAGGAACATGTTGATATGTAGATCCTATAATGTGTCATCGAACCTCTGACATAAAATGAAGCCTTGCTTTCAAAAAGTCTTATAGTGACATGTGTCATTTATTATTAAATTATATTTGCTTTAGCCAATGTTGAGCATGTGTATCTTCTAATGGAAATAGGAAATTTTATTCTTGCTTTATGTTTACTGGCAAGGGATTTATGAGTCTCAGCCAATTGTCTTACCAACTATATTAATGCCCATTCATCATCAACATAACTAGGAATCATGTTAGGTGATAGCTCACATTTATAAACCCTTAAATAGGAAAAAGTTAGGAATTGAATGAATTAAGTTCCCTACCTAGAAATTTTTGTTGTTGTTTCTACAAAAAAATATCATAATATAGTGTTCACTTGCAAACATTTGAATCACATATTGAATAAATGCATCATTCACCCTCTAGAAATGATGAGCACTTTCTTTCAATGTGAGTTGAACATACAATTGATATATCCTGGTGGTATTGATGTTTCCCATCTAATTTAGTCCACCATATAATATACTTCTATAAATTACGTAGACCAAATATGAATTCATGTAGAATTTATAATTTGTCTTAACATTGTAGACACCTAAATCTAGCCATCGATAACCTCCAATCAGGCTTTTGGCCAATTTTCACCCAAAATGTACAATTTGTCCTAAAAACACTAAAACATGCTAAATGATGTGAAACCAACATATTTAAGTACTAATTTTGGTAAGGGTATCCCTAAATGGGGCAATGCAATTTATGGGTCAACTAACTTTGATCAGTTCATTTCGAGTCAAAATGCCAAATTTGCACATGGGTGCTCTAGATTGCTCTTTCCTATCAAATATTTTGCACAAGACTTGTTCCTTTATTATTTGTTTTTAGCAACATCCTAAATGGTAATACACATCCAACACATCTAATGTGGACTTCCAATTCTAATCTAGTCAAATTTTGGACCAATCATAAGGTATTTTGATCAATTAGAGTAATTTGTGCAAAAAGTGTTTAATCATGTTTAAGGGCTAATTATCCTAAATCAAGGACTAATTAATAAATCCATGGAAACTTGTTGAAAACATAATTTTGGAAATTAATATTGAATATTTGCATCATCAAGTGACCTCATTTCTTGGGAAGACATCCCTAGGCCATAAGTGCCACAAATATCAGGATTCATGCCCTCCATGCCTCTTAATTTCCCCTTCTTCCAATGTCATGATGAGGATAATTACAAAATTAATTCCAAAAATTGAATTAATCCTTAACCACACATCTCAATCTTGATATGGATGGTTGAGGTTGATTCTGATCAAATCCAAAAATCCATAACTCCCTCCATGCCTCTTAATTTCCCCTTCTTCCAATGTCATGATGAGGATAATTATAAAATTAATTCTAAAAATTGAATTAATCCTTAACCACACATCTCAATCTTGATATGGATGGTCGAGGTTGATTCTAATCAAATCCAAAAACCTATAAATAAGAAGCCTCACAACATCATTTCTAAGCTATTTTGGTGCAAATTTATAATGAAAAAATGATTCCAATGCCCTACCATTATCCAAATGCGAGTAATTTCTCATCCATTACCAATCCTAACCAAATATAAATCAGTCCAATCATTCAAAGACCAAGCTATGTTCAGAACTGGTATTTTCCAACTCATTAGAAACCAAGGCCAAAAGAACCAACCAATCCAATATGTTTCTATTGAATCAACCATTTGTGATAAGTCAAAATATGATAAATTGCCTATTGATCCTATACCAATTGTCAAGAGTCTAACTTTGATAATACAATCTTTACTGAGTCACTTCTTAATGATTATAACCACCTTTGGAAAGATCATTACCTTGACCATGTGCCTATTTTTTAAGAGCCTCCTATTGATAATCCAATCTCTACGGAGTTATCTCTTGACCTTTTTCCCATCCTAGAGGAGTCTCACTTTGACAATCCAGTCTTTATGGAGACCATCATGCTATTGGAAGCCATTACTTGTCCAAAATCAAATATTCAACAAGACATCATTGTAATAGAGTACCCATCAGATGAACATTTAGAATTAGAGTCAGGTTCTATTCTTGAATTGACATCATATTTTGCATCAGAATCAAAATCAACATCAAATTTAGAGTCCCTTGAGTCAAAATTAGATTAAGAAGAAGAATATGTTCATGGCTATTACAACATTGGTTATGTATGCCTTGTAGATTAATTTGAATACATTTTTCATCCTTTTATAGTTTTTGAGGATGATTAATTCAACTTTGACACAAGTTTTACTATTATCTTCTATGAGGATTATGAAACCTCTCCTCATTTCATTACCATTCCATAGGCTATTACCATTAACCAAAATAGCCATATTATTGACATTCCATCTCCCACAAGTGTTGATTGGGATCGACAAAATCACACTTTATTAAATTGCATCCATGGTGACATAGTAGTTGAATAAGAAAAGGGAGGCCAAGACCACATTCATGTAGTATAAGAACATTCTCCTAGTGAATTCTTTTTGGAGCTGCTAGGGGACAATCAAAGTCACAACTCAACATCTTGTAGTAAACTTTTTTTGGAAGAGCTAGAAGCAATTCAAAGTCAAAAGACAATGTTCATCGGTGAAGCCTTCTTTAATGCACTATAGGACAATCAAGACAACTTCATTGGTGAAAACATCATTAAGGCACCAATATTTGAGCACAAAGGTTCTTCACTACTTGATGAAGACAAAATCAAAGATCAAATTAAAATAACTTCCAATATACAGCCTAATTAGATGGTATCTACTCTCAAGATCAAACAACAAAAAAATTGGTGGTCTTATCGAGAGAACAAGTCTTCAGCCCCACCATAACCAAATTTATGTTAAATCCAACATCAACAACATTACGTGTGAATTATAGTCCTAATCTTCATTTGTTTCCCAACCATTACACATTCCATTTTAATTTCCATTCTATTTCACAATAAAATCTACCATCCATTATTTATCCCTATTGACCATCCATGGCCACACTTTCCTTTACATAGGCTACAAAGATACCTTGTCTTGACATTTTAAGGAATAAAAATCAATGACCAATGAAGAACATAAAATCACTCTTAGCAACTAGATTTGCATCAAGTTCTTAATAGAGCAGTTATTTAGATGAGGTATCAGCTAGAAAATAACATCATCAAGTATTCTATTTGTATCATTTATTGATTAGGATGTGAATCTCCATCTCAAAAGGAACAACAAGATCATATGACATTTTACCAGACCCAGGCCAACAACATGTACCATACTATTTCACATTGTCATGCCATTTTTATTGTTACATATGCCTATTTTCCATTATCACATACTCTTTCCATTCACCCCATCACCTAGGGGTAACCCTCTTACCATTTTATCCAATTTATCAAACCATCATTATCCTAGAGAAAAATCATACCATCCTATCATTCCATTCCTATATAGACCAAAGCCTATTTTTAGTCATCCTACCTAATCTTGTTTTGATCCTGGTTCATTTGGTTCTTCCTACACCTTTTGTGGGAGGATTCCAATCAAGTTTCAATAATCAATCCAATTCATGTTTCAATGAAATTATTTTAAAGTAGTGTGACAATTGATTTGTCAAGATATCTTTCATCTTATCAAGTTTGTTTATGTGAACCTAATTATAACTGCCTATTGGTAAATCAATGTCTCACTAGTCTTGCTACTAATTATAACCACCTTTGGGAAAATTAGTATCATTAACTTATGCCATTGTATCTTATTTATAACCACTTATGAAAAAACTAGGAGAAACACTTGTTTATCATGCATTACTACATCACCTTGCCATTACTATTTTCATTTGACTAAACATTTGCCATATTTGAGAACTTGTTGGGACCTAGTTGGTTTTTACTCACCTTTTGTGTGGATGGAATTACTTTGAATTGAAGTCATTTCAAGACCATGTGGCTTATGCTCAATTCATTTTGAGGTCACCTCAATTCCCCTTTCCATATGCTCTCACTGTTTTGCAAGCAACCTAAGCCAAAATCTCTCACCATTTTGTGATTAGGTATCTTGTCATTCTCAATCGAGTTAAGATACCTTAAAATGTCAAAAAATTCATAACATTTCAAAAATCAAAAAATATTTATCATATCTAAGCCTTGTTAGTTATTCTCAATCTACCTTAATGGGGCATGGTAATTGTTAGGATGCTTTTTTTTTTCTTTTATTTTCAAGATTTCTATTTGTTTGTTTATTTCAAGTTGTTTGTTTGCTTATTTTTCTATTTTTTTGTTTGTTTATTCACTTGCCTATTTGTTTGCTTTCAACACTGTTGCCTTGGCTTAATCTATATGTGTTCATTGGGTGATTCCTTGCACATATTATTCTTGAGTCCATCCATATTCATCTATTAACATTGTCATCATGGTTTTTTATCATTGGTGCATTATTTTTTGTGTGTTTATTGGATTGGGAGTCAGTTCTTATGCATATTTTGGCCAAGTCTTCATGGTGTTCTATCATGAAGCCTACATCACATGCTACAACAAAAATTATCTTCACATAGGTCTACAATCAATACCGCCACAAAAGTTTCTCCTTGGCAAATGCTTCCATCCCAGCCTTGATTAATATAACTCATTTAACCATTCTAGTTGTATTATTGTTAATCAAGATGAGCATCTCCTCAATGACAAGTAAAACTAAATCATTATACTGATCAATCTCATTCCTCTATCCATCTCTTTCATGATTTTATGCCCTCTCATCTTTAATCTGTATTCTAGGTTATATCCTTGAGTTATGCTTGCTAATTAGCCCTAACTGGGGCACCATCATATTTAACCAATTTAGGTCCTTGTAATGATTATAATTACCTATGGGCAAACTATTATTTTGATTTTTACTCCTAATTATAACCACCTTTGGGCAAATCAACATCATTTTTACATCAATGCATGCAAGCATTTTCTTATTTGGATTAATCTCAACTATGGATTAATTCCACCTTTCTTCTTGTTTCTTTTCAAGGGATCGTCTATAAAAAAATATGATGGCCACTCCCTTGAGGGGGCATCATCATAGGCTTTCCAAATACCTTTTGGAGCTTTGTTCTTCAATCATCATCTTCTTTTTGGCATACAAGCCATTTCTTATTCTTTGAGAAGATATTACTGTGCTTATAGCTTAGAATGCCTTCCCAAATAGGGGTAAACTTTAGACACCTAAATCTAGCCACTGATAAGCTCCAATCAGGCTTTTAGCCAATTTTCACCCAAAGTGCACAATTTGGCCTAAAAATACTAAAACACACTAAATAATGTGAAACTGACATATTTAAGTGCCAATTTTGGCTAGGGTATCCCCAAATGGTGCAATATAATTTATGGGCTAGCTAACTTTGATTAATTCATTTTGAGTCAAAATGCCAAATTTGCGCTTAGGTGCTCTAGATTGCTCTTTCCTATCAAATCCTTTGCATAATACTTGTGATTTTTTTAATTTGTTAATAACAACATCCTAAATGGGAATATGCATCCAATGCATTTGATGTGGACTTTTAATTCTATTATAGTTGAATTTTAGACCAATAACAAGGCATTTTGATCAATTAGAGTAATTTGTGCACAAAGTACTTAAACATGTTTAAGAGATGATTAACCCAAATCAAGGCCTAATTAATAAATCCATGGAAACTTGTTGAAAACTTATTTTTGGAAATGAATATTGAACATTTGCATCATCAAGTGACCTCATTTTTTGGGAAGACATCCCTAGGCTATAAATGCCACAAATATCAGGATTCATGCCCTCCATGCCTCATTAATGCCTTCCATGATGCCCTCCATGCCTCTTAATTTCCCCTTCTTCCAATTTCATGATGAGGATAATTACAAACTTATTTCCAAAAATTGAATTAATCCTCAACCATGCATCTCAATCTTGAGATGGATGGTTGATGTTGATTTTGATCAAATCCAAAAATCTATAAATAGGAGGCCTCACAACATCATTTCTAAGCTATTTTGGAGCAAATTTATAATGCATAAATGATTATAAAATCCATTGCAATTAGTGTTACTATGCCAAATTGATTCCAATCCAAGCCAATCCAAAGCCACAAGGTGCCAAGGAGAGATGGAGGTAGCCAAAATTCTATTGCCAAGGACTTCATGAGCACAAGCCTAGCGAGCCACTACAACAAGCATTTTGGAGCATCTAAGGAAGGTAAAAGAGAGTTTATTTTGCATTTTAGTTCTATGTTTTATTCATGTTTGTTAACTAAGATCTCCCTAGTGTCTAGGCCTATAGATGTTATGCTATTAGTGTGTTTATTTCATTTTGAAACTAACACCATACTAACCATCCTCTCTTGAGTCAAAATTACTATATCACAAACTTAAATTAGTTACCTATGAATTGAATCACTATTCAGTTGACCCCATTTTGTATATTATTTGTTTTTATGAATTATCCAAATGTACCTATACATCCATTTCTAAAAGTATCTTGCCTCTGGCCTTCCAACTACCTTGTGAAAGAATGTTATCATATCATTTAATTCATTTACGAATTAAAACCTGGAAATATTATTTAGAATTTTATTTGATAAATGTTTTGGTTTAGTGAGCCATTATTTATTTACCCATTTCAAATAATAATTAGTATCATCATCCCATAATTATTGAGTTGAAGTTGGAGATAAGTTCACATATGAATGCCATTCTGGGAGTTGAAGTAACTTATTGATATGTTCTAGAGATAAATATATGACATACTCTCATTTAGGGTTTAAAAAGTGGCTCTTCTTGGGTTCGTAATGTCCAACTATGGTTAGGACCAATTTTGGGCTCTACACTAAGGTCAAAAAAGCTGTTACATCTACCAATCCATTATCGTGAATAATGTATCCATAGTCTATTTTATGTACCCCATTTATTCTATTTAATAAATCATCCATATTGATATGACATATATCTATTTCCATTATATTTTAAACATTCAAATCTAGACTTGATGGAGGAATGACACCCTAAAATAAATACTTTATTTATGATTCCTCTTCTCCTTGTAGAATCTTTAGAGGAGGATTTTTCTTTAGGGTGCCCTTTGTAGGAGTCTTGGATGTTGACATCAAATAAAATTACACCTCATATAATATGAACCTATACTAAAATACAACTAGCCAAGAGAATTTGATAAGAAAACCAATGGCAACCTTGTATTTCAAAAAAAGTGTCTACAAGGTATAGGGAACCTAATAGCGTGATTGCAAGGTACTTGGGTCCTAGGGGTAATTAAATAACTATCATAGGGTTTAAATGGTGGTGTAATAAACCACCCAGAGTCTAAAACGGTGTTTTCACCCCTTGCAAGATACACTTAAGTGTCTACACCTAGTCTAGGGTTCACTTTTATAGTACATAGGATTTGGGAAAAAATAGAGGTGCAAACTAGTTTTTTACATGGATAATGAGGACAATATGATTATTTAGGAAAAATTATGGTTTTGAAATAAAATATAGGTTTTAATTTTATTTTATAAAAGGATGCAAAATATTTTATGAAACTCTAGGCAAAAGAGAACTTATAGGATAAGCAAAAGGCACTCATGAAATTTTTATTGTGAATAAAAAAGGAGGATCAAATAACTTACCTATGTAAGTTCTAAACCCAATAAAAATACAAATGGGAAATCTAGTGGATGAAGGTAGCTAAAAGCACATGGACAAAAATAACAAATAGGAGAAAGTGAGATTTGAATGAGAAAGTCCCAAGTTCAGAGAAAAGAGGTGAGTGTCAAATGAAAAATTTAAATGTATTTAAAAGGCTCAACATGTGTATAAGATAAATTCCATTAATGGTTGAAAAAGAGGAAAAAATTAGAAAAACATAGGTTTAAAACATGTGTAATCAAGGTTCATAGGGCTCAATGGGGTGTTTGCACACACGTTAGGCTTTGCCAGTTATGTTTGTAGCAATAAAGGGTCTCAATGGTGGTGCTTGCATAGGCTGCAAGTCCTACCCTTAGTGAAAAAAGGGTACTCAGACCTCACTGGAAGTGTTGTCAAAACTAGCAGGTTCCCCCAGGTGTGCAAGCATGCCTCAAGGGTTTGATGGGGGTTTAAATACTTTTGCAAACTTGAACCTAAAAAATCATCTTTTTAAATTTTCATATGTCCTTTTTCATTTCTCAATTTCACCTTGATCAAATTTTATCAAAAATTAAATAATGCATTGATGATAAATTTTGAACTTCACTATATTTCACCTTTTTGACCATTTTCAAAAATCTTGACAACAACTAGATTCGATTGGGGACCTCAAACTATAAGGAATGAGATAAGAATCATATTCTCTAGTTTTGTAGAGTTAGTGTGTTATCCATTAGGTTAAAAAATCATTTATAAAACTTGGTATAAACTTTTGAGAATCATCTTTCACTTTGATCTGACTAATTTATAACCAGTTCAACAATCTCAATTGTATGAGACATAAACATGTGCTGTCAGGATAGATCCCTTGTAGTAAATTCTAAATATCTCGATCTGATCCAATGAAAACCATCACATCTAAATTATATGAGACATGATCATGTTTTTCCAAGCTATATCCTATTGAAGAAGACTCTAATTTTTAATGTTAATTCACTTGAAGATGTTGTTAAGAATTTGTTGAATCTAAAAGTTGAAGAAAATTCACTTTAAAATTTGATAATATTGAGGATATGTGTCACATTTGATCTTAAATTAAACTTCAAAAAAAATACCAATACATATAAAAGGGAGGGACAATAGACAAGATTGTATGTCTTATTAGAAAACAACATATAGATAAAACAAAAATAATATAAGGAAGGTTAAATAAGCCAAAAACATATGTACATATTTACATGAATGGAACTATCAATTCTTAACTAAAACCATGATTGAGATATTTACCACAATAAGGAAATGAAAGATGAATTCCATCATGATATGCCAATTAATATGTGAAGCCACCATGTAAATTCCTAATTTTAAAAGGATCTATCTAGAGAGAGTCAAAATTTCCATGTCTTCCTTTTGTTTCTTGACACATATCCCATAAAATAATTAGATCTCCAACATGAAACTCTCTATGTTTCACTTTTTTATCAAACAAGACTTTCACTCAAGCTTGTTGTTATGTGATTTTGTCAACCACTTATAACCTTTCTTATTCTAATTATATAAAATAGAAAATCCTCTTATCTAATGAGCTTTTGAAGTTGGGATTCTTAATGGATCTAGATAATTATAAATCTAGAAATTCAAGAGTTACTTAATTATCACATCAATTCCATATATCAATTAGAATGGAGATATACCTATATATTTCTTTGGTGTTATATGGCTTGACTAGATTGCCTCATATATCCTTTTATGCCAATTTCTCTAATTTTTATTAGCCACTTTACACATGATTGTGAATAAGTTTTTATTACTTGACATAACTTGACCATTTACTTATGGATGGTATTTGGATAAATGAGATAAATGGAATTATCTTAGAAAAATAAAAATTTGAAGAATTTTGAATGAATATTTTTTTTGGAATTCAATATCGCACCAAGATATTTTATTTTATGAAGTTACAAATGACTTTAGAAGTTGTCTATTTGACTAGACTAACTTCTACAAAATTTGTGAAGTAATTTGTTATAGTGATAACATGTGTGTGACCTGATATTGAATGAGGATTTAGTGAACCAATAAAAGCCAATCCCCATTGATGAAAGGGTTCCTCAATTACTACTGGTTTAAGAGGAAGTGTTGCAAGCTTTGGTTTTCCCACTAACTATTGACATGATTCACATTTTATGATCCATTCATATGAATCTATGAAAAGGGTGGGATAATAATAATGAACTCGAAATATATTATAAGTTGTTACTCAATTCAAAAATTATCCACCACAAGCTTGGTAAAAGCCTACAATAACGTATTATGTTTTTCTTTGTTAACAACCTAAGAAATAAACCATAAATATTTTTCCTAAAAAGAGTACCATCCCATCTTACATATTTATTTTCTTGTAACTTGACTTTATTTCATTTTTTTTCATTCAAATGTGAACCACATTCACCATAGGTCAGGAACAAGGCAATATTAGAAAACCATTTATCCGTGGAGTCAACAAACAATACCAAAGCATGTTTTTCATTATTTTGATCATTAGAATCTTTTAAATAAATTGATTGGGGATGCACTTATTCTGCTATGAGCTGACACAATCTTTTTATTCAAACTAAATTTATGATTTTAATTTCAAGATCATATTCATGAACCTTGGTTTTCTAGTTACCTCCTCTTGATCCTAGTTCCTATTGATTCAAAATGGATTTGATATTTGTACGTGGCACCATTACTATGGAATGTGAATGTAAGATATACTTTTTGAACTATTTGACAGCTTTCAAAACCACATACACATGTTTTTCTTATGGAGAATACTGCAATTAATAATAATTTATATTAAAACTCATAAAAGATATTGGAGATTCAATACTTTATTTATTTTTCTAAACTAATATGGTATATAATGTGTTTTATGAAGCATAACAATATATGATAAATTCTTTTTGATATTCAAGTAGATAAATGTAGGTGCACGAGCAATAACTTTTTTTATTTTATCAAATGCCTCTTTCCCTTAATCATTTCATTTGAAATAAGGTTTCACTTTTATCATGTCTATGATGTGCCTAGTGAGTTCTACAAAATATGGAATAAATCTTCTTAATAAATTCACTTTACTAGAGAATGAATGCACATTAGTTTACTAGTTGGCAAAGATAACTTATGGATTGCTTAAACCATTTTTGGATCAATCTTGATTCCTTCCTTGGAAATGATGCATCTAAGAAGTTTTTCATTAGTTACTCTAAAAATATAATTTTTAGGGTGGAGAGAAATACTATATAATAGATAGTTTTCAAATACATTTTCAAACTACTCATAAGATCTTCTCTTTTCTTTGAAAATATTGTTAGATCATCTAGATATACCACAATTACTTTGTTTTTTAAATCTTTAAATTCAAGATCCATGGATCTCTAAAATTTACCTCCTATATTTATCAATCCAAATGGCATTCACCTGTATGCAAATGTGCCCTAAGGAGTGGTGGAAGTTATTTTATATTAATCCTCCCTGTTGACCTCAATCTAATTTAAATTTTTTGAAGTATTGAAAGTATTTATTCACCTCTCACTGCCTAAAGGACTTGATCCATGATTGGTAATGGATAGCTATCTTTGAGATATGCTTGATTGAGATTTATAAAATCAATAAAAATCCATACTTCTATATTTTTATTATGAACAGGTACTATATTAGCCACTCAGGTTGAGTGATGAATAGGGATGATAACATTAGCATCAAGCATTTTTTGTATATTATCTAGAATTGTACCTATAATCTTTGGATTATATTTCCTCTTTTTTTTATTGAATGGCTTCATGTTAGGATTTAAAGGCACTATGTGTTTCATGTCCCTTGGACAAAAGGATTTGTGATATGCATATGAATATGTGAGTATATCAACATACTTATAAATAAGATTAACAAACTTCCTCTTTTCTTCTAGTGAACAACATTTATTGATATTGATAAACCTAGGTTGTTCTTTAGATCCAATATTCACTTTTTCATAATCAAAAAAATTAAGTTTTTGTATATTATCAAGAATTGTACCTATAATCTTTGGATTATATTTCCTCTCTTTTTTATTGAATGGCTTCATGTTAGGATTTAAAGGCACTATGTGTTTCATGTCCCTTGGACAAAAGGATTTGTGATATGCATATGAATATGTGAGTATATCAACATACTTGTAAATAAGATTAACAAACTTCCTCTTTTCTTCCAGTGAACAACATTTATTGATATTGATAAACCTAGGTTGTTCTTGAGATCCAATATTCACTTTTCCATAATCAAAAAAATTAAGTTTTTGTATATTATCAAGAATTGTACCTATAATCTTTGGATTATATTTCCTCTCTTTTTTATTGAATGGCTTCATGTTAGGATTTAAAGGCACTATGTGTTTCATGTCCCTTGGACAAAAGGATTTGTGATATGCATATGAATATGTGAGTATATCAACATACTTGTAAATAAGATTAACAAACTTCCTCTTTTCTTCCAGTGAACAACATTTATTGATATTGATAAACCTAGGCTGTTCTTTAGATCCAATATTCATTTTTTCATAATAAAAAAAATTAAGAGTTCCTTTTTTCACCTTAAGTTTTATAGAACTATCATGTTTGTTAAATAATTCTTCGAAGCAGACCAAACCCGTAGGAATATTATTTTCTTTCCACTTGAGAACACCATTTTCATCTTGCTCATCAATGATGCCTTATTTTGATGTTTGTGAAGTAGATTCCCTATATTACGAATTTCTTCCTTTAAAGGAAAAATTTATAAAAATGTCAGATTACTCAAGAAAAGAAATAATATGTTGATCATTATTAAAACCTACCGATTCTCTGAATTATTTGGTACACTAGGTCAATACACAAGTTTAATTGTATGCTTATATTTATCAATTTTAGAATGTATAATCAATAAGGAAGTTGATACCATGAGTAAATCTACTTTATAATTTATTTATCTCAAAATGGATTGAATGGAGAAAGCCTGAAAAGCTTCTATGTTATCCTTGACCTTATTCCTATAATGTTATTATAATTTGATTTATTTTACAATGAATTATGCATCACCCAAGGATTTTCTATTTTTGATTCCCATTTCTTATAAAATATATAGTCCTAACAAGAGTGATTCATATTCTCTTATGTTAATAGTACACTCAAATTGTACTTCATAAGAAAAGAGAAAGTTTTCTTTACTTGGGGATATTAGGACAATATCTGCACTAGATCATGTTGAAAAAACTACTAACATTAAATTCTAATGTCAAGATGTCATTGGGGCCTAAATTCATTACCTATGGAATATTCAAATATTTTTATAACATCAATAAATAGTTACCTATAACTACATATTCATACAAGATATATTTTCTAGGGTCATCAACCTTATATATATATATATATATATATATATATATATATATATATATATATATATATATATATATATATATATATATATGAGTTTTGGTTCAAGGTGTTGTTTTACTCCCTTGATTGGAATAATTTCATGTGAGAGATATAATTAAATATCACCACCAAGTTCTCTACCAAAATTTATTCCCAAGAGAATAACATATCTTGCCAGAATAACTACTATTAAGATGTTTATTTTCATCTTATTTTAGGGAAAAGAAGCTAAGGTAACTTGAACATCTTTGATTTAACCAACAAGAGGAAATTATTTCACCTCCATGTAATAATAATGACCAAAGGTCTTTGTGTAGGTTAGATCAAGGGCATGGACAAATTTATTAGGCATCACATTATCTAAGGCTCATGTATTAATGATACAATTACTGACTTTACATCCTTTAAGGAATAAATGGTTGTAGAATGGATCCACCTTATTTGATTTGGAGGCCATTTCGGCCATATAGTTTATTGATTTAGAGGAAGGCAGTGTGGCTAGTATCCCTTTAATATTAGTTTTTTTTAGCAGGATTTTTACCCTTGATAAATTCTACTAACCTATCTAGTTGGTCTAGAGATGTTTTCAAATATTTGGTTGGTGATATTTAGATTGTAGTCTTGTTGACATGTTTAGTTATGTCAAAAGTAGACAAACTAGAAGAAGAACCTTATACATTTTGATATATACTAATATTATTGACATGAAGGGTGTGCTTTAGATGACCAGTGGTAACATTTATGAAAGGTTCACCTATTTTAGACATTGGTTATTTTCCTTTCATTTGGATAGTAGATGGTGTTCCTCATGGAGGAATAACTCTTATAGATTCTTCCAAATTATCATTTTGTTGATTTATCTAGTTCTAAGCTCTTATGAAGATTGAGAACAATTGATTATTCATGTCTCCAACATTGTATTCATAATCATTTTCTTTTGAATTATACTCCAAGAGCACATTTTTAGAGTCCCCACCAAATTATTCAATTTCACATTCTTGAATTTTTTGATTTTATGATTCATTTTATTCTTTAATATCTTTATTGTTCCCAAAATTTGTCACTCATTTTTGGGGACAACATATCAACTATTTTGGTCTTACAGGCCAAAATTCTCTCTTCCCTTTTCAAAAAATGTTCTAAGCATCCAAGTTCTTCAATTATTCACGCATTTTTCAGCTAAGGAACTCACAAGTTCAATAGATTCAACAGGTGAGCTCTCACAAAGGAACAAGTTCCAAACACATAGGTATTTCAAGGCTGGTTCAATGCTAAAGTTCAATCAAAAGACTCATCGATAGGCTTCAAACAAATGGAATGAACCATTGAACCATTAAACCATTAAACCCCACGTCCAAAGGTTCAAAGGTTTAATGGGTTCAAAGTTTCAATGACATTGATGGACTTCAAAGAGTTAAGCGCTTCGGCAAGTTCAAATTTCAATCGCTTCAGAAAGTTCAACAGCTTCAAAGGACTTAAATGAAAGAAGACTTCAAAGAAGAAAGATTGAACCATTGAACCATTGAAATTTGAACTAAAAGAGTTCAAATTTCAAAAGTTCAATGAGTTCAATATAAAAGAAAAGGATTCAAAAAGTTTGAAGGAACAAAAGACTCAAAGAAAGAGAATGAACCGTTGAACCTTGAACCAAAATGGTTCAAAGTTTAAAGGTTCAAAGGGTTCAAAGAAGTTTAAAGTGCAGAAAGGAAGCTTTGAGTGAATGGAAGAAGTAGATGAATTTAAATAAGGAATTCAACTGAATGGTTTGAAGAATGATTGAACCAAAGCACTGAGTGAATAGACAAGCTGATTGAACTGTCGACCATTGAACCACTTTGAACCATTGAACCGATGCACTCCAAGGTTGAAGGCTCAAAGAGTTCAAGCGACTAAGTGATCATGATGTCCCCATGGATTTCAAATTCAAGGTAATAAAATATTTGATTATTTTCAAATATGGCATGGATCCTACGAACAAATTTAGTGACCGGCCAAAGAAGAAGTTGAAAGAGCCTACAAAAAAGAAAGGAGATAGCTTGAGAGCTTAGATCACAAGGAAAGAAGGGAAAGCTATAGGGGATACTAAAATATCTATGTAGGAGTTATTTCCAGTAGGTGGAATAGTCCACTGAGTAGACATTTGAGCTTGTAAACATTAAAAAGTGTGGCCTATTTTTCTCCCTTTGAATAAAAGTAAGGGGACAGCTGCATATATATTTGGAGAAAGACCAGACAACCCATGTTGAGGAGAAGAAATTCAAGATGTTTCTATACACCAAAGTCAAGATCGATGCCATGTTCCAGCATGGCCCTTCTTGATAGAATTGAAAATGCATTCAAGGCATTTAATGCATAGCATGGCCATTCCATGAAATAAAGCTCCAAGTCTTTCTTGGCTATTATATATTGTAATCTCTCTTATTGTTTTAAGGAGATCTCTCTGATATAGAAGCATAACTTTACCCAGATTGAAAGGCATTTCTTGAGACTTTGAGCTCAGATTGTTAATCATATTTCTTTATTTGAATGAGAAAGCAAGTGACCTTTCAGACTTTGTGCTGGAATAGCTTGTGTTGTTGAGGAAATTATTCTTATGTATATTTCTTGAATGCATTCTTTTCCATTTAATTAAATAAGTAGGACTAGTAGAAGTAAGTAGGAAGGTGTCTTGAAGCTAACTGTGGAAAGACTTTGTGCTGCCACAATTGTCTTATTGTGTTTATTTTCTATTTCTGTGTAAAGGACCTTGGGATGACTTTGTGCCCTCATTGTCCTTTGTATTTCACTCTTTGGCAGTTGAGGGGGAGACTTGGTGCTTCACCTCATTCTACTGGTTATTGCACCTTATTCTAGTCACTTTTACTACCTAGGAAGGAATCTGGCTATTGATTGAGTATTACTTCTAAAAAAATAGAAGTACCTCCAATAATCACCCAAGATTTTTGCTTTGTCTATGAACATCATCTCTGAAAAAGAGAGATGGATGGTGTTATCCTACCCCTAAGTGTTATTTTTTGCAAATATATATTATATAGCACCATATATTTATAGGGAACCTCCCCTTGATGAGAGGAGAGATTTGTCCCCTTCTGATGTGGTAAACCTACACATTTGGCCAACCAATCTCCTTGTGCTCTGGTTGAAATCACCTATTTTGCTCATCAGTTAGCTAGTGAGAAAATATCAATGCCAAAAGTTTTTAGTGACTCTGCTGGGGATGTTACGTGCAGTTTGAAGCCTCAAGCTTCAAATTGAAGTAGTCCATGTCCTTATCCATTTTAGTCTTATAATCTAGCAGATTCATAATATATAAGAAACTAGAGATCCAAAGGTGTTGTTGACCTTATTTTTGAGTTGGTGCAACAGAGCAATTTTGATTTGTTTCCTTCACAGCCTCACCTTCAATGAACTAGGAGTCTTCCTCCTACCAACACTAGGTCACTAACACAAAGTAGAGCTTCTTTTTCCTCTACTAATAGAGCTTTTCTCATACATACCCCACCAAGATTTGTTATCCCCCCTTTCCATAATCATACTATGGCAGTTCAAGGCCCCTGGGGTAACTCTTTTGGCCCACTCAATCTAACTCCACCTCTACATGAACTGCCTCACAATTTTAGAAAGAATTTCCCCAAGTTCTTTGGTGATGGGAGAGTTCATTCTAATGAACATATTGTAACCTTCAGCATAGCCTATGGTGTAATAGGTGTGGAGTATGAGGACATGGCAGTCAGGCTATTTGTGGAGACATTACAAGGTGCTATTGAAAATTGGTTCTACCATCTATAGGCCTAGACTGTGACTGACTAGAACACCCTCAAAACCAAATTTGAAGCCAAGTTCAACCCTACAGAAGATGCACATGCCTTGCTGGCCCAGCTCACTCAAATCAAGAAGGAACCTCATGAACCTATGAGGGACTTCATTTCCAAATTTGACAAGTTGAGGAATAGGATTCCTATCATTGCTCAGCCAACAATTGAGAATTTCAAATGCTTCTTCATCAATTCTCATCTACCTAAAGTGAGTTTTCTGCTAAGATGTGCTGGCCACATAGACATTGCTGCTTCTCAAGATTTGGCTACTGAGGTGGAAGATGATCTCATCTTGGCAGGGAAGATAAGGAGAGATCCTAATAGAGGTAAATCTTCTTCATCCTCTGAATATCCATCTACAGGCACCATTGATCAAGAGGTGTAAAAGCTGGTAAATGAATTGCTTGCCTTGAAAAGACAAATGGCCTAAGGTATGTCTACTCCTCCTTATCAATATATACCAAGGAGGACATTTCCCAATCATTCGTACCAAGGCAATGCTGTCAAGAATCAAGGGTAGCCAAATCATTTTCCTCCCCCACATAGGAAGCTTTCCATTGAAGCACCTCCAACCAACTCAACAGTTGGATATCTAGAAATAGAATCTGATTTCTCTTTCCAAACTGAGTTAAACCTAGAAGATGATGCTAATCTCTTCATAGAGGGAGAAAAAGAATTAGCTGGTGACTCTAACATTGGTTTCTTGAATTACCAGGATGAACCCAGAAGTGAAGGTACAATAGTTGATGGATCATATGCTATATTCACTTGGTCCAAAAACTAGTCAGCCTAACAAATTGATAAGAAAAAAATAGAGGAGCGAGCTCAGCCTACAATTTCAATTGCCAAATGAGGAACCACTCTGCCTTTTCAATCAAAGGACCCAGTGATCACAAAAAAAGTAAGTACATCAAGCACTCCTTCATCTTCAACTTCAAATTGATAGACCAGTACCCCCCCTAAACACTAGAAGGATATACTTCCTTCCTCTACTCCTAGTCCATTTTAGTCATTTGACATAGTCGACCATGTCAAGAAAACTAATATTCAAATGTCTAAATTTGAATTCCTGCATTCTAACCCTGAGCAGTTGGATAGATTAGTGGAATGTGTGAAGAGTAAAATTGTCTTTGCAAGACCTGTTATTCCAAAGGTGACTCCCACATCCACCTAGAATAACCTTGTCATTGCTCCCCTTACTGCTCCTAGGAGGACAAAACTATTTTATGTCTCCCTACCGATAAATGGACACCAACTGAATAACTACATAATAGACTTAGGTGCATTTGACAATGTCATGCCTACCAAAGTGGCTGAATCCCTTGGTCTTATAGTGACCAAGACATTTGGGATATGTTTCTCCATGGAGAATAAATAAGTGATACTACTGGGACAAATCAAGGATGCCCAATTTGCATTTGTGGCATTTGCATATAAGAGAATCAAGATGACAGTCCTGGTGGTTGACGTCATAGCCTCATACGACATTTTGTCGGGGTGAAATTTTTGCAAGGATGTGGGTGGTGAGTTGAGCATGGACCTGTCTGAAGTGAGGATCCTGATCAAAGGTGTAATGAAGAGACTACTCTCTAAAAAGGAGGCAAAATGTGTTGTTACTCAAACATTAGCACCTGAAGCTCAAATTCTATTTGAGTCTTTAGGCAGGGGTAATTACTTCTTAACCACAGAGGATGTTCATGTTTCTATAGATGAAAGTCCTATAGGTGGTGATCTAAAAATTGATTCAAATAAGACATTAGAAGAATTGGTAGGATGTAGTATAGATGAAAAAGGATCTTCCCTCTCTAATGAAGAAAAATCTGATAGAAGATCAGTTTTTGATGATGTTTGGATCCTTGAATTTGATGGTAGTAATTCTTCTATTGATGTTGGAGCTAGGATTGTGTTGATATCTCCTCAAGGATATATTTTTCCTTCTTCATACAAGTTGTAGTTCAACAAAACCAATGACACAACTAAATATGAGCCACTGCTACTCAGAATGAAGGCTGCTCAAGACATAGGCGTCAAACTCCTTCATGCTAAAGGAGATGTTGAGCTGGTGGTTTTCCAAGTCTGGAACTTATACCAAACCAAAAATGAGAGATTGTGCCATTACCATAATCTAGTTTGGGATAAAATTGAAAGTTTTGATGATTTCAATATTTTTGTAATGCCCAGAGAGCTTCATAATCATGTAAATTCATTGGCTATCCTTGTAACTTTCATGGTTTCTCACCCTGATTTCAAAGATAATAGGTACACTATCAAACTTGTCTTTCGACCAAGTGTGCATGATAAAGCCAATCATTGGTAGGTGTTTGATGCTAACAATCAAATCATGTGCTGAACTAAACCAAAAAAAATGAATTATGGTAATGGACCATACTGCTATATGCCAAAGTTAGGAAAAGAAACTCTTTGCCAAGAGATCAAGGATTTATGGTTTTCAGATTGGAGACCACATCTTGCCATGGGGCAAGAAGAGAGAACCACAAGGAGTGCACAAAAAATGTGATTCTTGGTGGAGAGTTCCATTCACCCATCACCAATTCTGGGGAGAAAATCATTTCCTACAGGTTTATTAAGATGGCATGCCCTTCTCTCTACCTCATAATGTGCAACATTTGAAGTAATTCAATTCTTGAAGTATGAAATGAGATGTTTTGTATATATGTATAATTTTTGTATAGTCTTTAGCTAGTTTTATGTTTTTCATTTTCATTTCTTTTTGGTACCTTTATTTTTTGGGTAGCATGACTCCATAGCCCAATGGCACACTTAAAGTCACTGGAGATTCTAGATTCTACTCCCTTCAATTATTTTTACAATTGATGGAAGTTCCCCAACTAGAGCCAACTATTGTTCCCAAAATCTGTCACTCATTTTTGGGGACAACATATCAACTATTTTGGTCCTACAAGCCAAAATTATCTCTTTCCTTTTCAAAAAATGTTCTGAGCATCTAAGTTCTTCAATTCTTCATGCATTTTTTAGCTAAGGAACTCGCAAGGTCAACAGGCAAGCTCTCACAAAGGAACAAGTTCCAAACATGTAGGCATTTCAAGGCTGGTTCAACGTTGAAGTTCAATCAAAAGACTCATTGGTAGGCTTAAAACAAATGGAATGAACCATTGAACCATTGAACCATTGAACCCCACCTCCAAAGGTTCAATGGGTTCAAAGGTTTAATGACATTGACATACTTCAAAGAGTTAAGCGCTTTGACAAGTTCAAAGTTCAATGGCTTCGAAGGACTTAAATGAAAGAAGACTTCAAAGAAGAAAGATTGAACCATTGAACCATTTAACTTTGAACCAAAAGAGTTCAAAGTTCAAAGGTTTAATGAGTTCAACAAAAAAGAAAAGGATCCAAAAAGTTTGAAGGAATAAAAGATTCAAAGAAAGAGAATGAACCGTTGAACATTGAACCAAAATGGTTCAAAGTTCAAAGGTTCAAAGGGTTCAAAGAAGTTCAATGTGAAAAAAGGAAGCTTCAAGTGAATGGAAGAAGTAGAATAATTTCAACAAGGAATTCAACTGAAGGGTTTGAAGAATAATTAAACTAAAGAGCCAAGTGAACAGACAAGCTAATTGAACCACTGACCATTGAACTACTTTGAACCATTGAACCGATGCACTCCAAGATTCAAGGTTTAAAGTAGTTCAAGTAACTAAGTGATCATGACATCCCCATGGACATCAAATTTAAGGTAATAAAATATCTGATGATTTTCAAATATGGTGCGGACCCTGTGAACAAATTCAGTGACCGACCAAAGAAGAAGCTGAAAGATCCTATAGAAAAGAAAGGAGATATCCCAAGAGCTTAAATCACAAGGAAAGAAGGGAAAGCTATAGGAGATACTAAAATATCTGTGTAGGATTTATTTCTAGTAGGTGGAACAATCCACCGAGTAGACATCTAAGCTCATAAACATTAAAAGGTACGACCTATTTTTCTCCCTTTGAATAAAAGTGAGGGGACAACAGTGTACATATTTGGAGAAAGAACAGAAAACCCATGCTAAGGAGAAGACATTCGAGATGTTTTTGTACACCAAATTCAAGACCGATGCCCTATTCCAGCATGGCCCTCCCTGACATAACTGAAAATGCATTCAAGGCATTGAATGCACAGCATAGGCCATTCCATGAAACAAAGCGCCAAGTCTTTCTTGGCTGCTATATATTGTAATCTCTTTTATTGTTTTAAGGAGATCTCTCTGATATAGAAGTGAAACTCTACCCAAATTGAAAGGCATTTCTTGAGACTTTGAGCTCAGATTGTTAATCATATTTCTTTATTTGAATGAGAAATCAAGTGACCTTTCAGACTTTGTGCTAGAATAGCTTGTGTTATTGAGGAAATTATTCTTATGTCTATTTCTTGAATGTATTCCTGTCCATTCAATTAAATAAGTAGGACTAGTGGAAGTAACTAGGAATGTGTCCTAAAGCTGACTATGGAAGGACTTTATGCTACCACAATTGTCTTTAGTGTGTTTATTTTCTGTTTCTATGTAAAGGACCTTGGGACGACTTTGTGCTCTCATTTTCATTTGTATTTCACTCTTTGGTAGTTGAGGGGGAGACTTTGTGCTACACCTCATTCTGCTGGTTATTGCACCCTATTTTAGTTACTTTTATTACCCAGGAAGGAATCTAGCTGTTGACTGAGTATTACTTCTAAAAAAAGAGAAGTACCTCCAGTAATCACCCAAGTTTTCTCCTTTGTCTGTGAACATCATCTCTGAAAAAAGAGAGATGGATGGTGTTATCCTACCCCTGAGTGTTATTTTCAGCATATATATATATATATATATATATATATATATATATATATATATATATATATATATATATATATATATATATATATATATATATATATATATAGCATCATATATTTATAGGGAACCTCCCCTTGATGAGAGGAGAGATTTGTCCCCTTATGATGTGGTAAAATTGAACATTTGGCCAACCAATCTCCTTATGCTATGGTTGAAATCACCTACTTTGGTCATCAGTTAGCTAGTGACAAAATATTCACCTAACACTCTTCATACTCAAATATCTATTATATATATATATATATATATATATATATATATATATATATATATATATATATATATATATATATATAGGGAACCTCCCCTTGATGAGAGGAGAGATTTTTCCCCTTATGATGTGGTAAACTTGCACATTTGGCCAACCAATCTCCTTATGCTATGGTTGAAATCACCTATTTTGCTCATCAGTTAGCTAGTGACAAAATATTCACCTAACACTCTTCATACTCAAATATCTATTCTATTTCCAAAATGACATTCATAGGTGGATTCATATTTTGTTGAGGAGCTTTTAGTGAAAGTTTCTACTAAGGAACTTGTTATCATAGATGGTCTACTTTAAAAGGGATGTATTTTCATTTTGGAATGTCTAAATAAGGACTAGTGATAGTTTTCTGAGTTAACTACTTTTTCAAAGATATTATGTCACTAACCATTTTATGCAAAAGTTGTTTAGTGGAATATTATCTCATATTATGTATTTTACCTTTTGAAGGTTCCTTTTTTATTTTTCCAACTTGTTTAGGCTCAATATACACCCTTGGAGGGGGTTCTTTAGGCCCCTTATAATTGAGCTATGTAATGAAAACAACCCCAGGCTATGGGTCACCTATGTTGGGGTTTGACCATCGAAGAAGGTCAGCTTCTTATTGATGCTCACCTAAACTAATGCTTGTACAGGGAAAAGGGTTGGAATGAGGATAAGGTATCCTAATAAGGCTAAAAGATGATGCACCAAAGCTAAATGGATAATCATATAAGCTTGAACATACACTAGATTAGCATAAGATAACTATAGATTACACAACCTCATAATATCACTAGTTGCATAAATATTTGGTATAAGAGGTTCCAATTAAAACACTAATCTAGACATGAAAATTAGCTTGAAAACACCTTAAAAGAGGCAAGTAGAAGGTCAATAAACTAGGAAAATTTTCCCTCATAAATTCACCATATACAAGCATACTAAGCACTGATTGAAGATAAGAAATAGGCAAAAGGTTGATCCTATTACTTCAAAAGGTATTTTTTACAATATTTTTATAGGGCTTAACCATATCAAATGAGCACACTTTTACAAGGGTCTCGATGAGTATCCTTGTCCCATAAAAGAATAAAAAATTCTAAGAGCTAATAACCCCTTCAATGGGAATGAGACTAGGATATATAGGAGAAGGGAGAGAGAGAAAGAATATGGGAGCATGCCATTAGAAAGGTAACACACCATCGCAAGTTATTAATTGAACATGAGCTACCACCTTTTTCTCCAATGAATCCCTTGGCACCTTTTTGATTAATTAAGACACTATTCATGCCTTAGTGGGAAAGTCCCCAAATCTTCCAAGTATGCATTAAATGCACTTATCCACAAGTCCTAACCACCAAATCATTTTCTTTGATTCTTCACAACATCTCTTACTAAAGATAAAATCATGGATTTGTGAATTTTAAATGGTTGGCTATCAAAAATATGGTTATGCTGAAGGATGAGGACCTTTTGCATTAATCAAATATCTACTCTATTTTTATGTTTGGATCATAGGTCTATTACATAGGTAGAAAACCAATCTAAGATCATTAGATTTCCTATATTTGTCATATTAGTATAAACCTATAGACTTCATAACCCCTTTTTTGGATTATAATAAGTCCAAATAGACCCATTCTATCTCTGTAAGAATGAAGAACTCATATATGTATGGACCCTTCTTTAAAGAATGGTGAATATAGTCATGGAATGAACCCTGCATGCCATAAAATGTTTAACTAGAGGTCCATATTTAGCTCCAATGACATCCCTTCATGTTCCTTATACTTAAATATATGTCTATGTCTTTTTCATGGTGTTCAATCAAGATTTAATGGTGGCATGATGACCCTCAAAGTCCTTGTTTTCTTTCAGTTGAAAATGGTTCCTTTGGTTCGACCTTATCCATAAAATATTTCTCAGGCCAATCAAAATGTTCCAACTTGTATTTTTTGCTATTAGCGTCATATATCCTTACTAACTTTTGGACTTATTTCATACCATTAGATCATAATGTATGGATGAACATGGTCCATTGACTTCCTACCATGAAGATATTTTTGACATGTTGACTTTCTCGTGTATTGTTAGATCAAGATGTATGATATAAAAAACACCTTTGCTTTATTAGGGCCCACTTTCCTATCTATTCTTTTACACCATTAGATCATTGGTATGATTGAATGCTAATAATTGATCTTATATTGGATCCACTTTCTTGTTAGTAAACATGCACTGTTAGATCTTGGCTCATTGAACTTATACCATTGGATCATGTCAAACTTGTAGCTCTTTAATGGATTTTAACCTAGGGACATTTTTACCCATTTGACCCTCATGTAAACTATTGGATCTTGTTTGTTAGTATGCAAGCTCATGTGAACCATTAGATCTTGATAGAATTTAAACTCATTAAGGGCTTTTTTAACCTAAATGATCATTTTACAGAACTCAAACTTAACACTCGTGTGGATGTCTTACTATATAGGTTCCACTTTGAAGCTCCATAACTTATCATAGAAAGCTCATGTGAAAATGAAACTTATAGAGCATGATCATGGCATGGAAAACCTTATTTGTGCATGAACCACTGGTCGTGTGAGGATTTTTGAACATATTTATATAATATGAAAGTAAACTAGTCTATTTGTTCCTATGTGATGTCCTAGTGACAATTTGTCTTACTTAAGATTATTCTTGAATTATTGTAGAATTTTTAAGGATTTTAATGATTTCTTAAGGTATATGAAAGATTATCCATGAATTTAAATGCATTGATCACCATAAAACATTGCTTAGCTTCTTGCTCCATTCTTGGTCTTTAAGACATGGCATTGTATCTAGGAAAATTTTGTATGTGAGCCAAAACTAGTCAACATTTATGGTGACTCATAGGGATGCATGCCTACTATTATTGAGAACTTAGACCATGTTGCCTTTTCTAATTAATTTGGCATAGAGTCTCTACCTAGGTTTAACATATTGACTTGGATCCAACACTGGCTACCAATCTTACTCTAACCTCTTATTAAAATAAATACAAAGGACCAAGAAAAGAACAAAATAAGATAGAATGCCCAAGGCACTTGTTGAAGGGAAAAAAATCTAGAATAAAATAGAGACAACAAACAAAAAGTGTTGGAACAACACTTAGATGAATATTAACAAAACTACCCTAATATATACAACTTAAACTATTTTTACCTTTCCTCTTTGATAAAAAATAAAGCTTGACAACCTTCCTGCATTATGGGATGAGGAATTTAATGAGGCATTCAAAAATTTGACCCTTATTATCGATGTCTCCTTTTTTGTATCTACTAACTTCATTGGCATGATGTTTAATGAGAACCAAGAAGTGCCAAATAGGTTAGCTATGTGCATCTAGATAGTCTCAATTTTCTTATATGGCTCCTCAACTATGGCCTCCAATGATGGTTTAATAAGACATACCTCTTTGATCCCCATGGTTATCTTAATAATATTGGGTCTTTCTTTAGCTAAAATTTATTCAAGCTTATGAAGGAGCTTTACATGAAGGAGCTCTAGATATTCTACCCAATCTTGGTCATTGTACTCCATGGGACACTTTTCCCACCTTCTCAAGTACTTGAGCCTCAACTTGAAAAGGATCTTCAAGATCTTGAAAGAACTTCATTTGCAACTACTAATCATATTTTTACTCTTCATTTTGATCAAACTAGATAAGATTAGTTTGATGGGTATCTTGATCCTTCTCAATAAGAGATATCTTAAACTTATTCATGGCCTCCACTTGTACCAACCTCTCATCAAGACCAACCTTCTCATTTTGTTGGGGCATCCCCAGAGTATCACTATCTTCCTAAAGATCCAAAACATTAATGGAAACTTAGATGAAGATTCAACTTGATATATTATCTCATCATCCATGTTTTCCATCTTAAGTTCATCAATCTCACTCATAAAATCATGGTACAACTACTACCAAAGGTTTTGTTCTTAAGGAATGCTCTCTATCTCAATAATGGTTGTGTGTGTTATCTTCATGGCTAATTTCCAAAGAAATATGAGCATATACTTGATCTATAATAACTACCATAGGATCTTGAAAAAACTCTTGATTTTGGACAACTAATATGTGATCAAGAGCTTCTTGAGAGACAACCTCTTGATGCACATCTGAGACTTCTTCTCATTGGATATCATCTCCAACTTGCACTTGTTCCTATAAATTTTCCTCTTTGACATTTTGAAAAATTTAGACATGCTTGCTCTTTCCAAGTGTTATTCCAATAATGATCTCCTCTTTTGACTTTGACAATCCATCACTATCAGTTATGAGTTCAACATGGAGTTCACTACTTACCTCTTGAAAGAGTGGCATAGGATATTCTTGGGATGACTCTAAGAGATATGACATATATGTGACACCTCCTTGGTTCAACTATTTGTCTTTGATAGTCATGTCCTCCTCCTTATTTTTCACACTAATTTGGATGTATTTCCAAGAGGGAAATGACTTAGATTCTTGAGAAGGGAAGGGAGGGGATTGAATGACCTTGGATTTTCCTGACTGCATGCCCTGATTCCAAGATGGAAAAGCTACGGTTTTTTATTTACCTTTTTTATTCTATTTTTCCTCCTCTTTCCTTGTCTTCGATTCCAAATAATTGATATGGCTTGTTATATTCTCTTGGAATAACTTATCTTTAAGGTAGGCAATGGCTTCATGAAGATAAGGAACACAAGAAGACTCTTGAAGAGGGATGAGAGAGGTTTTCATAGATTTAGATCCTCCTTTAACTTGGGATTTCAAATCTATATGTGTATTACTTTGCCCACCCCATGACTTTACCACTTGATTCCATTTTGGAACCTAGAAGTTCTTCTTAAGGTGGTCTTAAAGGAGAATGGAGTCTTGGAAAATAATAATGGGTTGTTCCAAAGTAGTGCCTTTCTTTATTTGACAACTCTCCTAGACTGAATTCTAAGAAGGGTAGGTTTGAGGAACACATGAATAACTTGGCATACTCAAGGGGTCACTTGTAATGGTCCTTTAGGGAACAATGGGTGGCACATATGAGGACACATAAGATTGGTGAGGTTAGACCTGTTGTTCTCCAAGGTTTTTTAGCTTATCCATAATATTTTGAATGTAATTGCCTACATCCATCATCTCACGTATGATATGGTTCTAATTTTCTCTCTCAACTAGTGCCTAATCTTATTTCATTTGTTACAATGACTTCCTCACATAATGGATCTAGTGAGTAGGGAAATCTTAGCCTATTTTGTGAGCACAACTCTAGTGCATTCTTGTCAAGGCTCACTAAAGTTTAATTAAGTGCTAGTATGGATGGCTCATGATAGGGTTGGTGAGGAGAAATATTATGATGGGACTGCTATTCATATGGATGATCAGGGTAATACTTTTATGTACGTGACTAATATAGGTCATCATATTATTGGTGAGGGTTATGAGGAAGGTAAGAGACATTCCCTTGATAATAAAGATAATGAGAAACTTGACAAGGTTCCTCATAGCTTTGACAAAAATCTTAGAAGGGCTGATTAGGATTATATCAATCATGAGGATTGAATTGGGGTTACTAATAAGTAGGTGGATAATATGGATATTCACCATAGCTATTCATATTAGCCTCATATATTATATGAGATGCAAGAGTTGACTAAAATTTTCAATGAGACATACCTAGTCTACTCATAACTAGAAGCCTTAATTTGGAGTCACCATTGGTGCTAGCCACTTGTTTCCAAAATTTGATTAGAGGAAAGACACACCAAGATATTTCCACTCTTTTGGACCTTAATCCAATTGGGCATGATAAAAAATATTGTAAAATCAACTTTTATCGATATTCCTTGAATTTTGGTCCCACCAGGCATGCCAAAAATTGTTGTAAGATCAATATGAACCCTTGGAGGGGGTTATTAATTACCCTTATAATTGATCTATATAATGAGAACAACCCCAAGCTATGGGTCACCTATGTTGGTGTTGGACCTCTAAAGAAGGCTGACTTCCTCTTGATGCTCACCTAAACTAATTCTAAACTAATGATTTCATAGGGAAAATGGTTAGGAGGATAAGGCTCCTAAGAAGGCTAATGGGTGATGCACTAAAGTTAAATGGACACTCATATAACCTTGAAAACACACTAGATAAACATAGTACAACTATAGATTACACAACCTCATAATCTCACTAGTTTCATAAATATTTCATAGAAGATGTTCCAAATAGAACACTAATCTAGACCTACCAATTAGCTAAAAACACCTTCAAAGAGGAAAGCAGAAGGATAGTAATCTAGGATTATTTTCCCTCACAAATTCACCATACACAAGCATACTAAGAACTGATTGAAGATAAGAGATAGGCAAAGGGTTGATCCTATTACTTTAAAAGGTAGTTCTTACAATATTTTGATAGGGTTTAAACATATCAAATGAGCACACTTTTTTAAGGGTCTCTATGAGTGTCCTTGTCCCAAAAAAGAATAAAAAATTCTAAGAGCTGATAACCCCTTTAATGGGAATGAGACTAGGATATATAGGAGAAGGGAAAGAGAGAAAGAATGTGGTAACATGCCATCAATGAGGTAACACACTATCCCAGACCATTAATTGAACATAAGCTACCATATTGATTTAGGAGGATCTATATTTTACTCCAAAAATAAAGTCTTCAAATTAAAGGTTTATCAATGCCATTGTAAAGGGATATTTGAGACCTTTTCAATGCATTTTTTGGTTTGTAAAATGGATCCCATATGCATGAGTTATGGCACTTAGAAGATTGCCTCGAGCAAATAAAAAAATTGGGTTTGTCGACAAGTGGCAAATGGAAATTTGACCATGTGATGGGTCTTCAAGCCACCAGATGGCTTGACACCAATTTAATATGGTCCAATTTTAAACATTATGTAATTAATTAAATTTCATTTTAAAGTCCCTTGAAATTCCAAAACCCTCCAAACTTTCCATGTGACCCCTCATTCTTCAATGTATATGCCTCGAGACTCTATATTCATGCTACAAACATCCATGTGTTTTTTTTCATGCCCCCCGTCCCCCCCACATACTCTCTAGACTCCACCACATTCCCATGAAATTAAAGGTAATTCCAAATACTTCTAATTATAAACCTCCAACTTCGTGGCATTTTAAAAACAAACTTACCTTTTAATTTCCCAAATGTGGGATATTAGATTTCATTGCCACCAAAAATGTTGGGATAAGACCAAAACCATTGGAAGGGACTTAAACCTTGTTATTTGAGGTAAAAGTATAAGCTCCCAACTAATTGGGATGCTGGAGCAAACACTATAACTTGAGATTGATATTGTAATTGAAGTCAAGTTTTAAATGTGAATAGTGTTTCCAAGACATGTAAAGAGTGTGGAGAGAAATGGAGGACTTTGTGACTCAAACAAATTAATATGGTTTTGTGAGATTCTCTAAGATAGATTTGAACACTATAAGATTATTTTTGAAGACTTATTAATATTGTAAAGTTATTTTGATACAATTAATAAAGAGTGATCCCCCATTGGAGTGGATCAAGAGACATAGGCTTTATAGCTAAACTCCGTTATCAAATTACATGCAGTATTTTCTATCAATTATTGTCTCTTATTTTTTTTCTCTTTATATTATGTTTATTTTAAATATTTATAAACTGATTTTAATTATATAATCAATTAAAATTTTGATTTTAAGTAAATCATTGAATTAAGGTTTTGATCCAATTACAAGTTTATTTTTTTCTACTACGACACTTGTTTGATTATGATTATGGATCACACCTTTATCTCCAATAAATGCCTTGCCACCTTTTTGATCAATTAGGACATTGTCCATGCTTAGTGGGAAACTCCCCAAAGGTTTTGAGTATGCATTAAATACACTTAGCCACAAGTCTCGACCACCAAATCCTTTTCTTTGATTTGTTATGCCATCTCCCACTGAAGATAAAACTTTCATGCTCATGGATCTGATAGAATCATGGATTTGTGAATTTTAGACAATTGTCTATCAAAATTATGATTATGCTAAAGGATGAGGACATTTTTCATTATTTACATATCTGCTCCTTTTCCATGTTTAGATCATAGGTCCATTATATAGGAGGAAAACCAATGTTAAATAATTGTTTTTCCTATAGTTGTCATATTAATGTAGACCTATAGACTACATATCCCCTCTTTTGGATTATAATAGGTCCAACTAGATCAATTCTATCTTTAAATAAACCAAGATCTCATATATGTATGGACCCTTATTTAAATAATGGTGAAAACATTCATGGAATGAACCTTACAAGCCATAAAATGTTAAACCAGAGATCCATATTAAGATCCAATGGCATCCCTTCATGTTCCTTTTACCTGACTACATGGATATCTATTTTTCATGGCATTCGATTAAGATTTAATGAAGGCATGATGACCCTGTAAGACCTTATTTTATTTTAGTCAAAAATGATTCCTCTAGTTTGAATTTATCCATCGAATATTTCTCAAACCAATCAAAATGCTCCAACTTGTCTTTGCTCCTGTTGGCCTCATAGATCCTTATTGACTTTTTGACTTCTTTTGTACTATCAAATCAAATTGTATGAATAAATGTGGTTCATTTATTTATTATTGTAAAGATCCTTTTGACATGTTGACTTGATCACACATCATTATATCAAGATATATGATATAATGTGCACCTTTGATTTATCTGAGCCCACTTTCCTATCATTTCCCATACCCCATTAGATGATTAGTATGATTAAATGTTGATCATTAATCTTAGCTTGGATCCACATTATTGTTAGTGAATTCAAACTATCATATCTTGACTTGATGAACCCATACTGTTGGATCATGTCCAACTTGTATCTCTTTAAGGTATTTTAACTCAGGGACCTTTTGATCGATTTGAACCTAGTATGAATTGTTGGATATTTTTTATCAGTATGCAAGCGCACATGGACCATTATATCTTGATCAAATTTAAACTTGTCGAGGGATTTTTGAACCCAAATGGTCTTTTTATAGGATTCAAACTTGACACTTGCATGGATGTCTTGCTCTGTAGGTTCCACTTTGAATCTCCATAACTTAGGCTAGAGAGCTTGCACATACATGAAACTTGTAGAGCATGCTCATGTCATGGATAACCTTTATTTCACATGATCCACTTGTTCCTATATGATGTCCTAATTTTTTTTAACCTACTTAGGCTTATTATCAAATTCTTACAAAATTTTTAAAGATTTAAATGATTTAGTAAGGCATATGCAAGCTTGTCTATGCCTCTCAATGCATTGATCACCATAAAACACTACTCAACTTCCTATTCCATACTTGGTTTCCAAGACATCGCATTGTATCTAAATAAATATTATATGTGGGCCAAAACTAGCCAACATAAAAATTATCTTATCATCTTAAAATTCAATAACCAATGTTTGGGTTGAATTTAAATCATTTATCATGGCTCTTCTTAGTTTATAACTCATCTCTAAAAATTATGAATTGATGGAAGAAAACTTCTAATTTTCATCTATAAGTTTGGAATGTTATGTAGTATCTTGTTAAATTTATCTATGAAATCTATCATTGGTTCATAAGCTTATTTCTTAATCTAAGTGAATTGAGACAATAATGCACATGCATATTCTACTAGTTTTAATCTACTTTTTAACATTGTTTTCATATCATTCCAATTTGTTATAGCTCTTGGTGGGAGGTGTTAAAACTAACCTATAACTCCATTTTGAAGAGTTTCAACAAATAACCTTACTACAATGTCTTCATGTTCAATTCCTAAAACTCCATATGCCACTAAAAATGCAACAATGTGTTCATTCGGGTCTTGTTTTCCATCCCCTAAGAAGTTTGGATAGTTTTAACCTGAGCCTATTTAGAGTTCATGTAGTTTTCCCAAAACTTATTTACCAAATGTGTTACCCCATGCTTTGTTCCATTAATGGAAAGATTGATTGTAACAAAATACAAGTTATTGATAGGATGAGATCTTGACTTATGATTGTTCCTCCTTGAGATTATTTATTATTTTTGGAGTTGAAGGGAGATTGATTTCCCTCTTAATTTTACCTTTTTATTTTGGACTCAACCTAAAACTTGAATATTCTTACAATTAATAAAAATTATAAATTTCACCTCTAGAGTTACTAGCTCTAGTGAATCTTTTCTTTGCCAGTTTTGAAAATTTTATTATTGACCAAGATATTGCTTGAACTGAAGAATTATCTATACTAGTCTTCTTTGTTGAATTTTATTTTCAACTAGTGACTTATATCTTTGCATCAAAGCTACATGGTCCTATTCTTATTCTAAAACCTCAACAACTATATGAAAATGCACTAAACTAGTTATATTGTCCCATAAAAATGCTCTCAAGTTAGATGAAATATGTTATTGAGTTTGACTCAACCAATCAATATTAGTCTAAATAAATGGATCATAAGGTGATTGGATGCTTATGAGATGAAATTTTAGTTTTATAAAGTCTATGAGTAGCTATATGAAATGTTTTTCATGCGTATCTTATCACTTGTATTATTGAAACAATTTTATAATTTATTATCTAAATGGTTACATGATCTTCTTCTATGTTGATCACTATAGTTAGAGTGTTGAATTGAGTGTAACCAGTCTTACTATCATAGGCCAATTTTTTAAAACTTGAAACAATATCTTCTTCTACCAACTCTATCTAATTTAGACTAGGTTGACAGTCGAGATTTCAAAGGGTTGAAACGGTCATATGTGATTTCACTTATTCTAAGTTACTAAATGAACTCTACAATATTTTCTTTGTGTATGAATTATTTATTCTCTTTCTTCACGTTCTAACTCTTGATTTAAATTTTTTAGGATAACTTGAAACTAAACTACCAAAACTTCATTAGTATCCCAAGTGAGTTGTTTGATATGAAAAATAATATATAATTATGTAGTTTCTTCTAAGTCTAGTTTAGGCTGATGAAGTGGTCCTTGGGTTGATGGCAAGGTCATATGGATCAATATCTAAAAATGTAGGTTACATTAATGTTTCAAATACGTGCCCCATGGTGGGTGTAAAAAAATATTGGTGTAAAAATTTGTAGAGGCACAAATAGATATTTTTTTTGTCAACATTTAGGGGATGAAGTCCCTCTCCTCTTTATAGGGGGATCTACCTTTATTTAAATCCAAATCTATGTTGTAAAGTAAAATATTTACAACAAAATAAGTTTAATCATGGTATTACTTTTAACGTAAAATAACAAAAAGGATAGAGAAATGAAAATATGATAGAGAGATTTTGTAAGGGAAGTATTTCTTGAAAAGATATGAGAAAAAAATAAAACCAACAAGCTAAATCCAAAAACCTCTTAGAAGTGTCAAGAAGTTTTGAGTGTAATTTCTAATGGAAAATATCTCTCATTCAATGGGTAGGAAACACATAAATACATTTATATAAATGCTTAACATACACCAAAAGTACTATATAATTGATAGCTAGAAATAATGATCCCTATGTATTTCCTTACTAAAAAGTAAAGTGTTTACTTTTTAACCCCATTGGTATTTATTTAATTACAAAAAGTACAAATATAGATTCAAAAATAAATGCTATAATGAAATTTTCATGATTATTGACTAGTTTGTAACAAATTTGATAACATTCTGAAGATAAATATTTAAATACATGTAAATAGTAAATACATACATTATCTATATATAAATCTTTGAACTCAAAGTTTTTAAAAGATCTCATTTTTATTTGATCTTCAATGTATTACAAATGTAATTTCCACTTTCAAAAGTTTTCTTATAAATTTATAACTATCAAGACGCTTATAAATGAGCCCCTAATTCATATTTATAGTTTGAACTGGGTGGTTATTGTGCATAACCACCTTTTTTATATATTAGAGACTTGTAAGAATACATTAGTAATTTTACATATTTGAAAACTTGTAAAAATGCATTAATCAATTTGCACAATAAGCAAAAGTATGTTAGCATATTTACGTGACTTGAAAAAGTGCAATAGTGAATTTGCATGACTTACAATTTGTAAAAATACCTTAGTACAATTGCATGAGATACAATGTGTAAACCAAAAATACATAACATGTTATGAAAACCCTAAGTTAGGGACTTGAGTAAATATCTTTGATGAATAAACTCATTTCTTCTTCGCTTAGGACAATATGAATTTCTTGTTGTTGTTGTTGAAGCTTGTTTTTATCACTTTGACATTTTTCAAATCTCTGCATTATCTCAAAAATGTTTTCTTCATATGTACCATCTGAGTATGTGAAACCTACCTCTACATCACAATGTCGATCCACCATGTTATTAGTTATGGCATGAAGTTTCTTCACTATTGCATTTAGATTATCTAACTTACACTAATACTTGACCAAATTACAAATTAATTCAAAATTGAAAGTAGAACTAGGAGTTAGAATCTCCTTAATATTCTTCTTAAATTGGTTGATGATAATTTTTGGTGAGATCACCTTACTATCATTGTCAATGATTGTACAATTCAGTTTCTCAATTTCTCCTATTATTTCAATATTAATGTCTCCTCCCATGTATTTGGAATTTAATAATTTTTTGATACCTTCTTTGATGATACAAATTTTAAACCTTGTATCTCCAAAAAAATTAGTGAGATAAGCAACTTCATTTTTCTCAATCACTTTTGCTCGAACAAGTTCATTTGAATCAAATTTATAAAATTATTTCAATTTAGGAAGTAATTATTTCTATTTTTTCACCTATTTATTATGCTTATATTTTTATTTTTATGCATCATCATACTCTAATTAGATCTCAAAACATAGATCCATTGTAGTTTAAATAGAACTAATTTATGGTTGTAAAATTTCTTTTGACCAATATTTTATTGCTTTACCCATGGTTCTAATTTCTTCTGCCACATTCAATGTTTCAATATATGATATCTAATGAACAAATGAATAAGAATATTGAACTAACTTGATCAATTTTTGAACCACTGTTGTCAATTATTCAAATTTATCTATTGTAAATTTATCATGGTCCATTTTCCAAAACAAAGTGCCCATATTAGTTTGAACATATTCCTTCATTATTTCCCTTGTTTCTTTCCCTAGTTGTATATTACTTAGTTGATAATCAGAGGTGTCAACACTATCTTTGTCCTTCTTTATAGGGGAACATCTACTTCTGCATATCTTTCTCCTTTTTCCTTGATTATTCTTGTCACAGTATTAGGTTTTTTGATTACCCATGGAGGAATAGAGGCTATTTCATTAAACTCTATTTCTTTTAATTCTAAAATTTTCTTCCTCTTCTTCACCACTTCATCAAGCCAATTTGGAAGTATCAAGAAGGGGAATAATATTTTCAAGAGGTTGGACCTATTTTGATATTATTTCATCTTTTCCTTCTTCAACCAAAGGATTTTGTGTTTTTGGTGAAGGTTCTTGTATCAATTTAGTTTTTGGTGGAGGATGAAAAGGTAGAGAATCATCAAGTTGAGCTAAGGATATTGGTAACAATGAGGATTCAGATGCAATAAATTCTTAGGTAGTATTTGTTACCAACATTTAGGGTTGAAAAAAAAATCAATTGGAACATATTCAATAATAGAGGTAATCATAGAACAAAAATATTTATTTCCTAAAATTTTGATATCAAACATGAGAGTTTTGAAAATTGAAGCATTTATTGAGATAGTTTGTTTTTTTGTCTCTCTTTCTATCTCATGAATATTTTTAGTTTTTGATACTTGGGATGTTATAGCTTCTACCTATTTTTATTTACAAAATCTTCCTAGTTTAGCTTCTATTTTTAGTGGTGGTGGAAATAATCCCTAATCAACATTTACTCCTATGATTTTTAACCATTTTAATATTCTCTCAAGTACACCCTAAGTTCTACTTACAAGATAAAATGACTCTTTCTTCCTCCAATCAATCTTTAGAATTGGTTCTAATTCAAACCATTCTTTCTATAAACTAGAGTCCAAAGTATCTTCATCATCAAATATTTTCTTATGGACCTTTGTAATCCCAAATTGAACAACTTATTTCTAGTGAATCATGAGCAATTCATGGTTCTCACATCCTTCTCATCATTAAAGTCCATCCAATAGTCCTTAAAATGAGGAACATGTTGTTATGTAGCTCCCAAATCATGTGTCATGAAACTTGTTGCATCAAATGAAGCCCTATTTTTGAAAGGTATTATATTTATAGATGTCATTTCTTCTTCAACTTTATTTGCCTTATCCAATGATGTGTATGTGTATCTTCCCATGGATATAGGAAACTTTACTCTTGCTTTATGTTTACTGGCTAGGGATTTATGAGTCTTTTCCAGTTGTCTTACTAACTACATTAAGGCCCATCTATCATCAAAATACCTAGGGAGCATGTAAGGTGATAACTCACATTCACAAACCCTTAAACAAGAAAAATTTGGGAATTAAATGAACTAAGTTCCTCACCTATCAATTTCTATTGTTTTATAGAGATTATCATACTATAGGGTTCAATTACAAAACATTTAACCACATAATAAATTCATCATTCACCCTCCAAAAATGATGAGCTCTTTCTTTTAGTGTGAGTTGAGGGTAGAATTCATATATCTTGGTGGTCATGATGTTTCCCACCTAATTTAGTCCACCATAGAATCTCATTATAGTAATTGAGTAGACCAAATATGAAGTCATGTAGAATCTAGAAGTCGTCTTAACTTCAATCAATTGATTATGAATTGAATCACTAATTAGTTCACCCTAGTTGATATATTGTTTGCTCTGATGAATGATCTAAATGTACTTGTACATCTAGTTCTAGAAGTATCTTGCCTCTGATATTCTAACCACCCTATGCAAAAGTGTGATCATATCATGTAATTCATTTATGAACTCAAACCTATAAATTTTATTTATAAGTCTTGTTGTTTAATGTTTGGGTTTAGTGAGACATTATTTATTTACCCTTTTCACATAAGAATTAGAATTATCATCCCAGAAATTTTAAGCTGAAGCATGATATAAGCTCACATATGAATCTCATTCCTAGAGTTGTAGCAACTTATAGATATGTTTTAGAAATAAAAATATGACATAATCTCTTTTAGGGTTTAACACTTGTCTTTTCTTAGGTTCATAATGTTTAGCTATAGTTAAAAAGTAGCTACAGTTGCTAATCCATTATCATGAATACTTTGATCATAGTCTATTTTGTGTGTCCCATTGATTCTATTTAATAAATACAACATATTGATATGACCTATATCTATGTTTGTTATATTTTCAACATACGACTCTATACTTGATGGAGGAATGTGACCCCAAAATAAGTACTTCATTTTTATTCCCTCTTCTCCTTGCATAATATTATTTGGAGGAGTTTTATTTAGGGTGACTTTGGTAGGAGTCTTAGATGTTGATATAAAATAAAATTTCACCTCATAGAAGATGAACCTACACTTAAATATAGCTGACCAAGAGAAACTATCAATAAAACCAATAGAAACCCTATTTTTTAGAAAAAGTGTCAACAAGGTATAGGGAACCTAATAGGGTTATTTCAAGGTACTCAGGTCCCAAGGGTATTATAAGAACTACCATATGATTTTGATTTTGGTGTACTTAGCCAACTAAAGTCTAAAAAGGTTTCTGCACCCCTTGTAGGATCCACCTAGGTGTCTGTACCTAGTCTAGGTTTGATTTTATAGTAATTAGGATTTAGGAAAAGTTAGATGTGTAAACCAAGTTTTTATAAGGCTAATGAGAACAATAGGCCTATTTAGGAAAAACTAGGGTTTTGAAAGAAAATCTAGTGTTTTCATTTTATTTTAGAAAATGATGCAATTTTGTTAATGAAACTCTAGGTAAAATAGAGAACTTGTAAGACAAGAAAAAGGCAATCATGGAATTTTTATTGTGAATGAAAAAATAATATTAAATGACTTACCTATGTAAGCTAAAAACCCTACAAAAATGCAAATGGGAGATCTAGGGGATGACGGGTGACTACAAACATGAGAATAGAAAAAGTAAATAGGAGAAAGCGAGTTCCATGTGAGAAAGTCCCAAGTAAATAGAAAAGAGGTGAGTGCCAAATGATAAATTCAAATGTATTTAAAAGGCTAAACATGTTTAGAATAAAATCACCATTAATGGATAAAAAGGAGGAAAAAATTAGAAAATGTGGGTTTAAAACATTTGGAAGTATGGTACGTAAGGATCAATGAGGTGCTTATACACATGTCAAGATTTATTACTTATGTTTGAAAAACTGACATGTCTTGATGATGGGGTTTACATGGATTTGAGGTCCCACCCTTGATGCAAAAACAACATCGATGGGTTCAGTTGTTTGTGCAAGCATGCCTTTAGGATCTAATGGGTGTTTGAACACTTTTGCAAAATTGAAAATCAAAATGCATATTTTTAAATTTTCATAAGAATGTTTGCATTTATTGATTTCACCTTGATCAATTTTTATTAAAAAATGAACCACATATTTATGAGTAATTTTGACCTTCACTATTTTTCACTTTTTGACCATTTTAAAAAATCTTGACAAGTTGGAATCAATTTTGTATGATATACATATGATAATGGCCTTAGATAAGTGTTTAGACTTGTTGTATCCTAAAATTTCACCCTATATAAATCATTTAGACCTTATTAGTTTTAATACAACATGTAACTATCTCTCCTCATAGACAAACAACTATAAGAGATAGATCTCTAGGTTTGAAAGGTCGAGCTCCCTTAATTTATCTTCTAAGCTCACACTACACTAGGATAATCACTATTGGGGTTAAAAATAGAAAAGGATACATAACATAAACCTATGATAATGAGGTGATACACCAAGATAACTCCACAAAACACACTTATATTTTAACTTAAGAAAGAAGACTACTCAAACTAACTTCAACTCTGTGTCCTTCTAGCATAAGTATTTCTCATAGAGGTAGATTGTTATGCCTATCTATAGGTGGGTGAAAATAATGTCTAATATAAGACACTACTAGTCTCTCTCATACTTAAAGGCACACTTCAAAAATAATAAACTTTATGAAACTTGTTAGAAGAGATATCACTCACACAAACATGCAATAGTAGAAACGAAAGCAAGGAGAGCATATTCATCACTTGTCATCCACAAAAACAACTTAACACACTTAGGAAAGACATTTTAAATAATGAATAAACTTAAAAAAAAATTATTCAAAGGTAAATGAGCTGTCAAAACTTGTAGGGCTTGGTCATACCAATTATGGATCCATTACAAACCCAAAAAAGGCTTGAATATATAGAGCATATGAGAAGAAAAAGAAGAAGTTAAGCCCAATGGTCACAAGTCCAAGTATAAAAATGTGAGAACCAATTACAATGTAAGAGAATAAAGTGAAAGAGAGGTCAAGAGGTTGTCATGAACATGTGTTAATATAGAACATAGTACTTTCCTCAAGTTGTCATAAAACTCTCATGGTCTTCCTTTGGAACTACATTTATGATGATGAGGAGTTCAATTGATTGCACAAAAATAACATAGTAGTCATTTACACATACTCTCTAACATGAAAATATGGGAATGAGATAATTTTAGGTCATCTAGGCATCTCCAATTAATGAACTCATGCTTGTCACTTGTCATTCATTGCCTACAATCATTCATCATTATCCCTATATGTCTATCTTCACACTTGTCACCTAAGTGACTTGCAATTTTTCATGGAGATATGTGGTATAGATGTTATTAAATCTATTCAAAGCATGTTTATCCTCGAGTATATCAAATAGACCTCAAAATATTCAAATTTACCTCTCTCACTATCTCACTAAGCAGTCACATTGCCTTCTCACTATCTGTATAGATTGCCTGCAATGAATGGTCTAATAGATATCTACTATTTCACAAACAAGGTAATAAATGAGTTTTAAGAGTTAGGATAATTCTATAAAGACCTCCCTCAGTGATCTTTGTTCATCAATCTCCTTTTGCACCTGTGAAACTACTTAAAATATGTAAGAAACTTAGTATCAAACTTATTCATATAAGTAACAATACATATCAAATGGATGATGAGGAGTTTGAGAGATTTATATAGAATTAAAAATAATTTTCATGTCCATTTTACCCCTCCTAGATACATCTCCATTTGTTTCTTCTCCATCATGTCTAAACAAGGGTTTTGAGGGCTTTTTGTGGTCTAATTTATTAACAATTATTCATCTAGGTTAGACATTGAAACTCTAAAAAAAATCCACTGAGATCAAGTTAGGCACCCCATTAAACTATTACCAACTCCTTGGATCACCATGCATAGTGTCTATATATATGTGAGCAAAACAAAGTGGCCTTCTTGCTCCTTCAATGCATTCTAAGTAAGCCTATGAGGAAAATAGGATTGAATGACCAGTTTTGTGATGCCCTCTACAAACCAATGGCTCCAATCAACTCTTAACTCTCTTCTTTAAGTTTTCACATTAATTATAATGATCATATAGTCATATGGATCAAGTAGGTCACCTGGAGGGTTTAGGCTTAGTTTTAGTCCTAATAGACCTAGATTGTAGTTATGAATGTATAGCTAAATCTGAGAGTTTTCCATGACTATAGGGGGAATTCAACACTTTTTCACCTTATAACCAACCTCACACATCCTCTCTCAATGCATTATTGTATCTTCATTTCATATTTTATCCCCAAGGTTGTTAGGTCTATAGGTTATGCAATTTAGGGAGTGCCTTTTGTCTGAGATAAAAGAAAGGGTATCTCCCTTGTTCATCATAAAAAAGTGAGACTATGGAAAGATAGATTAATTTATAATTACAATCTATGTCAAGTTTCAAAAATTGATTATAAATTTAAAACCCTAAATCTTCTTCAATAGTATTTATTAATTCCTATGACTGTGTACAATGTTCTTGGTGGACCTAAAACTTTAAATTATTACTGTAGGTTTTATGTCCTTGACTTTCAAAATATTGTGAATGTGTGATAATATCAATGTGATAGTGATTTATCATCATTTTATTCATTTTAACCCTTTACTCATTAATCACCTAGTGCCCTTAATTACTTAGGCTAGTCTAAAGTATAAATGAAGGTGTAGGTATCCATTTGGGGGATCATGGGATTCCTGTAGGTGTTGGTTCATGTTTGAGTATTGTATTTACACCCTTTGAGTTCCACATAAGGTAATTATCACTATTTCATACTTGAATAGACTCAAATCATGCCTTATAACTAAGCACCATTATTTATTCACTAAATGTATTAGTTATTTTCAAGTTTTAGTATCATTTGGGGAATCATGGCACTATAAATCTCTAAGCATCTTTAGTAAAATTTTGTTTACAATTGGATGTCACTCAATCCTTCATTATCCTAAACAAACAATCATCCATATGTTAATATGTGATCCTATAAGGTTGAGACTACAAGCATGAGGCTATTTAGGATTACACATACCCCATAATCTCATATCATAGAGTGAGATTTTATAGGAAAATTTCTTTTTAGAGAAGTTAAGGTAATAATCTCTTGTAAACAACTCTCTTGCTCTACACCTTTATGAGTGGAAATGAAATAGTCATAACCAAGCTGATGAATTGAGAAATACATTCAAATCCATTTCAAAGGATCAATCCAATTGTGTTACCTTAATAATATTCTCACAACTTGAAACTCCAAACTTCATCAACATTCAGACTTCTATGGCATCCTTACTCCTGTTGGTCTCCATCTAAGCTAACTGTGATGAATAGTTTCACTATCTTGGGAATATAGTATTTTTAAATGAAAGTATATGGAAACTTTTAATATCTTATATACCTTAAATATGGTTTTTACATATTATATATCTCAGAGAACAACTTGACATTGTCTCAAATCATTGACATTCAATTTTTGAGGTATACACACTCAAAATGCATACTATTTACATATGACTATGTGAGAATAGTTTCAATATGACCTAAAAATAGATGACTAGATGATAAAATAAGGATAATAAGACACATTTTACTAATTATTGTTCATTTCAATCTATTTTGGAGACCCCAATTCCACATCTTCACCTGGAACTATCAAAATATTGCTCTACAGATCTCAATGGCGTTCACTTCAAAATAAAGGATGATCATGCCTATCTCTTTATGATCACACATGAAAAGGTTATAAACATCATGAAAAGGATAAAAAATATCTACAATAACACAAAAAAATATTTATTTTCATAGACTAATCCAAATAGAAAAGGAAATTGAGGTGTTAGGGATGAGTAGGTAGTTTGAAGTCATCAACAATCTTAGTGATTTTTAATAGATCATAGTACACCAAACTATAAAATATTACCATGGAATGAGAGACAAAAGATATTAATTTTGACCCCTAAGTGATTTTATATCAACTCATCTTCTTCTCTCCATACTAAAGGGAAATTAGTTGACTTGTTTAACCTTGTCCAAGAGAGCAATGGGAGAAATGGACTATTTTTTGTCAAATTTGAACTTTCTCAATCTTATCAAGATTAAAAATGACTTATGGGGATACGAATCAACCATATTAATGCTTTAACATATGCCAAGTGGTTGTATTTATCTGTACAACTACTCAAAACTACTTGAAATTGATTGATCTTCTTGGATGGATGTTGAACCTACATCATGTTAGTTAAAAAATAGTTATCTAACATTAAAATAACACCTTGGATGTTAGATCACCTTTTGACACATTTTTACTAAGTGTAAAAGCATACAATTCACCATAGAGTGACTAAAAAGGTGACAATTGAAAATTAAGATAATGACACAAATAACTCAAGTTTAAAACACATTAAATGACCTTTATGACCATGATATGAATTATAAAGACCTTATAAGAAGTTTGAATATATATGGTGTTGACCTTATTTGACCTAGGGTTAAATTTTGTGAATATTTTAACAATTTTCTAAGGGTAGCAAGCCTATTATGCTAAGGACCAATTGCCTTCTCCTATCCTTGGGTAATGGAGGCACCTATACACTATTTATTGAAATTGATAAGCCTTTGAAAGGACACCAAATACAACACATACAACAAGAAAACAAACACATAAGTTAAGAAAAAAAATCACACTTGTGTTCCCATGAACATTTAGGGAAAACACAAACCACATAAAAAAAGACACACACCTATCCTAATATGTACAACACCTCAAGACACTTTAGGTGAAAAACCACTGTCCATTGATTCAACTAGGGTCAAAGACAATGCCTATTGCATCATTGCTTCTCTAAGAAAACATATCTTCATATGATTCATACTTATCAATGACCACTTGGTTGTGGAGATATTCAAATGACTTACCATGATTAGTTCTATTGACTTCAAGTGTGTCACTTGGAGCTCTCAATATAACATTGTCTAGATATTTAAGGGGCTTGTTAGAATTGGAAGTTTGCTTAAACTTAGTCATACTCACTATATAATCATTGGATATCATCATAACTTATTCAACTTCAGATGCACTTGAGACAAGACATGTATATTATTTGGAACCCTCAAGGCTATCTTCTTGTTCACCAAATGCTACTTGGTCTGTCAAATTTATTCCTTATTTGGTAGAGACCTCAAGATTTTATTTATTCTCATCAAATACATGATTTATCTCAATGTTATTTGTGCATTCTTTTTGAATAGTTGTAGGCTTGCTCAATTCCTCAAATTTCTACACAATTACATAAAATTACTGCCACATGTCATCTACATCTTCATAGTGTTCATGCTTATGAGTGTTTTCTTCTTTGGTAATAAAAATGGTTGCTCATTAGGACTATCATGTTTTACCATGATTAAAATATTCATATCATATTCCATGTGTACAAGATAGTTTCCCCATGTAAATTAATCTAGAATATTGTCATGATCTACCTCAAGGACTCCATCATAATCTTAATTATGTAATTTCCAAGAATAGTTTCCAAAATCCACCTTTCTTAGCTCCTCATTAATTAAGATATAAATCAAATATGCCATTAAGGAGATTTAAAGGTTCTTGGTAACTAGGGTGATCATCTTATTTAATCTTATTGCAATTCATGTTAGAAGTGTAAGGCACATAGGGTTCAACATGACAACTAGAAAGAGGTTTTGGCTTGATTATCTCTTTTGCACCATATCTAGTCCTAAAACCCATGTAGGACTAGTCTAAAGTCATATAATGTCCAATTTTAGCATTGAGCTCTCTTGAAAAATAAAGTGCAAAATGAGGATGCACATCTACCACTAAAAAATCTTGAGAAATGGTGAAGGTAGGACAAGCATGAAGAACCAATTACAAACCTCTGATTCTACTAATCTTGGAAGTTGACCCATCCAATTATAGTACTCCTTTGGCATGAGATTCATACTTCAAGTTTAATTTATTAGTTACTTAATTAGACATGACACAAGTACTAGATACATTATCAATAAGACAATTGTGTATTGAGGAATCTTCAATGATGATGGACAGATATAATGGAGGAGGTTTGTCTACCTTTTCAACTTTGATTTACTTTCCTTCACTTGGATTCATTGTATTTGTCAAGGTTGTCTCTCTTTGGCTAGGTTATTTGGTTGCAAAACTAATTTTGGACAAATCCTCTTGAAGTAGGTATACTTATCTAAGTATTACCAATGTATGCTACATTGACACATTCACATATGCATCTTCATTTTCTCTACAATGTTAGTGAAAGGACCACTAACTTTTATTTATCCAGTAGTAAGAATCATGTTGCATACACCTTGGGAATTTTGAGGTATGAAATCAATTATAACATTCTAATCTCTTTGAATAACTTGTGCATTTGGAATGACATTAGACATACTTTCCTTTGTGCTTGTTTTAACACTCATTAAAGAACCACTATCATCCCTTTGAACCTTTTTAACAACCTTCCTCTTGTTCCTTGTATTTGTAGTTATGGAACTTGTATCTATGCTTGACTACCCTTGATGATTGATTGCACATGAGTCATCTTGATGCCATTTTACCAATTTATAACTCACTTGAGCACCCTTATCATTAGTCACTCCTCTATTTGGTACTTCATCTTGAGTCACAGCTGGTATAGTTACCAATTTTTTCATGAAGTCTTGATGAAAGACTCATTAACATAGGGAGACAGATCATAAGGTTAATCCAATGAATATTTTATATTATTATCTTGGGTAATGTGATTTTAAGTAGGCACTAGTTTCCTTGAAGTGGAATGATCATTGGGATTGTAACCACCATATGGTTTAGATTGTACCAATTATCCTTGAATTTTAGTATGACCTTGGAAAGGTGGCCTATTAACTTAATAGTTAGGGTAAGGCTGATTAGGATGATATTTAATTTATAAATTGTTAACTTGTTACTATTGAATGATCCTCATTAAAACCTAATATCTCTTGCTCAATATCTCTTATCCTTTCTACCTAATTAAGTTTGCTTGGTTGACTAGGGGTAGTGGGTTTGTGTTTAGGTACATAAATGGGAACAACAATAGGTGTAGGGGTTTGTAAATCAATAAAAAGAGGCATGGGAGGTCTTGGGCAAATTTTCCCATCTTGGATAAAATACTTATCTACTCTAATGGACACTTCATAGGCATTAGGTATAGTGTTACCTCCCATAGATTGTATCATCATTGCAATATCACTATCAAATTATTTAAGATAGTAAACAAAAACATGGTGAAATATTAGTCTTACCAAGATTGGGATTCTATCCCATGTTTTCTAAAATATTCTATTGAAGTTTTGAATGACTTTTTGAGGTGATGTCTTATTGGTGATTAGTTTTTAGGTTAATGATAAGTTGTCACTCTTGTCTTCAAATACTCTTCTCAATACATCTCCTAGTTCATCCCCAGTGGTGATTGATTCAGGTGCCAAATTCCCATACCAGTCAAGAAAGTTTCCCTTGAATAAGATAACCAATAAGTTGATTTCAATGTTCTCCTCTATGATGTGATGTATATTTCATAAGTTATAAATATTTATTATATGTTCAATAGGTGTGATGGAAGTCTCACTAGTGTATGATGGAACACTTTTTAGGGTAGATATGGGGATATCATAATAGTGGTCAGGTCTTAGAGGAATATAGCCATGGAAGGAGACAAAAGGATGTTCCTTGTCATGGTGGCCTTAGGACGTTTCAAGAATGGGGTAATGAAGAACTTTCTTATGGGATTATGAGAAAGGTATGACTTCTTTGGATAGGGATGGGTGTTTTCAAATCAAATTTATTTATAGGAATAGTGAGGAAGATCTTGAAACTCAAAAGGAATGCCTTTAGTGAGAGTACTTGTGTTTACCTTAGGCATAAAAGAGTGCACTATTCTGCAACCAAGGTTGAAACATTGCAATCATTAGATATTATAGGAAGTGGACTATTATAGCTCCTTATTATCAAATCCAACACCTACATTGTGTTAGGTTGTGGAGCTAAAAGCTTCACTGATGCAAACAAGGATGGAGGTTGTTAGGAGTTGTTGGAGTGTCACAGACACTGGCGTCGGTCAGGCCAACCAACGTTGACAGGAATAGATAGGGAATGCAACTAACATCGGCAGATATCGGCTGACGTCGGTCACCTCTAGGCAGACAGGGACCAACATTGGTCTCCTGTGTGGTTCAAAACTGTGAGTGTTATAGGCAGTTAGTTAACAAACCAAGTGTTTGCATGTCAAGAGCCAAATTTAGACTAGGAGCTGCGGATCTAATTATTGTAATTGGATGTCTAATTATTGTTTGGATGAGATCTATATAATAGACTCATGGATTGTATTGTAAAGTGTTCTAGTTTGAGTTGAGCAAAGTTAGCTCCTTCTATGTGTGAGGTGAGCAAGGGTGTTCCTCCTAGTTCCATAGCAGTACCAAGGTGGGTGCTAGTTTTGGAGAATCAACATGATTCTTCAGGTGTGTAAGATCTTGGTCAGCAGGGGTGCATGGCTACTTTTAGAGATCTACATGGGTAAGTAAGATCATTGATCTGTAGGTGTATGTGTGTGCATGATCCAAGTTTGTAGGTGTGTAGAACCATATTGATTTGTAGGTGTGCAAGATCAAGGAAGACAGCAACACAACAGGGAGCAGAGTCAGGCAGGATCTACTTGGAGTATAGTGTGTACTCAAAAAGAGAGCAAAGAGGAAGGCAAGGTAGTTCCTTCCATAAGTGAGATCAGTTGAGTTGTAGGTTGTTACAGTTTAGGGGAGATCTAATTGAAGTATAGTTGTGTACTTGTGGAGTGCATGGAGCACTTGGGTACTGGCAGTAGTGGATACTGGCTGGTTGGAGGTGAACACCAACTCTGTGTTTGAGTTGTGTGTTGGGACCGTAAGAGAGAGAGATTTAAGGGAAGATTTACTATTTATGACCTAGAGGTGTGGGAGCCCTAGAGGTGTGTAAGGAAGAAGAACTGTGGCAATCTTCTTTGTTGTATTTCCTTCTGAAAGAGTTTTAATACAAGTTGTGTATTGTCTCTCATATCATGTGTTATTTTTGAATTCTAGTTACTTGTTGATTCTGGTTAATTCTGCATGTAAGTTGCTTGTATTTGGTAATCAATTGTGTGCTTCCATAATTCCCAACAAAGGCGGTGATAGAGTTCTTTGGTTGGGTATCCAACAAAGTGGTTTTAGAGCTAAGGTTGCAGGGAGCAGTTTTGTGTTTGGTTACAGGTCACTCTCAGGGGTTTCTGATTGAGTGGGAGTAGAGCAATGGCAAAAGAAAGTAAGCTAAGAATGGAGGAATTGAAAAGGACAAATGATCACTTATGGTCCTATGGAAAGAAAGAGCAGGGAAAAGAATATTGTTGGTTGGTAGAAGATCAGCATGAAGGAACTGAAGAAGCAGATGTTACAGGGGTTGTTGCACAAGATGCTCTGGTATGTTTCTTGGATAAAGTAGAATCTTGTCTTATAGATTTTGTTGCCTCTTTCCATGCAGCCCCAGGTAGAGGAGTTGGTGAGCCTTGCCAAAGAATTGGCAAAGGGGAAGTGAAGCTGAAATTGTAGGCGGCCAACACATGGGTGTTGAAGGAGGTCATGCAGGTCCCAGTCTTGGAGATAAGGCTAATTTCTTCAGGGAAGTTGGGTGATGAGAGATGCATAAAAACTCTAATAGCAAATGCACTTGAATTAGCTGGTGATAAGAAAGTAGGTACTCTTTATCTACTTGCTTATATTACTAATTCTTCTTTTGTTGTAGAGACGTGGCTTTGTAGGCTTGGTCACATGAGCAGGAAGGAGATGCATGTTCTTAAGAGGAAGTCAGATGTCTTTGATAGGATTAAGAACTGGAAAGCCTTGGTGTTCTTGGAGGAGATGACAGATAGAGACCAGTGGATGGGGCTGGATACTTTTGAGTAGGGCAGTTTGGACATGGGATTGATTCAAAAGAGCTCGCAGGTAAAAATTCATCACTCACAGGTGAACACAGGTACTAGCATCAATCACAGGGAACCGACATCAAACATACAAGTGTCAATGTCAGTCATGTGCAGACTGAAGCTGGTGATGTCAGGTAGGGTAAGACTGACATCAGTCAGGAGGAACAACGTCGGCAATAGGTAAGACTGACATCAGTCAAGAGGACCGATGTTAGCAATAAGAGACACTGACATCAGTAGAGTTGGTATTCAAGATAGGTGCATGGGAACTAACGTCGGTTGGATGCAAACTATGTGGTGACCGAGGTCGGTCACTGTAACAAATTTTGGGTGGACAGCAAGCTGTCAAGGAGTCTCAAACGCCCCATATGGAGGACTGAAGGTGGTAAGTAAGCCTCAAATTTGTTGTTCCTCTTCTTTATACTAGTTGATGATTGCAGAGTAGGAAGGATCTAGGAAACAGTGGGAGCATGGCAGGAATATGATGCAGAACCAAATGGGATATTTGGTAAGGTTGCCAGTCAGGATAAAAGTATAGAGACAAATGGATTCCTTAGTTGAAGAATAGAGAGAATGGACATGTGAGACGGAAGGCTAGGTCAAATGGTCTTGAAGTAGCTACAAGACAGTGGGACAGGACTAACAGGTGGTACCAGGTGGATGACAAAGTAGGGCTTTAGTCAATGTCAGTATAACCATTATGTTTGTCTTACCAGGTGGATGATGGTCACAACATTATCTTATTGATGTATGTGGAGGATGAGCTTGGTGCAGGTTCAGACATATAGGGTTTTGCTGAGCTAAGGGTAAGTTTAGTTTAGTGGCATGTCATGAGGAATTTGGAGCAGCGAAATTCTTTGGCATGGGAGACATGAAAGATCACAGGTTGATTTTGTCTCTAGTGGGAGCTGATGTGAATCAGGGGTTGGCGAGGTTCAGGATGCAGAACTAGAGCACACTAAGGGCTGGACAGTTCAGTGTCTGAAATCACATGAGGTCTGGTATAGACCTAAGTTTGCCCAAGCAGTGGGTGTTGTCAGAGAGTTAGGAGCCAATTCAGGGAAGTGGGTTCTCAAGTATTTGAGAGGGACCAGCAGTAGGGATTCATGCTGTTAGGGTGTGGAGTTAAAAGCCTCAACTATTTGCAGACACAAGAAGAGGATGCTGAAGAACTAGAGGAACCAACGTCGGCAGTATAATTGACGTCGATCACAGACAGTGGAGAAGGGAACCGATGACGGCAGGATGTCAGCCGACATCAGCAGCACCAGGCAAGTAGGGACGTCGATCACCTGTGTATTTTCAAAACTGCTATTGATGAACAGTCAGTTAAGTGAAGCGAGTGTTTGCATGTCAAATGACTAATTATAGTCATGAGTTGCGTGTCTAATTATTCTAGTTAGATTTCTATTTTTGTAAGCATGGGATCCTATTTAAAGACCCGTGAGACATGTATTGTAATGATCAAGAAGGCAAGCAAAAGCATTGAAGCAAGCAAGGTCAAGGAGATCAACTAAAGCATTCAAGGAGGGATAATAACTCAGGGTATAGAGTTGTTGTGTTGAGCAAGAGAGAGAGGGAAGAAGGTCTTGAGGTGTGGCAAGCCTTTGAGGTGGAGGAAGAAGTGGCATCTTCCTTATTGTATTTTCTTCTAGTAATATTTAATACAAGAGTGTGTATTGTCTCTCAAATTCTTTGCTCTCTCAAGTTTCTAGTTACTTTATCATTCTGGTATAATTCCATGTTTAATTATTTATAAGAAAGTAATCAATTGTGCTTCTGTTGGATAAGGAGGTATCCTAACAGTTGGTATCAGAGCATATTGATTATTGTAGGTTCTCCTGACAAGTGGTATCAGAGCTATGGTTTGCAAGAAGCAGGTTATTGTCTTTGATTACAGGTCATTCACAGGGTTTTCTGATTGAGTGGGAGTTCAACAATGGTAGAAGAAAGTAAACTACGAATGGAGAAGTTTAACGGCAAGAATTATCAACATTAGAGGATGCAAATTGAGGACTATCTGTATCAAAAGGATTTGTACTTACCGTTGGGTGGGGTTGCATGCAAGCCCACATATATGAAGGATGAAGAATGGAGTGTTCTTGATCGGAAGGCTCTCAGTTCCATAAGGTTGAGCCTTGCATCGTCTGTGATTTCCAGCTTATCACAGTGCAAGACAACGGAAGAGTTGATAAATTCCTTGGTGAATTTATACGAAAAGCCCTCAGCTTCTAATAAGGTATATCTTATGAATCAACTTTTTACTTTGCAAATGCAGGAAGGTGGATCAATACATACTCATCTCAGTGATTTCCATGGTTTGGTAAACCAACTAGCTTCAGTCAATATTGTTTTTGATGATGAGGTAAAGGCTCTCTTGATTTTATGTTCTTTGCCTGAAAGTTGGGACGGTTTGGTTATGGCAGTAAGTAATTCTGCATCTGCTTCTAAAATCTTAAAAGTTGATGATGTTGTGAGTGTGATCTTGAATGAAGAAATATGCAAGAGAAGCACAGGTGAATCATCAGGGAATGCTCTAAGTGTAGAAAGCAAAGGGAGAAGGTTGAGCAAGGGAAATCAAGGTCAGAAAGGAGATCCAAGTCTAAAGGTATTACCTACTAGTTTTGTGGAAAGAAGGACATACAAACGAGTGTTGGTTGAGAGATAAAGAGAATCAACATGCAGGTACTGAAGAAGCAAAGGATGCAAATATTGTGGTACAGGATGCTCTCATACTTTCTTTGGATAGTCAGGTAGGATCATGGATTTTAGATTCTGGTTCATCTTTTCATGCATCCCCTAATAGAGATTTGTTTCATGAGTATGAACAGGGAGACTTTGGAGTGCTCTATTTAGGGGATGGTACGCCTTGTCAGATAGTTGGCAAAGGAAAAGTGCAGCTGAGATTGCAGATTGACAACACATGGGTGTTGAAAGAGGTCATGCATGTTCCAATTCTAAAGCAGAGTTTAATTTTTGTAGGAAGGTTGGGAAATGAGGGATGCACAATAACCCTCACAAAAGACTCTTGGAAGGTTACCAAGGGAACACTTGTTCTAGCAAGAGGTAAGAAAGTAGGTACTCTTTATCTACCTACTTGTATTACTAATTCTACTTCTGGTGTAGATTCAAAGATGTGGTCTAATAGGCTTGGTCACATGAATAAGAAGGGAATGGACGTTCTTGATTCAAAAGGTATGTGTTCAAATTCAGAAAGCATAGATAGAGTTCATTGTAGAAAAAAGAAATTTGATGCTTTTGACAGGAATAAAGAAGCCTTGGTGTTTATGGAGAAGATGAAGGATAGAGATCAGTCACAGGGGTTGAATAAATTTGATCAGGGCAGCATGGATAGAGGTTTGATCCAAGAAGAGCTCACAGATGAAAATTTCATCACTTACAGGAACACACAGATGCCAATGTCGGTCACATGGGACCGACATCAGTCAGCTAGATACCGACATCGATCATGTGCAGACTAGCAGGGTCGGTAGGTCAAGTAGGAGAAGTCTGATGTTGGTCATAAGGACCGACGTCGGTAGGGGGGATACCTGCATCAGCCAGAGAAATGACTTTGGCAATTAGGGTCAGTGCAAGGAACCAACATCGATCGGGAGCAGACTGGGAGATGGCTGAGATCAGTCACTAGAACGGATGTTGGGTGGATCAAGGAGTCTCAAACACCCATATCGAGGTTAGAAATGGTAAGTGAACCTCATATTCATTGTTCACCATCTTTATATTACTTATCAATAGTCAAGAACTAGGAAGATGGAAGAAGCAATGCAGGTAGAATCCAGGAATAGTGGGAGCTTGGCATGGATGAGGAGTGTGAGTCCTTGGAGAAGAACCAAACAGGTATTTGTTGGTAGAGTTGTTAGCTAGAAGGAAGCACTGGATAGAGGGATGGATTCCCGTTTTAGAGAAGAGAGTGGATGGACACGTGAGATAGAAGGCTATGGTATATGGTCTTGTTTAGGCTGCAGGCAATGGAGGTTTAACCATTGTATTTTATCTTTACCAAGTTGGATAATATTAGCTACATTATCCTATTACTGTATTGTGTTACTTGTTGCAGGGTTTCATATATAGGGAGTTTTCTGAGCTAATGGTAGGGTTGGTTCAGAAGTATGTCATGAAGAATTTGGGAGCAACAAAATTCTTTTGGCATAAGTGACAGGTTCAGCATCACAAGTTTCAGTGGTGGTTGGTCTTCAAGAGTGACTTTGAAGAGGGATACAGAGCCTAAGGAACAAAATAGATGGTGTACAGGTATAGGTACAAGTTGCAGCTGTTTATCTCCAAGTGGGAGATTGTTAGGGTGTGGAGCTAAAAGCCTCAACTATTTGCAGACACAAGAAGAGGATGCTGAAGAACTAGAGGAATCGGCATCGATAGTATAACTAACATCGGTCACAGACAGTGGAGAAGGAAACCAGTGACTACAGGATGTCGGTCGATGTCGGCAGCACCAGGCAAGCAGGGACCGACGTCGATCACCTATGTATTTCCAGAACTGCTGTTGACAAACAGTTAGTTAAGTGAAGCGAGTGTTTGCATGTCAAATGACTAATTATAGTCATGAGCTGCATGTCTAATTATTGTAGTTATATTTCTATTTTTGTAAGCATGGTATCCTATTTAAAAACCCATGAGGCATGTATTGTAATGATCAAGAAAGCAAGCAAAATCATTAAAGCAAGCAAGGTCAAGGAGATCTACAGGTGTAAGGTCAAGGAGATCAGCTGAAGCATTCAAGGAGGGATAATAACTCAGGCTATAGAGTTGTGTTGAGCAAGAGAGAGAGGGAAGAAGGTCTTGAGGTGTGGCAAGCCTTTGAGGTGGAGGAAGAAGTGGCATCTTCCTTATTGTATTTTCTTCTAGTAACATTTAATACAAGAGTGTTTATTGTCTCTCAAATTCTTTGTTGTCTCAAGTTTCTAGTTACTTTATCATTCTGGTATAATTCTGTGTTTAATTGCTTATAAGAAAGTAATCAATTGTGCTTCCATTGGATAAGGAGGTATCCTAACAGTTGGTATCAGAGCATATTGATTGTTGTAGGTTCTCCTGACACATGCTATGTAGGGTCAAGACTTCACTACATGGGTTTGTAGGCTCGGATGTGGCAGGGTACTCGGATGACAGCAGGTGCACCATAGGTTGTGTGGTAGGTGGTCTTCAGGATTGATCTTGAAGAGGGATACAAGTTAGGAAATAGATTAGATGAGGTATAGGTATAGGTATAGTGCAACTATTTATCTCCAAGTGGGAGATTGTTAGGTTGTGGAGCTAAAATCTTCATTGATGCAAACAGGGATGGAGGTTGCTAGGAGTTGCTGGAGTGTCACAGACATCGGCGTCAGTTAGGCCAACTGATGTCGACAGGAATAGACAAGGAATGCAACTAATGTCGGTAGATATTGGTCGGTGTCGGTCACCTCCAGGCAGACAGGGACTGACATCGGTCACCTGTGTGGTTTGGAACTATGAGTGTTACGGGTAGTTAGTTAATGAACTAAGTGTTTGCATGTCAAGAGCCAAATTTAGACTAGGAGTTGTGGATCTAATTATTGTAATTGGATGTCTAATTATTGTTTGGATGAGATATATATAATAGACTCATGGATTTTATTGTAAAGTGTTTTAGTTTGAATTGAGAAAAGTTAGCTCATTCTGTGTGTGAGGTGAGCAAGGGTGTTCCTCCTAGTTCCATAGCAGTACTAAGGTGGGTGCTGGTTTTGGAGAATCAACAAGATTCTTCAGGTGTGTAGGATCTTGGTTAGCAGGGGTGCATGGCTACTTTTGGAGATCTACATGGGTAAGTAAGATCATTGATCTGTAGGTGTATGTGTGTGCATGATCCAGGTTTGCAGGTGTGCAGAACTAGATTGATTTGCAAGTGTGCAAAATTAGGGAGGACAACAGAACAGGGAGTAGAGTCAGGCAGGATCTACTTAGAGTACAGTGTGTACTCAGAAAGAGAGCAAAGAGGAAGGCAAGGTAGTTCCTTCCATAAGTGAGATCAATTGGGTTGTAGGTTGTTGCATTTTAGGGGAGATCTACTTGAAGTACAGTTGTGTACTTGTGGAGTGCGTGGAGCACTTAGGTACTGGCAGTAGTGGATACTGGCTGGTTGGAGGTGAACACCAACTCTGTGTTTGAGTTGTGTGTTGGGACCGTAAGAGAGGGAGCTTTGAGGGAAGATTTACTGTTTATGCCCTAGAGGTGTGGGAGCCCTAGAGGTGTGTAAGGAAGAAGAACTGTGGCAATCTTCTTTGTTGTATTTCCTTCTGAAAGAGTTTTAATACAAGTTGTGTATTGTCTCTCATATCATGTGTTATTTTTGAATTTTAGTTACTTGTTGATTCTGGTTAATTCTGCATGTAAGTTGCTTGTATTTGGTAATCAATTATGTGCTTCCATAATTCCCAACAAAGGCAGTGATAGAGTTCTTTGGTTGGGTATCCAACACCTTGAATAACTTTCATTGAGTTCATGTCCCACTAGGCATGCCAAAATTATTGTAGCCTAAGATTTCACCCTAGAGAATTCAAATAGACCTTATCAATTTTAGGACAACATGGAACTATCTCTCCTCATAGACAAGCTACTACAAGAGATAAATCTGTAGGTTTGAAAGGGCTAACTCCCTTAATTTATCTTATAGGCTCATGTTACACTAGGATAATCACTATTAGGGTTGAAAAGAGAAAAAGGAGACATAAAATAAACCTATGATAATTAGGTGATACACCAAGATAACTACACACAACATACTTCCATCTACACTTAATACAGAAGACTACTCAATCCAAATTCAACTCTATATCCTTTTGGCATAAATATTTTTCATAAAGGTAGATTGTTATGCCTATCTAGAGGTGGGTGAAAATAAGGTCTAATACAAGACACTACTAGTCTCTCTCACACTTAAAAATACACTTAAGAAATAATACACTTTATGAAACCTGCTAGAATAGATATCACTCACACAAACATGAAAGAGTAGAAATGGAAGCAAAGAGACCATATTCATCACTTTTGAACCACTTAAGACACTTAGGAAATAGATTGTAAATAATGAATCAATTTCAAATAACTTTATTCAAAGTCAAATGAGGTGTCAAAACCAGTAGGGCTTAGCCATACCAATTATGGATCCATTACAAATCCAAAAAGGCTTGAATATATAGAGCATAGGAGAAGAGAGATAAAAAGTGAAGTTCAAGGGTCACAAGGCCAATTCTAAAACTATGATAACTAGTTACAATGAAAGATAATGAATTTAAAGAGAGGTTAGGTGGTTGTCATGAACATGTGTCAATTTGGAACATAGTACTTTCCTCAAGTTGGCATATAACTCTCATGGTCTTGCTTTGTAACTGCCTTTATCATGATGAAGAGTTCACTTGATTATCCAAAAATATCATAGGATTAATTGAAACATACTATCTAACATGATAATATGTAAATGAGATCAATGTATGTCATCTATGCATCTCCAACTGATGGACTCATCCTTGCCACTTGTCATTCACTACTTACAATCATTCATCACTAGCCCTTTAGGTCCATCTTCAAACTTTTCACCTAAGTGACTTGTATTTGCTTATGGAGATACATCATAGGGGTTGTAGGAAATACATTCAAATAATCTTCATCCTCTGGTCTATCAAATAAACCTCAAAAGATTCAAGGTCACTTCTCTCACTATCTCACTAGGTAGTCACGTTACCTTCTCGCTGTCTATTTCAACTACTTGAAATGAATGGTATAAAAAAGATCTATTATTGTAGAAAAAATGTGATAAATTAGTTTTAAGAGTTATGAAAAGTCCCTAAGGACCTCCCACAATGATCTTCATTCATCAGTTTCTTTCTGCACCTATGAAATGACTCAAAATCTGTAAGAAATATAGTATCAAACATGTCTATATAATTAATAATATAGATCAAATGGATGATGAGGAGCTTGAGACAGTGATATGCAATTAAAAATTATTTTCATGGCCATCTGACACCTCCTAGATACATCACCATTCATTTCTTTTCCATCGAGTCTAAACAAGGGGTTTGAGAAGGTTTTTGGTGGTCTAGCTTGTTAATAATGATTCATATAGGCTATACATTGAAACTCCAAAAAAAATCCATTGAGATAAAATTATGGATGCCATTAAAATATTCCAAACTCTTTGTTTCACCATGTATGGTGTTCATACAAATGTGAGCAAAATAAAGTGGCCTTCAAGTTGCTTCAATGCATTCTAAGTAGGCCTATGAGGGAAATAGGATTGAATGACCAATTTTGTGATGATATTTCCAAATCAATGGCTCAAATAAACTCTTAAATCTCCTCTTAAAGTTATAACATGAATTATAAGGATCATATAGTCATATTGATCAAGTAGGGCACCTCGAAGGTTTAGGCCTAGTAGACCTAGATTGTAGTTATGAGTGTATAGCAAACTATGAATGATTTTCATGACTATAGATGACCTTAAACACTTTTTAAAATTATAAATAACCTCACACATATTATCTTAATGCATTATTGTCTCTGTGATTCATATTTTATCCCTAATGTGTTAGGTCTACAGGTTTTATAGTTTAGGGAGTGTCCTCTATCTAAGACAAAACAAAGGGTATATCCCATATTCATCAAACTAAAGTGAGACTATGGAAAGTTATATTGAGTAATTATGACACTTTATTTAAATTTTAAAAATTTGATCATAATTTTAGAACCCTCAAACCTCTAAATTATTCAATATTAGTTATTAATTCTTGCGATTGTGTGTAGTATTTTTGGTGGACCGAAAGCCTTGAATTATGACTATAGGTTGTAAGTCCTTAATCGTAAAAATATTGTGAAAGTGTTCTAATATCACTTTGATAGTGGTTTATCATGGTTATATTCATTTTAGCCCTTTTCATCAATCACTTAGAATCCTTCATTGCTTGAACTAGTCTGTAGTATAGACGAAGTTATATGTGTTCATTTGGGAAGTCATGGGATACCTGTAGGTGTTGGTTTAGGTTTGAGTATTGTACTTACACCCTTTGAGTTCCCCCTAAGGTCATTATAAATATTTAATACTTGAATAGACTCAACTCATTCTTTAGAACTAAGCACCATTTATTCACCAAATGTATTTTTTATTTGTAGATTTTAGTATCATTTGGGGAATCATGGCACTATAACTCTCTGAGCATCTTCAATAAAAAATGGTCTATAGTTAGAAGTCACTCAGTCCTTCATTATCCTAACCAAAAAACCATTAATATGTCAATATGTGATCATATAAGGACTATACTACAAGGGTGAGGCCATTTAGGCTTACATAGAATCCATAATCTCATATCATAGAGTGACATTGTATAAGACACCATTTCTTTTTAGAGAAGTTAAGGTAACAATCTCCTCTAAACAACTTTCTTACTCTACACCTTTGTGAGTGGAAATGAAATGGTCATAACTATGTTGATGACTTGAGAAATCCATTCAAGTCCCTTTTAGAGGCTCAATACAATTGTGTTACCTTGAGAATCTTCTCACAACTTGAAACTCCAAACATCATCAACATTCAGACTTCTATGGCATCCTTACTCCTATTGGTCTCCATCTAAGCTGACTGTGATGAATAGTTTCAATATCTTGGGAATCCAATCCTTTTCAATTAAATTATATGGAAACCTTGAATAAATTATATACCTTAAAGGTGGTGTATACCTATTATAGAGCTTAGAGCACAACTTGAATTTCTCTCAAATCATTGACATTCAACTTCTGAGGTATACACACTTAAAACTACCTACATATGATAGTGAGAGACTAGGCCCATTATGACCTCAAAATGGATGCCTACATGATAAAATAAGGTTCATAAGACTCATTTTATTAATTATTGGTCATTTCAAACTATTTTAGAACCCCAATTCCACATCTTCACCTATAACTATTAAAATATTTCTCTATAGATCTTAATGGTTTTCAATTCAAACTCAAGGATGATCTTACATATATATTTATGTTAACACATTCAAAATAGGTTAAAAACATCATGAAAAGGATAAACCAACTCTGAAATAACACATATATCTCTTTATTTATATAGACTAATCCAAATAGAGAAGGAAACTCAGGTGTTGGGGATGAGAAGGTAGTTTGAAGTCATCAACAATCTTAGTGATTATTCATAGATCATAGTACACCAAACTAGAAAATATTCTAATGGAATGAGAGATAATAGAGATTAATTTCAATCCCAAAGTGATTTTAGACCAACTCATATTCTCTTATTCATACTGAAGGGAAATTGGTTGACTTGTGTGATCTTGTGAAAGAGAGTGATGGGAGAGATGGTCTAGTTTTTTCCAAATTTGAACCTATTAAAGCTTCTCAAGATTGAAATTTACATATGGGAATATTAAGAGGCCCTATAAAATCCTTTCCATGTGCCAAGTGGTTATCCTTATCCATACAACTTCTTAAAACTACTTGAAAGTGTTTGATCTTCTTGGATGGAAGTTGAACTTGCATCATGTTAGTTATAGAATAGGTATTTGACACTCAACTAACACATTGGATGTTAGAGTACTTTTTACCACATTTTTCCTAGGTGGAAAACCATATATTCAGCATAGAGTGACCAAAAAGATGACATACGAGAAAATCAAGATAATGACATAAATAACCAAGGTTTAAAACACATTACATAATCTTTATGACCATGCTATGACTTAGCAAGACCCTATAATAATTTTTATTATATAAGGGTTAAGAGTATTTGACCTAAGGTGAAATTTGGTCAACAAGACTCAGAAATGTGTAAATTTTGCTTACTCATGGGGGATATAATGGTAATATTGGAGGATGTGTGGTAGATACCAAGACAACCTATATTAAGCACTTGGTTAGTTGTAGAGACTACATTATGTGTTGGTTATGATAATAAACATATGATAGGGCATGGTAGGGGTATAGGGTATTCTAGTGGAGGTACCATTATTTTAATATCAAAGGTTGTAGTTTAATTTTTTCCATCATTGTGGATGGTGGGGGAGTTTCAATTTCATATAAGATGGTGGGAATTGTTCTTAACATTGAGGATCATCATACCAAGTATTCATGGTGTTTGGTGATGTTGGCACATTTTTATAGAGATTTGCATATATATATTTACAAAAAAGGGGTATGATGGTGGGATTTATTTTGAGATATTTCTTCACTATTGGGCTTATGGTCATATAATAGTGACTTAACTAGTGGGGATGCCTTTAGATGAATGGGCACATTTATATATGTTTACATGGAAGTGGGTTAATATAGGCATGTGACATGCACTAGCACCATGGAATCTTGGTGTGAGTTGGGTCTATTATCAATAACTGATGTGATATGGAGGCCCTACCAGGGATTTGAGGAATGAAGAGAAGATGTTGTAGTGTTATAACATATATGGTAGAGGTTTTAGATATATGACTACTTTTTGGGAATATATGATATATTTCAGATGGATTGCATGACTTGACATTTTGTTATAGTTAAGGTGATGCCACCTATGCTAGTTATATGGCCATGATTAATTAGGGCCCCTATGTGAGAGGAGGTATGAGGTAAACCTAAAATCGACAAGATATATTCACTACCTATAGATGAAAATGAATCATTATAAAGGTCCATGATGTGGATGATGTAGGGTGTATAGATCAATATGAATAGTGATGGGCCCTACATATGTGTGCATTATTATTTCCATTGGTGGAAGCACTTGTAGTAGTAGGACCAAAGGCACTTACAGTGGTAGGTAGGGTGTATATATGTTATCTAGTATCATGGTTATTAGGATGTTTAAAGGATTAATTTGTATATTGATATTATGTATTTTGTTGATGTAGGAAATGATGTGTATTGGTCAATGATTATATAATCAAAACTACATGTGTTGACAAAATATGTTAGATAACATTTTTTTTGGTGGATTTACATAGAGATCTAATATGGTGGGTCCCCATGTCCCATTTTTTCATATAGATATTATTGCTACAACTACATATATGCAATCAAAAGTTAGTTTTGAGGAGATGATTATTATGTTAGAGGTACTTAGTGTGGTGATGGATGTGTTAGTGGTTATGCAGGATTAACTTCAAGCTGAGTTATTTTGACATTAGATTCCCCCACCCACTATGTCATCTAAGTTGGGTATGAACATTTTTACTATTTATGTCCAACTTTAGGGAGAACATGTAACTATTTGAGAGCATTTAGAGGCCTATGAGGCCCATGAGAGTAGTCGATCAAAATTGAGGTTGAGATATGTTGGTGGTGCCTTTACCTCTTAGGCATCATTGATTAGATGATAGAGAAGATGATGTTGATATTTATTATGTTTTCACTATTCATATCTAGGGGATGGTTATTTATTGACATATGTATTTTTGTATGTTATGCTTTGAATTTTAAGTCTTATATATATTTGACAATTTTATATATGCTTACATAAGAATATCCTTATATTAGAGTGAATCGATACATTTAGAAGTTTATGTTATCTTTTTTTTATTTTAAAATTTAAATTAAGTAAATTTCCAACTTCATGGGAACAAGAATGTAAAATAATTAGTTGTTATTTTATTTCTTATACTTGTAAAAGTTGATTCATTATGCTTATGTATTCCATTATGTTCAATTTGTGATTTATTTAAATTTATGTATCCATACTTATGTAGGCAACTTAGTTCACACTGTTAAAATTTTTAAATGGTGTATATTAAAAACCTCCTATGTTAATACTTTGTCATTGTTGATATTGTGGGAATCATCAATTGTATCTTTAATTGGGTATTTGTCATTAGTAAAATCTGTTGAAACTATTTTATCTTACATTGGATATTTTTGAGAGACTTTGTGTTAACATTTAAATACTTTGAAGACAAAGATGAGGCATTTTAAAAATTATTATTAATTTTTTGAAATGAGATAATTAATGTATTGGCAAGTTATTTTGGATTTTATTGTAATGCATAACAATTTATATCAAGATGTCCATTAATGCAATGATAAGTATAAAATGGTTATTTCATAATTTTTTCCAAATGATGAGGAGGGTGATATTAATTAGGGTGTAGTTTGGTTAACCTTTATTTCATTAATTGATTTAAAATATCATGTGGTCGATCATTTAAAGCAAATTAGAGTGGTTATGATTTTCTTGATGAAAAGGAATGAGTATGATTAGTAACTTTACAAATGGGTTCCTTTCCCTTATGTAGGCATTTAACTTATTCTATTATGAACTCAATATTATTCATTGAATTATGGACATCAAGGTGTGTCTTTTTGTTGGGGATTTATTTAGTGTGAACATTTTTAGAATATAATTTATAATTTATCTCTTTCATTGCATTTAGAATATGTGTGTTGACATTAGATTATTGGAATTTTTTATGAAGATATTTGTTAAGTAATTAAATATCTCCATCCATATTGTCTGATGCTTGAACAAGACTCAATACTTCTTGTAAAGCTAAGGCCTCATAACAAAGACCTAAAAATGATTCATGAGTATAATATAGTGGATTAACTTTTAGTGGATAAATAAGACCTATATAAAAATTATATGGGACTTCAAAATCAGTTGGTTGATAAATTAATTGATGCATACAATTCTTGATTATTAAAATGTAATCACAAACTTGCTTAGATTTGCCTTGATTCAAAGAAGATAACCTCTCATAAGTGACCCTAGGTCCTTTATTTGTAATATATTGTATCAATAAAGTTTAATTATAGACAAGAATTTAAGGATCCTATGAAGAGAATGAAACCAAGTAATTGTATACCCCACTGTACTTTTATGAAATAATTGAAATAACATTTGACTACCATTGTAACCATTCATGGTTTCTCAAAAAGCTCTAAGATGTAGGTGAGGGTCCCAAATCTATCAAATATATAAAACTGATGAATTTGTAAGTTAGGGGGTAAATGTGTATACAAAATTTTGCACAAAATAGATTACCATGGATTGCATTGGAGTCAACCCAAGTGTGATATGTTTTAGTTTATAAGGATAAGTGATGTACTTGATATTGAAAAACACCTACAACATGCATTAAGTATATGACTTATTGGTATGGAATGTTGAGGTTATTAATAGGTTCATTTAATGGTTGAATTACATTATTAATTTTATCCACTGAAACATTATTTATAATAGAAAAAATAAGGTGGAAACATATGTTATTCCTTTGGGTTGGGATATTTATTGATATACATGAGTCATTTGATTATTTTTAATTGATAATATAGAAATTATTATTATTATTATTATTATTATTATTATTATTATTATTATTATTATTATTATCATCAAGAGATCCATTATCCTCATGTAGTAACTCTATGCTAATATTATGACATTATGGCATAAGAGTAGTATTATGTGAATACAAGCATAGGATGAATTATAATAATCATCATAATATTTATTAAAATTAATGTCATTGCTTTCAATCATATCTTATGATGTGCTAAGGGATGATAAAGGAAGTTAATTTTCATTTATTGATAATGGGGAATAACTATGACACATGGGATCAATATCCCTTGTTTTTAAAGGAGAATAAATAACATCATTATTATTAGTAGAAAAGAATTTGTTCATGAACAACATCATCCTTTTTTATGTGTAGTTATGTGTAATTAATTTATAAGTATGAATGCGATGAAGTGCAGTGAAAAAATGAATATAGAAATTAGGTGTAAAAGGATAAGTTTACCATTTGTGATGGTATGCATAAACTTAAGAGGGAATATATTTTAATTTTTAGAGTGCTCTTTTTTCTCTAGATTATGAGTTAAGGAAGAGGATAAAGGAAGATCATGAGTAGAACATAAAGGTAAATTTATTATGGAATCTAAAGACAAAGATGATTATAAATATAGAGGTGAAACAAAAGAAGAATCTAAAGCTAAAATTAAATATGGATCAAGAAGTGTGACCAAATAAGATTCTATTAGAATGGGCCATAATCAAGGATCTACTGGATAGAGTTGAATGCACAAAGAAATTATTTACGTGTAGTAGAAAAATAAAACATATCCAAGAAGAAGTAATTATTCAAAAATAAAAATCTTTCAATATTAACATGAACATCATTAGCCAAAAAATATTTAAGAAGGTAAATTATAGAGGTGAAAGATAAACATGTCCTCACTTCCTCATGAATGTGGGATTATCTTTCATAATGGCCTAAAAAGACACACAATCAAGCCAACTAAACATGTGTAGGAAAAAACCATTAAATGGAATAAAAACCTACACTAACACCCCCCTTAAGTGTAGCTTAGGTGGATAGTATAATTCAATCCTAGTATAAATTCCTGATGAGGTACCCAAGTACAATAAAATTCCCTTAAGATGAGGATTTCAAAGTTGACCTTACCCTAAGAAGATCTCATAAATGAATATACTTGCTCTCTATAAAGGGTTTGGTGAATATATCAATAATTTTCTCCATTGTCTAGATGTAATAGATATCAATGACCTACTCATGGATCATATATTGAATAAACTACATGTGAATCTTGATATGCTTGATCTGTTGATGGAGGACTAGATTCTTATAAATCTAGATTGTTCTTTGGTTGTCATAGAAGATGATTATTGGTCATCAAAACTATATTACAAACTTAGTGAGAATAACTTGACTCCAAATAAAATTAGTGGAAACATTAATAACTCCTTTATATTATACTGCTATAGAAGATAAAGTAATCATTTTGTTTCTTACTTGACCAACTAAATAGAATTAAACTAAGTGAGAAACTATATCTAAAAGTAGACTTGTGATTTTAAATGTCACAATCCCAATCTGATTCTATATAACCAATTAAGTCGATGTTAATGCTCGATCCATAGTTAACTTGAAACTATGAATACTCTAAATTTAGTGGAGAATTTGATTAGCTACTTTCTAGTGTAACTCATGTGGTTCCTGCATAAATATTAAGACCATACCCACTACATATGATCAGGTCTAGTTTGTGTAAGGTACATGAGACTGCCAACAAGTTTTTGATATGAGGTAGAATAAAACAAAAGATATGGAAAATAATCCTCAATATTTACACTAGATATAAAAGGATTCAGAGTTGGATTATAGTTAAACATGTTAAAATATGAAATAAAATCAAGAACATACTTAGATTGTGCATAGGTGATCCTAGAGTTAGTGTGAGAAATTTCAAACCCAATGAACTAATGAAACAAGCCCAAGTTAATCATTTAGAACATGTTAGACAAATTAGTTTTCACTTCTACAATGGTGGATGAATAATTACATGTGATCAATAGGTCATCCATGTAGAGAACTAGAATCAATAGTAAATCATCTTATCTTAAAATATAGACATTTAGATAAGAAGGGCATCTAGTAAACCCAAACAAAAGAATAAAGGAGTACATATTGGCATACGAAGATTGAATATCTTTTTTGAGGCCATATATATATTTTTGAAGCTAAAAAATGGAGGAATCCTCCACAAATCTTTGTGGTTGATCCATGTATATTTCCTCTTTGAGGTCACTACGAAGAAAGACACTCTTCACATCCATATGATGAACATATCAATGATGTGTTTTATTAATAACAATAGTGAGTCCCATTGATTTCATTTTGGTGACTAGGGTGAACATCTCAGTATATACCATGCTAGGTACCTAATAAAAATTGTTTGTTACCAAACATGATTTGAACTTGTTTACATAAGTATCTACTACAAATTTTATTCAATAGATACCTACATTGAACAAGTTTTCTTCCCTTAGGAAGAGGGAATAAATCCCAAGTGTTTTCCTCTACAAGGAACCATACTTCTCTTCTATAGAATAATCCCACTCAAGATTGTCTGATGCCTCATGAAATGATTATGGATTAGAAGCAAATGTAATGAAAGCATGTAGCATATCCTGAATTGTGAACATGTTCACCTATTGTTTGATGGATATCTGAGCCATTGGCTGAAAACATTTAGTGTATGCATATCCCATAGAGGACCATTTTTCATAGATCCAGGAGGAGACTCATCCTTCGAATATATTTTAGGAGGAGGATGGGAATACTGATGTAGGAACATCACTTCTAGGATAGATTTATTTTCAAAATTTGGATTATTTATGGTATATTATGTCTTATTATTTTTATACCATCCTTATATTTCAATTCTAGGTATTAGTTTTAATACTAGCTTCTTAAAAAATCAAATTTCCACTTTCCCACTAAAACATAGTTTTTGAAAATTTGAATTATTTTGCTTAGAATTGGTATTGTAGAGGTATGTAAAATAATGTGTCAAGGTGTAATTTTTTTTTTAAATATCCTATTAACAACTCAATGGATCCATATCATGGTTTGAAACTCATGATGGTATGGAATATCAACTTTGTATGAGTCCTTAATTCATAACTAGATCTTTAGTGACCGTTGGAAGGTCTGAAAGAGTGGTTAGAGTAGTTATAGGACATAAAAATGGTTTGTTTTTCATGTATAATAAATTATGGGAGTTTTAAAAGGCTATAAATTCAATAAAATATAATAAAGTTCCTTGTCTAGAAGAAAAACATCACTACAGGCCCTGTTTCCTATGTCTGGATATTAGCAAATGACTGTGTAATGGACCAATGAAAGGAAGACACAATAAAGACAAGTTATAATACTTATTATGAAATTGGTAAAATTTTTCTCATTAATTTAAGGTTTCTTATGAATTTTATGGCATTTATTTCATACTATTTTATATAAAACATAACACAGTCCTATAAAAGCCAAACAAACTTGCATAGTCAATGAGAGATATTTATAGAAAAGTATATCAGATGTGTAATTGGAGAAGGTGAGGTATGTTTTAATATAGGTTTAAAATCATTCATATTTCTTTTAAATCCCTTTTATAATTCATAATCTCATAATAACCCCTCTTGGGTCTATGTAAAACAAGGAAACCCTGAATTAGGGTTTTAAGATTAAAAGTTCATTTATAGTTATATCTATTAAAATTAAATAAAAAATTATGATTGAATATTATTTAATTTGTTATAATATATTTTATTGGTTTAATATCTATATAGATAGTCAGTGTACATATATAATAGACTGTGTCTAATTAGGCCTTGAGGAAACCTAGTTTGAAGAGGACAAGGGCTATAAAAGAGGTCTAAAGGATGTTTTAGGCAAAGAAAACTTTTGGAGAGATAAAAATAAATATAGTGTGTTATAAATGTGTCTCATTTTTTTGTAACTAATCCTTGGTCATCCATATAATCAGGAAAATCTAAAAAAAAAGGTTATAAGGAAGCCTTTAAGGTTGAGACAAGTATATACATTTTGAAGGGTTGAGACTTTTTGGAAAGTTATTATACATAAAATACTCATCACTAATCTCATAATAAGAACTATAATAATAATATATATCATTATTAAGCTAATCACCTGGATTTGAATTGTCAAAACTATCATAAAATACTAGTGCGTCTAAGGAAGATGGAGAAGTGTAATGTGTGGATTATTAATGACGCTCTTGAAATCAAACAATCCTATCAGTGAATAAATCATGATTGGTTTAATTTATAATAATATATCCCTTAATACCCTTAGTGTATCTAACAAATCTGTAAGGATGATGTTTCAGATTAATGTCCACTCATTTCTTAATTTGGAAGCAAGTAATGAAACTAGTAATAGGGTATGTAAAAGAATACCTAGGAAAGTGCATGCATGATCAAAAAGATGGTGAGAATTCGTATTTGGATTTTAAGGAATAAAATTTAGATAAGAAATAAACTATTAAAATGGGCTATTATATGGATGGTTGAGTGGACTTCCTAGTGTGAGCTAGAACTAAAAAGTGTATACTTGCTAGGAGGCTGTCAATCCACTATTTATAATAATTAAGTTGATATAAATGAAAAGAGAGAATAAATGCATTCAATAAATAGAAATTAAATGAATGTATGATAAGATAAAATTAAATTAATTATTAAATAAAAAATTAGTTATATCCAAAGTGTGTCAATATTCATGCTAGGATAGTTAGGGTCAGGTTTAGAAAATAAAAAAACTCTCTGTGAATAGGCATGAACATAGAAAACAAGGTTTGGTTGGTGTCAAGGGATTGAAAATAACATGTTATTTTATACAATAGTGATCATTTATGGTTGGGTGAACCATTGGTGGTTGAGCTAACCATTGGTGGCTGAGTGACCATCAACAGTTGAGGTGACCATCAATGGTTGGGATAATTGTCAATTGTTACCTATGAAATTTTACAAATGTTTAGAAAAGTAATGGTAGATTAGATAATTGGTCAAGAAAAGGGATGTTATAGATCTAAAATATGGAAAATAAGATAAATATAGGTATGGATAGGGAAAGGAGGTTAGAAATGAAATAGATCAAAGAAAATAAACATGAGATGCTTATAACTTGATGGTGGAAGGATGAAGTAATTTGGCCAAAGAGATAGTACTTTGGCCTTTGAAAGTTATTCTATTAGAGTTTTGGTCTCCATTAATGTTTCTTGATTATTGAAGGGATGCTAGATACCTGTATGTAATATATCTTGGATATAGATTACTACATCCTTTTCTTCTCCTACTTCTCTCCTTTTATAGGATGAAGTTACTAAATGTGTTGGAGGAATTTAATAATTATGTAGATGATAAATTTATTTATTATGATGATTTAAAGAAAGCTTGCCTCATATAAGGGAAGTTTCTAAATGAATCCATGCTTATCTCATATAATTGGTAATGTTTTTAAAGCTTTAAAGCAAGCTTGGAGACCTAACCATTGAGGGCCAGGCTAATTGTTGATAATTAGGTTGACCATCAATGGTCAAGATTTTATAAGAAAATGGGTAAAAAATGGGTGAGTTAAGAAGTTGATTTAAATTAATAAATGGGCTAATTCAACTAGCCTCATATTTAGGTATGGGTTCAAGGTGTTTTGACATCTAAAATGGTGTAGTTTTTGATTATCTACATTTTCCCCTTTTTGTTATGTGGATTTGGATTAATACGCTGAGAAACAAAAATAGATTGGTGGTCAAGGTCTGGTTGCCCTAAGTATGGGAGGAGGTATTCCCCCTTAAAATTGGAGTTAATGTGGTGAAAGCAAAATTGGGTCAAGGTTTGATAAACGATAAATGGGTAGTGACATAAAAAGGTTTGGGCATTTGAAATACAAACTTGCATGAAAAATAAGACTAAGTGTGATAGTAAAGAATGTGAAAAGATGAAATTTTCCAAAGTTGATAAAAATAAGGTCAGGTTCTAAGGAGATATATCATAGGGTAATAGGTCCATAGCTTTGGTAATAGATGATTAGGTTAATTCTATCAAGTCATATAAATAGGGTCAGTATCATATGAAGGTATCCAAGGTAGGAAGTGCTCCAATAAAACAACACAAATGGTCTGGTCATGTATGAGGTGTTATCAATTTCAAAATTTCAACATGGAAAGGTTGGTTGGTGTGATCATAAGGACCAATGCAAGGTCATCATAAAACATGTGAAATTTTGGGTCAAAATGGACAACATCGAGGTAGACATGGCCAAACAAGTCAGTCAAAGAAGGGTAACCTCCAAAAGGTCAATTATTAGGTGTGGGAGATATAAGGTAACGTCCCAATAGGGAAAAACCAAGGTGGGGTGTTTAAATATTAGAAAAAATGTAGGACTCTAACAATCAATGGTTAGGGTTTTCCCTAGGGTCGATGGTCACCTTAACCATCAATGGTTAGGAAAAAAACCTAAAAGTTAGAAGATCAAAAGTAAAATGTGAATTCATTTTACCATTTTTATTTTGGTACATTATGCTCTAGTTATTTTTTGTGTTTTGTCTTTTTTTGCATGAGCATGATAAGTTAGAGGTGTTTGATTGGGTGATCAAATGGTTGATTCATGATAAAGTGTTGATTTTATGGAGGGTGGATGAAGACATGATCAGGTAGTAGTATGAGGGCTATAACCATACCAACAATTTTGAAATAAGGTGGGTGTTGTTATGAATTTTATAAGAGAGTGTAATGTTGTGTATTGAGTTTGAAGTGGCATATGAGGAGTTGGGAATTAAATATTTATGATTTTGAAATGGATAGGGTAAGGGTGCGTTAGGTTTGCATTGGGCTTGGGAAGAGGGTTAGGCAAGTAGATTATAGGCAAAGGATATATTGAACATGCTAAATCCTAAGTGAAATGGATAGGGTAAGGGTGCATTGGGTTTGCATTGGGCTTGGGAAGAGGGTTAGGCAAGTAGATTATGGAATTTAGGTTTTTTGTAAAGGTTTTTGAGAGGTGTAGGATTCAAGTCATGCCATTAAGACCAGCTTGGCAAGGGATCCATCTATAGCTACTCTAGGATAGTGGGCCTTGATAGTGGGGCAGGTAGGGATACCAAGGGGACCACCACCAAATGGTAGAATAGGTGTAGGTGTAGGTGCTAATGGATCTAATGGGAGTGGTGTCTTATGGGATTGATATATGAAATTATATGATGTATATGTTTTTGATTTTGATACTAGCCTGCATTTTGATGATGTAAGATTTATATAAGTGAGAGAGACATGGATACATGATGACATGTATTTCCTTATTCATGTATTATGATGATTATATGTTGAATATGTTTATTATATTGATGACATTTGATTATATTACTGACATGTTGACATTTGATTATATTGAGGACATGATGATTATGTTCTGATGTTTACAGATGTGTATGATGTTTATGGATTATGTATTGATGTATTATGATTATGATGATGATATGAGGATTTTTTCTCATGAGAGGATATATGTATTGACTATTGTTGTTCAATTTTTTTCATATCATAGATATGATGTATTATGATATGGATAGGATGGATGGACTTATGATTATGATGTTCTGATGATGTTTTTTATAAGTGATTACATGAGCCTAGGTATTTATGACGTTAGATATGTGATGATTGATTTGATTATGCTATGAGAAATGTTTTTTGTAGATTTATATGATTTTTTCATTGTATGGATATGATATATATGTGATCAAAGATGGATTTTGATTTTGGTCATAGAATGATGTTGTTCATGATGTGATTAAGGATATGAGATAAATGATTTTATGTATATATGGTCATGGTGACGTTATGTTTTAGATAGATTATTTGATTTATAGATGTTTATAATAAAGAGAATGATGGAATTATTTATAGATATGACATGGTTATTATTTCATAGTTATGATGTGATGTGGGGATAATTATGTATGATGTATATGGGAAATGGTAGATGACATGGTTTACATGGTTTGTTGAGATGATATGATTTATGATAGGATTATAGATATGTGGATTATAGTTAGCTTGTTGAGTTGTGATATTTATGAATGTGTATGATGTGTGTTTTAAGGTTTATAAATGGTAGGATTCTCATGCCCTATTTTTTATGAGATGAGATGTGTATACATGAGGATATGTGAAATAGACAATATGTTTTGTCTTGTGTTTTGATAGGTATGATATTTTGATAGTATAGATTATGGACGATGAGATGAAGGAATTAAAATATGTTTTTTGATGTTTAAATTTTATAGGTTGATAGTTGTAGGTGATGTTTTGTGTATATATGAGGGAAGATGTGTTTGTTCATGATGATAGATATGATGGTTTTGATTGTTTATTTTGATGATGTGGTTAATGATACATTTGATGTTTGGGTGCATAGATGGGATATGGCTCATAAGGTTGTGAGGCATATGCATTAGTGTTGTCATGAAAATGATATTTTGAATGTCTGGTTATGATAAGGATTAATGAATCAATGTGGACTAATGTTGGGATGAAAATGATGTTGACTATATGGTATGTGATATTGAGATGTAATGAAGACACATAAAGTTGGTATATGTAACAAACTAAATGATGGAAAAAGATAAAAGAATCTTGAGACACATGTATTCATGAAGTAATAATGGTAAGGAAAGAAAGGCATGATTTGTTCATTGGTAAGGATTGAACAAAACCAAAGTTAGATTGGCTTAATGAAAATAAGCCTTTAAAATGCTTCACATTAGCATGAATTGAGTGAAAAGACAGTATCTAGATTACATTGTGTCAAGTAAGCTCATAATATCTCAATTTTTAGAGGGTATAAAGGGGAAAGTAGGTGAAAGGTATTTTGAAGGGAAATGGGTGATATAGTGACCTAATGTGGGTTAGTGTGACCCTTCTATAGGTGACTTAAAAATTAGAATAGACAAGTCCATGTCTTGATATAAAGTGTAGATTGATCAATGTGGGAAGTCTAATAAACATATATTAAGGAGCTGATTGCAGCCCTTTTGGGATAGCTCACTTTAATTTTGATTTAGGGCCCCTCCTTTTTCATCTTTTATTATTTTTGATAGAAGTAGTGAAGGTGATCAATGTGGGAAGATTCAAATGATTACTTTAACAGTTTTTTCTTATCCATACTTCAAGGGAGTGGTCTAAGTTTGGATTTATTTTTATGTTTTAATTGTCCTTCAAGGGAGCAGTCCATATTTTAAGTAATATGTAGTTTTTGGGAAATCATCCTTCAAGGGAGTGGTCTGTAATGCTAGAGATATGGACCCAAATGAGACTTTGGTATCCCAATTTGATTTTAAATGCTAGGTTTGGACATGGGCAAGTCTATTTAGGCTTAAATATCTACCTTTATGGAGGTAAGACTTTTAACTCAAAAGGTTAAGTAAAGGTGGTGGAAGATGATGGGTTGAGAATACACTGATCATGGGATTCCATCTAACTAGACACAAAAAGTATCCATGAGAAACATGACATGGGTAGAGCCATGGTATCCATGCTTAGGATGAGGCTATAACTTTGATGGATAATCACATGTTCTTATGTTGTAATCAATTTTCATCAGGAAGGATAGAGATGGGTTGGTGTAGGGAAGTGAAAATTTTGTGAACCAAGGAATGAGATTAAGTTAGATGCAAAGGTGAGTTTGATCCTTGTTTCAATAATAGAAAGGACATAGTGAGAAGAATTAAGAGGTTCAAATTTTGGTTTGCCTTCAAGAGAATAAAAATTACAAGATTATGATCCATACTTATGGGTTATGATGTAGGGTCCAAGCAAATTGAAAGCAAACTTGCCTCTTTTTATTTTCTCTAGATTAGTAACATGTTGGTTTTCCTTAAGGATGAAGTCCCTGATATTGAATTCTTGCTCTTTCAGATGTTTGCTATAAACATGCTTGATTTTTTCTTGATAAACACAAAAATGATTAAATTATATGATGTGATGTTCATCAAGTAACTTAAGATGTGCGAATCATTCCTGATGATAATCACTCTCAAAAAGGATCTCATGAAAATATAATTAATATAGACTTTGAGAGGTAAGATTGCCTCTACTCCAAATATGAGAGAGAAATGGGTAGCACCCATAGAGATTTGAATGCTAGTACGATAGGCCCATAAAGGGAAGGGGATATGAAGGTGCCAATATCAACCTGAATCACTTACTATTTTGGTTAATATTTTTTTGAGGATTTTGTTAGAGACTTTCACCTATCCATTTACCTATGGATGATAAGATGAGGAAAATCTTAACCTTGATGCTAAAAGCATCGCATAGACCATGGACTTGCTTGTTCTTGAAAGATTTTCCATTTTCAATGATGATCTTATGGGGAACACTGAAGAGGTAAATGATATGGTGAGTGATGAAATCAACAATCTTTTAGGTTTTAGTTGAGATAAGAGGGATGGATTATACCCATTTAGTGAAATATTTAGTAATAGTAATGATGGATTGATGTTATCATGAAGAATGAGGATTGATTTCCTGAATTAGATCAAGACCCCATTGTGAGAAGGGATAATAGTCTTTGGATACTCAAAGGCCATAGGATGTTGCATGTTGTTGACATTTGACACACTTATTTACATAATCACAATAATCCTGATTGAGGGTAGGCCAATAATAACCAAGGTGAAGGATACATTTAGTGATGGCAAGGCCATTAAAATGTCCCCCATAGATTTTGTCATGTGTTTCTTTGATAGCATGGGAAGCTTCATGATTACAAGGGAAATGGAGAAGGAGGCCATCCAATCCATGCTTATAGAGGATTCCCCCTAGTATAGTGTAATGAAAGGTACTTTGAACATAGGCTTTTCAAGCATTCCTTGAAAGGTTGGGAGGAATAATGTTGAGGTTAAGGTGATCAAAAGTTTAGTTGTACCAAATGTCAAAAGGAGAGGCTTCTACTCTACAAATGGTAGGAAGGTAGAACTGATATATGAGTGTGTGATAAAATGGTGGATGGTGATGAATAGTTTAGATTTAGTAGGTTGAGTTGGGATTTAGGAAGCAACGAAAGCCATTATATCCACAATTTTTTTGGTAGATCAAGGAATCGAATGGATAAGGTAATGATCAAATGATGCTAAGAGTACATATATGTGTTATTTTCACTTCAATAAGAGATCATTTTTACATTGGTAGGATCTATTAACCTAGTTGATCACAAGTTGGGAATCACCAAAGATACTGATTATTTTGACTCCCAAAACTAGAGTGGTTTGGAGACCTATGACCAGGGCTTCATACTCGACCACATTATTGGTAAATTTGAAGTCAATTTTAAAGGAAAGGGAAAGAGGCTCACCATTAAGGGGAATGAGAATAACTCTAGCACCCCCACCATGTTGACATTTGGAGCTATCAAAAAATAGTCATTTGGTAGGTGGGTTCTTCTTAGGAAAGAGTTATGATGGACTCATCTAAAAAGGCAAGAGGAAGCAATTGATTGTCTAGTAGAGTAGCTTCAAAAAATTATTCTATGATGACTTGCGATTTAATGCATTTTTGTTGAAGGAACTCAAGCTCAAATTCAGCTAGGAGCATGATCTACTTAGCCATACACTAGTTTTGTTATGGTTTAGAGTGCATGTACTTGAGTGGGTCAATATTAGTGAAGACATAGGTTTTATGATCAAGAAGTTAGTGATGGATTTTGGAGGCCACAAATACCAATGCTAGGTAAAGTTTCTTAGGATGAGTATATCGAGTCTCATATTCTATAAGTGTGAGGATAATGTAGTTGATGGATTTCTCTTTGTTCTATTCATCATGATGAGCGAGCATTTCCCCTAAGGAAAGGTTCATGGAGGATATGTAAAGGTATAAGGGTTGATATTATTTAGGAGGAATAAGAATAGGTGGAGAGAAAAGGCACTCCTTGATTGAATCAAAGGCTTTTTGATAGTCTTAGGTCAACATAAAAGAGGTGTCCTTGAAAATATGGTGAAAGGCTTAACATCTATCTGATAATTGGGAGATGAAGTGATAAATGGATTGGATCTTCCTTGTAGGCTACAAAATTTCTTAAGGTTGGTAGGAGGAGACATTTCCAAGAATTGATCTAACTTTGGTAGGGTTTATTTTAATTCCTCAAAAAAATATAATAAAACCTAAAAGATTTCCCAATAAGACACCAAAAAATCATTTCTTAGGGTTGATCCTAACATGATAATGGATTAGTCAATCAAAGATGATTGTGAGAATGGATAAGTGATCTTTTCAGTGTTTGGATTTCTCAAGGAGATGATCCACATAGTCCTCTATAATTTTATGGATGAGATCATGGAAGATGTAGGTTATAACATGCTAATAGGTTTCTTCAATGTTCTTCAGACCAAAAGGCATGACCCTATAGTAGAAGGTTCCCCATGGGGTGATAAAGGAAGTTTTATGTTGATCTTTGGGGGTAATTAAAATTTGATTATATTCCAAAAAACCATCCATGAGAGATAACATTTCATGGCCAGTTGTAAGATCACCAAGTTGGTTGATGTTTGGTAAAGGAAGGCCATTCTTTGGGAAAGTGAGGTTGAGGTCACGAAAGTTGATGCAAAGGAAAAGTCCCCTTATGGGTTTGGTAATGGGAATAATGTTAGAAACCCATTGTGGAGAGTTAATGGGTTGAATGAAGTCAATGGATTAGATATGCTAAAGTTCTTATTTGACAAGAAGGGCTATGCAAGGATGCATCTATGAAGCTTTTTTGCACTAGATTTACCTCAAGATGGGTGACAATGTTGTGGAGGGAAATAGAAGGGTCAATTTTGGGCATATCCTGATATTACCAAGCAAATGCCATGCTATGGTCACAAAGGAAAGAAGGGTAATTTTGTTGCTCTACAGAATTTAAATATTGACCAATTCTGACAATATGGGGGTTATCCTATGTACCCAAGTTAACATAGATAGTAGATTCATTCAACATGGTTTCATTCTCAAAGGGAAGGGATTTATGAATAGAATAATTCCCTACACCAAGGTAGGTGAGAATGGAATGATCATCCTGATGTTAGATGGTGTTGATAATATCATATTCTTTCTCTATCATTTCAAGATGAATGAGAAGAAGGGTTTTCATTTGGCCACCCTTTTGATAGGTCAGGGGGGCCAAAATAATGGTATTGATAAAAAAAATTAGATGGGATGATATCAAGGTCCTTATATTTTAAGGGAGATGGGGTTGGTGAAGATGAAACGTCCTCATCGATGGTGGCAATGGGTTTTGGTGAGGTGAGTTATTCTAGTGGTATGAACCCAAGGCCAAATGACTCATGAGGTTTTTGAGTTTTGATTATGGGTAAATTTTGAGTTCCCTATTTATAAAGGCCAAAGCCAAACCTCTTCTAAGTACACCTATAAAGATATGCTTTAACAAAGGCTATTTTTTTGAGTTAAGATAAGTCAGAGGTGAATGGCCAGATATGAGGAGTGGTAGTAAGAGCAAGAAATTGATGATTGAGTCCCCCATAGATGAAATTTATTTGATTATTGGGGATCCCAAAAGGGATGATGGTTCTGATGTTGGGATCATAGGAAGGGTCATGCTTGAGGTTCCCATACTCTTGTAGAGTAGGGAAAGCATCTAAAGGAGAGACTTTGAAATGTGGATTCCAAGGGGTCCTCTACAAGAATGTGGGAATAAGGGATAGGTGAGTAAGTCAAAGATTCATAAATGTTGTGGGTGGGAGTGTTGTTGGTTTTGGTTAGTGGTGAGGTAGTGTTGTTAGGAGTTGATGGTGAGGTGGATGAAGGAGGAATAATAACTTCATTAAGCCTATATGTAATATTTTAAGAGGAAAATAGGAGAGGTTTTATTTTGATGGTAACAAACTAACCTTTGTGTTCAAATTTGACACATTGATGTAAGGTAGAAGGGACACAAATCATGGCATGGATCCAAAGGCATATGAGTAACACATTGTATTAGAACTCACTCTTTATAACATAAAATAGTTAGGGAATAGTATGAGGTCCCAAGTGGATATGGAGGATAATGGTCCCCAAGGTGGTGGCCATGGTATCATTGATAGAACAAAGGACTATTACACTTTTTGACATGATGTTCTTGGGTAGCTGAAGTTGGTCATAAGCATATGAAGAGATAATGTCAATGCTACCTCCTCCATCAATAATCACCCTTTTGATGTAAGTTTGATTAATGTATGTGATAAAAAAGAGGGGAAGATCAAAATCCTTAAAATGAATAGGAGGTATTTTAGAATATTGAAAGGTGAGGAAGGTGAAAATTTGGAGGGCTCCAAAAAAGGGTGCAAGAGGTTGAGGATCATCTAGTTGAACCTCTATAGATTAAAGAGACTCTATTAGTGCTTGACAATGATGGGGTGAGGTGTTGTTTAGTTTATAAAGGCTCATTTTCATTGGTGTTTGGTGAAGTTATTTCAACATGATATACTAGATAGATTTAGAAGGGTTGGAGGGAGAATATCATAATATTGATACTCTAGGTTTTGATGGTGAAATAGGTGAAGGTGTAGGTGGTTAGGTTTGGTTAGAAGGTTGAGGGGTTGAAGGATATGTCCAAGGAATGGAGACTTTGGCTTTTCCCTTATCTTTCTATTGGGCCCATGATTGGGTAACCATATGAATGGTGTGGATGGGGGGATTTGCCAGGTTTGGTGGTGGCTTTAGTTCCTCCTCCTCACTCCTAGGTGGGAGTGGGAGAGTAGGTAAATGCTAGATAGGTTGAGTTGATGGTTGGATTGGTAATGGGGGTAAAAGTGGTTCATCTAACAACAAATCATCTACATCATATAGACTATGAACAAGTGCTTGGAGAGCTTTGAATTTCTTCATGTCATGTCTTGATACCCTATGGTATGCAAAGATCAAGTTATGATTGAATTAGGAGGGTTTGGAATTAGAAGGGTAGAATGGTTTGATAGGTGGTAAGCTAATAGAAGAAGTTTGTAACAACCTTTGTAGGATAGTTGAGTAAGATTCATTCAAAGGTGTTGAAGGTGATGGGTTTATAGTTTTAGGGGTGGGAGCCTTATTAGAAATAGTTTTCACATTAGAAATTATAGGTGGTCGAATGGTTTTAGTTGGTGGTTGGGTTTTCTTAGTTATGGTTGTCTTTAGGGTAAATTATTTGGGAGTGGAAGATTTAGATGATCAAGGATTGGATATAGGTGGGAAAGTGGAAGTAGATAGGTTAGTTAAAAAAGATGGGGAACTAGAAGGTTTTATAGGTGTAGGTAGAGAAAAGGGGGATGGTTTACTAGAGGAAGAATAGGTAATTGGGATGGTAGAAGGATTGGGTCTTAAACTAGAAGGTAAGTGAGAAGGAGGTGGTATGGGTCTAGTTTGAGGTTAAGGTTTTGGAAACTCTACCTTCTTATATTGTCTAGTTGGGGGATTTTTTGGTGGAATAGATAGTGTTAAATCCAATTTCAATGAGAGCTATGCATGGCTAGGTGTGGGAAGGATTATTATATTCTTGATAGGTTTGGTAAGGGAGGCATGAGGTGATTTGGAAATGTTAGATCGAGGTGGTTGGGATGGTTCACCTATGGTTTTGAGAGAAGAGGTATTTTATATAGTGGTAATATTGGGTTTAAGGGTGGATTCAAGTGAGGTTGAGGATTTGGATTTGTTTTGGTAAGGGAGCCATAGACAATTCCAAAAGGTGGCCTTATCAAAGTTGGGATGAGAAGTGAACTTTAGACTTTAGACTAGTCTAGAAAAGGGATTCTATATGGGTTTGGTTCCTAGGCCATTTATTTTAAAAATTAAGCCTTTAGGTGGAGAAGAGGGAATAGTTCCTCCACCCTTGTTCTTGATGGGAGGTTCCAAAATTGGTGGTTGGGTGGATGAGGTAACCTTATATTGTGGGATGGTTTCCAAAGAGGGAAGGGGTGGTTATATGATGGATATGGTTATTTAATTTGTTTGGGTATCCAAAGGAATGGAAGACAATTCTATCACTACAATGGGTGGAATGGAGGTAGAAGAAATGGCTAAAGTAAGGGTTGTCTCCTTTGGTTTTTCCATCAAAGTAGAGGTAGATGAAGCTAAGGTCTCATTAGGTGAAGAGAGAGGGGTGGTTGATTCCTTCATTTGGGTATCCAAAGGAATAGAAGGTGATTACACTACTTATATAAATGAAATGGAGGAAAAAGTAATTATGGTGTGGTCTCTATTGGGTGAATATTTTGTCACCAGCTGACTAAGGACAAAATAGGTGTTTTAACCATAACATAAGGAGATTTAATCAGCCAAATGTGTAGGTCTACCACATCATAAAGAGATAAATCTCTCCTCTCATCAAGGGGAGGTTCCCTATAAACTACTATATGCTAATATAAACTAAAAAATACACTCAGGGGTGAAATTATACCATCCATCTCTCTTTTTTTAGAGATGATGTTTGCAAAATAGAGGAGGATTCTAGTGTAAATACTAAAATGGCACTTCTCTTCTTTTAGAAGTGATATTCAACAAACAACAAGGCTCTTCTAGGGTAAAAATAACAAACACAAGAAACTAACTAAAACACAAAGTTTTAGTTGTCTCTCCTACTGATTGGGACAAGGGTACATAATAGGGTTAAACATAGCTCAAAGTCTACACCTAAAACTACAATATAGTAAAGGCTTACAAAGGATACAGAGAGCACAAAGTCTCTCTAGTATCCTTTACACAAAAACACAGGCTGAAAGCAATTATGGTAGCACAAAGTCTCCCATAGTCAGTTTTATGACATCTTCTACATTATTTCCACTAATTATACTTATTTAATTAAATGGACAAGGTTGTATTTAGGAAACAGACATAAGAACAATTTCTTAAAAGACACAAGCTTATTCCAACTCAAAGTTTGAAAGGTCACTTACTTTCTCATTCATTTAAAAAAAATGATTAACAGTTTGAGTTCAAATTTTTAGGATTGCATTTGAATTTGGGTAGAGCTTCACTTCTGATAACAAAAATATCTCCCTTATACAAAATGGGATATTACAATATATAGCCTTTTCCAAAAAGACTTGGGTGCTTATTCTCATAAAGATGGCCCATGCTGAATTGAATGCATTGATTATTTGTGAAAAGGCGATCCTAGAGCAGGCTATCGGTCTTGAATTTGGTGTCCTCAATTATCTCTTCTTCAGTATGGGATGTTTGATCTTCTTAATGATGCCTACATAGCTATCCATTCGCCTTTACTTCATGTAGAAAAATAGGCCGCACCTTTGAATGGTTGTGTTCCCTGATGTCTACCTAGTGGATTATTCCACCTACTGGAAATAACTCTCTAATAGATATTTCTAGTTTTCCTATAGTCATTCTCCCTTTCCTTGCCACATTTTGTCTTTTTTTAACAATCTAAGCTCTTAGGGCTATCTTCCTTTCAGTTGGTTCTTCAGCTCCTTTTTTGTACTAGTCACTAAGCTTGTTCTCAGTGCTTTTAAAAATCAACAAATATTCCATCACCTTAAAATTGACATCCACGAGGACATCATTGTTCGGTCCCTTTGAACCTCTTTGAACCTTGAACCTTGAACTCTTTTGGTTCAAAGGTTCAATGGTTCAATAGTTTTTGTGAAGGGCTACTTTTGCTCTCCTTTTCTTCTTCACTTGAACCACCTCTTTGAACTTCCTTCTGGGATCTTCCACTTTCTTCATTCGCTCAAAGCTTCCTTTCAAACTTATGAGCTCGTTGAAGCTGTTGAACATTTGAACTCATTGAACCTTTTGATTTCAAGGTTCAATGGTTCAAGGTTCAATCTATTTCTAATAAACCCTTTTATTCTCTAAGTCCATCAAACTTGATCAAACTTGTTGAACCTTTGAACCTTTAAACCAATTTGGTTCAAGGTTTAATGGTTTAAAGTTCAATCTTAACTCTTCAATCTTTTAGAAGCTTTGAACTCTCTAAATTTTCTAAGTCTATCTAAGTCATTGAACCTTTGAACTCGTTGAACCTTTGAAATCTTTTGGTTCAAGGTTCAATGGTTCAATAGTTCAATCTCCTTGAAGCTTTCTTTTCTTTAAATCTTTTGGACTTATTGAACCTGTTGAACCTTTGAACTCTTTTTGGTTCGAGGTTCAATGGTTCAACCTTAATTCTTCAAATCCTTCTTTTCTTTAAGTCTTTCAAACTTATTAAAACTTTGAACTCATTAAACCTTTGAACTCTTTTGGTTCAAGGTTCATTGGTTCAATAGTTCAATCTGTTTGTTTGAAACCCATTGTTAAGCCTATTTATAAAACCTTTGCATTGAACCTTCCTCAAAATACTAAGAAAAAACCTTAAGTGTTTTGAACTTCCCTTGAATAAGGCCTGCCTATTGAACCTGCAGCTTTGTTAGCTGAAAAGGCTTAAATATTTGAAAAACTTAACTACTCAGAACATTTTTGAGAAGGAAAAGAGAGAGTTTTGGTCTACAGTACCAAACTAATTAGTAGGTTGTCCACAAAAATAAGTGATGGATTTTAGAAACAATAGCTAGCTCCAGTTGGAGAAATTCCATCAATTGAAATTGAAGTAATCAAAGGGAGTAGAAACAAGAATCTCAGTGCTTCCATCTATGCCATTGGATTATAGAGTCATGCTCACCCAAAAAGAAAGGTGCCAAACACCAAATAGTGCCAAAAACAAATGAAAAACATGAAACAATGAAAGACTATACAAATGTACATATATATAAATGAACTTATCTGATGCTTCAGGGATTGAAGTGCTTCAGATGCTACCCACTGTGAGGCACAATAAATGGCATTCCATCTTGGTATTCTAGCAAAAACTATTTTCACCATTTAAATGATGAATGGTAAATGGTCCTCTCCACAGGGAATTAAATTTTCCATGCATTCCTTTTGGTTATCTCCTCTTTTCCCACAACAAGACTCAATCTCTAATCTAAAAATCATGGATCTTTGCCTTTTGGTCGAAGATTTTCTTCACCAAACTTTGATGCACAACAATTCGGTCCACCACCATAGTTCTTTGCTCATTAAGTTTAGTCAAACACATAATCTTTTTATCGATGGAACTTTAAAACATTAAATCATTCACTGTCTTTGATAATTTTAATGTTGGTAATTCTAGGGTGATTAGTATCTTAGCATTGAGACTGTAAAGAAGTTGGAAAGGGGACATATCAATTACTCTCTTGGGCTTAATCTTGTCTGCCCATAAAGGGTCAAGAAATGCTCTTTTATTTTCATCTACCAGCTTCTTGATAATGGTCACTAGGTTCTTGTTGCTTGATTCTGCTTGACCATTTCCTTGCAGATAATAGTCAGAAAAATGGGAGAGGATAATCCCATAAAAATAACAAAATTGAGTAATCTCATGAGAAGAGAAATAGGTTGCATTGTTTGTTACAATCTTGGTTGGGACTCCAAACCTAGAAATGATGTTTTCCTTGAGAAAATTACACACTACTTCTAAAGTAGCATGTTTGATTGGAATGGCTTCCACCCATTTAGTGAAGTTGTCTGTGGCTATAAGGACATAATCATGTCCAACACTTGAGGAAAGATTTACAGTGCCAATGAAATCAATTCCCCATTGTTGAAATGACTCTTCTATCACCAAAGGCTTGAGAGGCAATACAACCAACTTAGGTTTGCCAATGAATTTTTAACACAACTCACATCTACGCATCCAGGCATATGAATCTTGAAATAGAGTAGGCCAATAGTACTTGGCTTGTAGAATCTTGTGGGCAGTCACAGGGGTAGAAAAATGTCCTCCATAGGCTAAATTGTGGAAGGACTCTAAAAGTTTGTTATAATATGCTTTATCCATGCAATAAAGGAATACTCTATCAAGGTTCCTCTTATACAAGTTGTTAGCCCATAGGACAAAATTGTAGGTTTCAACTTAACAGTCCTCTTTTCTTTACATGACAGGTGAGCAAGCCACTCACCATAGGTAAGGAAATGAATAACCACTCATTCATAGTGGTGATAAAGAGAACTGTTGGCATGTCTTTTGCTGCTATTTCTTCATGCCTTAATTTTTCTAGTATGCTATCAACAATCAATTGGTAGAGACCCTTTCCCCACATGAGCTTGGTAGGTTTGATATCTAGATCAAACTCCTGAATCTTAGCAATCCAATTGCCCTTTTTAGTGCCAAAATCTTGATAAGTTAAGATAAATTTCACTATTGTATCAAGCACCAAAATGATAGTATACAAATTTAAAATGTAAAATCTGAAATACTTTATTGTCTTGGCTACAACATAAACATCCTTCTCCATGTTTTAATACTTCAGTTCATGAGCTTTAAGAGGACAACTCATGAAGGAGATAGGAGATTCCACACCTTCTTTGTTCTATTGAACTAAGATGGCTAAAATCATATGCTCATAAGCATAGCTATACATTATAAAATCTTTGGTGTAATCAAGACAAGCCAAAATTGGGGCATAGGTGATAGCTCCGTTGATGTCTTTAAATGCTGATTTGCCTTCTTCAATCCATCTAAAAGTGGCTTTACCCTTCATCATATTGACAATGTGGCGAGTCTTCTCTATGAATTCAGGAATGAACCTTCACAAAAAATTCACCTTTCCAAAGAAAGAGTGAACTGCCGTCTTACTGGTAGGAAGAGCTAGCTCTTGAATGGATTTGACCCTTTTTGGGTCAATTTTTATGCCTTCTCAAGATATAGTGTGACTGAGAAGTTTACCTTTTGTAACCCAAAAATCAACTTCTTGGGATTAAGAGAAATACTATTCTGCCTACATTGCTCTAGCACTTGTTGTAGATGATGCACATGATCAGAACAATGCTTAAAAAAGACTTTTAAATCATCAAGGTAGACTGCAATAAACTTACCCATTTAATTTTTGAAAGCAAGATTCATTGCTCTTTGGAAAGTGGAGCCAGCATTGATCAAGCCAAATGACATTCTTCGATATGTAAAAGTGCCCCAAGGTGTCGTGTCTTATGTTGGTATACTTCATTGAATTCTACTTGATTATATCTTAAAAATCCATCTAGCATTGATAACATCTCAGCACTAGTCACTGTCTATGGTAGCTGATCCATGATGGGCAAGGGATAGTTATCCTTTAAAGATGACTGATTCAGATTTATGAAACCAACACACATGCAAATTTTTACATTATTCTTTTTTATAGGGACTATATTTGCAATCTAAGTGGAATGATGGATTGGAAAAATAATCCTTGCATTCAACATTTTTTGTATTTTAGACAAAATCATGCCTAATATCTTAGAATTATATTGCCATTGTTTCTGCCTGTGATGTAGTGACCCAATATTGAGAGGAATCTCATGCTAGATTGATTCAGGTCTGAGTGGTTTCAGATCATCATATGAATATGCTAAAATGTTAATGTAATGGTGAAGCAGATTGATGAATTTTAGTTTTTCATCAGGGGTACAACAATTCCTGATGTTGACCATTTTTGGATTGTCCTCTAAACTCAAATTTATTGGATCAAAATCCTTGGAAGATTTTGAATCCAATTATTGTTCCTTAATAAACCTATCATGCCTGTCAAAAATTTTCTCAAGAGAAACTAATATTTTAAGAATTTTATTCCCCTTGAGTTGAAGGTACTCATCATCAGCTTTTGAATTTGTTTCTAGAGCTAATTCATGATGGGCAAAAGATTGACTGCCTTCAAAATGAAGCTTTTCAAAGCTATCTCTTTGTTCCAAAAAAGTAATGATTTGGTTATCACCATTGAACACCTACCAATGATATTCATTATTAGGTATGATTGGTAAAAAAACCAACTCAATAGTGTACCTATTTTCTTTGAAGTCCTTGTGAGGGACTAAGAGTTTTGTAGAGATGACAAATGTATTTGCCTGAGTATTGAATTCTCTGGGCACAACATAAATACTAAAATCATCATAGCTTTCAATGTAGTCCCACACTATAATAAAATAATTCCATAATCTTTCATTTTTATTTTGATATAGGTTCCTCACCTAACAAACTACCAGTTCAGTGTCTCCTTTTTCATGAATGATTTAACACCTTTATCTTGAGCAGCCTTTAATCTAAGTAATAGTGATTCATACTTAGCAGTATTATTGGTGTTGCTAAATTACAAATTATATGCATATGAAAAAATATCTCCTTGAGGAGATATTAAAATATCTCCTACTCTTGAACTAGTTGAAGTATTATTGCCATCAAATTATAGAATCCAGACATCATCAAATTTTAATCCTCTCAGATTTTTCTTCATCAAGAAGGAAAAATCCCTTTTCATGTGTACTGTGCCCTACCAATTCTTCTAATGTTTTATTTGAATTTTTTGGAATGTCACTTTGTAAGATTTTGTCTACTAATATAGGAATGTCTTCAGTAGTCAATAATTAATAACCCATGCCTGAAGACTCAAATAAAATTTAAAATTCAAGAGCTGAAGTTTGAGTGACAATGTACTTCAATTCCTTCTCAAGAAACAACTTTTGCATGACACCCTTAATAGGGATCCTAGCCTTAGATAGGTCCATGTTTAATTCACCACCAATGTCCTTGTAGAAATTTCACTCAAGAAGAATGTAGTAGGAGGCTAGGACATCGGCCACCAGAACTATCATTTTGATTCTCTTATCTAGGAAGGCTGCAAATGCAAACTGAGCATCTTTGATTTGTCCTAGTAGAGGTACCTATTTATTTTCCATGGAGAAACATCTCCCAAAGGTCTTGGTTAGCATGAGACCAAGAGCTTTTTCCACCTTGGCAGGCATGACATTGCCAGATGCACTAGTATCAATTATGCAATTATTCAGCTAATGACAGTTTATCAACAAGGAGACATAAAATGGTTCTATCTTCCCAGGAGTAGCTAGAGGAGTAATCACAAGGTTATTTGAGTGGATGTTTTCTTTGGGGGAATAGAATTCATTTCTAAAATTTCTTGTCTTGTAGGGATGATTTTATTTTTGATACATCGAACTAACTTATCCAACTTCTCAGGATTGGATTGCAAGAATTCAAACTCAGACATTTGAATTTTGGCTTTCTTAACATGGTCAATTATATCAAATGACTGAAATGAGTTTGAGATAGATGAATTCAGTCCATTGATTTGTGTTTTACTGGACACAAGACTAGTCTACAAATTAGAAGTAGGAGGTGAAGGAAAAGTTGAGGTACTTACTTTTTTATTGCTTAATAGATCCTTTGATTGGAAAAGCAGCAAAGTTCCTTATTTAGAAATTGAAATTACTAGGTGAGTCTCTTCCCCTAGTTTTCCTTTATTATCTTGTTGAGCTGATTAGTTTTGGGACCTGGTAAATACTGAGTATGATCTATCAAATGCTTCAACTTTAGCTCTAGGTTCATTTTGGTAATTTAGGAATCCAATGTTGGAGTCACTAGCTGATTCTTTTTGGCATTCTACAAAGAGATTAACATCATCTTCTTAGTTCAATTCAGGTTGGAATGAAAAATCAGATTTAGTTTCAAGATAACCAACTGTTGAGTTAGTTGGTGTGGCTTCAATGGCAAGCTTTCCTAGTGGGGGAGGAAGGCAATTTGGTTGCCCTTGATTTATAGCCACATTGCCCTGATATGACTGATTAGGAAACATCCTCCTTAGTATATCCTTATATGAAGGAGGAACAAATATCCCTTGTGCCATTTATTTTTTGAGAGCTATCGATTCATTTTCTAGCTTTTGCACCATAGGATTAGTGGTGCTTGTAGAAGAAAATTTAAAAGATGAAGAAGATTTACCTCTGTTAGGATCTCTTCTTATCTTTCCTGCCAAGATAAGATCATCTTCAACCTTAGTCACTAAAATTTGAGCTACAGTAGGATCTTTGTGGCTAGCTCATCTCAATAAGAAGCTCACTTTAGGAAGCTGGGAATTGATGAAGAAGCATTTGAGATTCTCAGGCGTTAACTGAGTAATTATGGGAATACTATTTCTCAACTTGTCAAATTTGGCAGTGAAATCTCTCATGGGTTCATGAGGCTCATTATTCATTTGTGTAAGCTAGGATAATAGGGCATGTGCATCTTTTGTAGGTTTGAACTTGGCCTCAAATTTAGCTTTGAGAGTGTTCCAGTTAGTCACTATCTGCACTTCTAGATGATAGAACTAGTTTGTAGCAGTGCCTTGTAATGTCTCTACAAAGAGTCTGACTGTAATGTCTTCATATTTAACACCTGTTACACCATAGGCTATGTAAAAAGATGCAACATATTCATCAGGATGAACCTTCCCATCACCATATAACTTGGGGAAAGTTTTTCTTGAGCTACGAGGTAGCTCATGTAGAGGTGGGGTCAAATTCAGGGGACCAAAAGTATTACCCTAGGGGCCTCGAGCTGCCATGATATTTCTATTGAAAGGAAGGATAATAAATCTCTATGGGATATTTATGGACAAAGCTCTACTAGAAGAGGAAAGAGCACCTTTGCCTAGTATTGAAGACTGATATTTGTAGGAGGAAAACTCCTAGTTCACTAAAGATGAGTTTGTGGAGGGGAAAGATCAAAATTATTTTGCTACACAAGCTCAAATACAGGGTCAACAATATCTTGATCTCTTTGGCTTCATGTGTAGGGTGGGTCTGTGAGAGTGATAATATGGGTATGGAAAATAACTAAAACTTACTTCAATTTGAAGCTTGAGGCTTCAAATTGTGCGTTCTATTCCTTAGCAGAGTTGCCAAAAATTATTGGGTGAATATTTTGTCACCAACTGACTGAGGACAAAATAGGTGTTTCAACCACAGCATAAGGAGATTTAATCAGCCAAATGTGTAGGTCTACCATATCATAAAGAGATAAATCTCTCCTCTCGTCAAGGGTAGGTTCCGTATAAACTACTATATGATAATATAAGCTAGAAAATACACTCAGGAGTGAAATTATACTATCCATCTCTCTTTTTTTAGAGATGATGTTTACAGAATAGAGGAGGATTCTAGTGTAAATATTGAAAGGGCACTTCTCTTCTTTCAAAAGTGATATTCAACAAACAACAAGGCTCTTCCAGTGTAGAAACAAAAAACACAAGAAACCAATTAAAACACAAAGTTTTAGTTGTCTCTCTTACTAATTGGGACAAGGGTACACAATAAGGCTAAACACAGCTCAGAGTCTACACCTAAAACTACAATATAGTAAAGGATTATGAAGGATAAAGAGAGTAAAAAGTCTCTTTAGTATCCTTTATACAAAAACATAGGCTAAAAGCAATTATGGTAACACAAAGTCTCCCACAGTCAATTTCAAGACATCTTCTAGCTTATTTCCACTAATTCTACTTATTTAATTAAATGGACAAGGTTGTATTCAAGAAACAGACATAAGAACAATTTCTTAAAAGACACAAGCTTATTCCAACACAAAGTCTGGAAGGTCACTTGCTTTCTCATTAATTTTACAAAAATGATTAATAGTCTGAGTTCAAATTCCTAGGATTGCCTTTCAATTTGGGTAGAGCTTCACTTATGATAACAAAAAGATCTTCCTTATACAAAATGGGATATTAAAATATATATCCTTTCCAAAAAGACTTGGGCAATTTTTCTCATAAAGATGGCCCATGCTGAATTGAATGCATTGATTATTTGTGAAAAGGCCATTCTAGAATAGGCTATCGGTCTTGACTTTGGTGTCCTCAATTATATAAAATATCCCTTATTCAGTATGGGCTATTTGGTCTTCTTAATAATGCATACATAGCTATCCATTCACCTTTACTTCATGTAGAAAAATAGGCTGTACCTTTGAATGTTTGTGTTCCCTGATGTCCACCTAGTGGACTATTCCACCTACTAGAAATAACTCTCTAGTAGATATTTATAGTTTTCCTATAGTCATTCTCCATTTCCTTGCCACATTTTGTCTTTTATTAACAATCTAAGCTCTTGGGGCTATCTTCTCACTTTTAGCTAGCTCTTTGGCTCCTTTATGCACTGGTCACTCAGCTTGTTCTCAGTGCTTTTGAAAATTAACAGATATTCAATCACCTTAAAATTGACATCCATGGGGATGTCATTGGTCCCTTTAAACCTCTTTGAACCTTGAACCTTGAACTCTTTTGGTTCAAAGGTTCAATGGTTCAATGATTTTTGTGAAGGGCTTCTTTCTCTCTCCTTTTCTTCTTCAGTTGAACCACCTCTTTGAACATCCTTCTAGAATCTTCCACTTTCTTCATTTTCTCAAAGATTCCTTTTGAACTTATGAGCTCTTTGAACCTATTGAACCTTTTAACTTGTTAAACATTTCAAGTTCAAAGTTCAATGGTTCAAGGTTTAATCTCTTTCTTTTCAAACCTTTTGTTCTCTAAGTCCATCGAACTTATTGAACCTTTGAACCAATTTTGTTGAAGGTTCAATGGTTCAAAGTTCAATGTTAACTCTTTGATCTTTTGGAAGCTTCGAACTCGCTAGATTTTCTAAGTCTTTCTAAGTCATTGAACCTTTAAACTCATTGAAGCTTTGAATTCTTCTGGTTCAAGGTTTAATGGTTCAATAGTTCAATCTCCTTGAAGCATTCTTTTCTTTAAATCTTTCAGACTTATTAAACCTGTTGATCCTTTGAACTCTTTTTGGTTCAAGGTTCAACGGTTCAATAGTTCAACATTAACTCTTCAAATCCTTATTTTCTTTAAGTCTTTCAGACTTATTAAACCTTTGAACTCATTAAACCTTTGAACTCTTTTGGTTCAAGGTTCATGGGTTTAATAGTTTAATTTATTTGTTTGAAACCCGCTGTTAAGCATGCTTATTGAACCTTTGCATTGAACCCTCCTCAAAACACTAAGGAAAAGCCTTAAGTGTTTTGAACTTCCCTTGAAGAAGGCCTAGTTGTTGAACTTGTGGCATCCTTAGTTGAAAAGGCTTAAATATTTGAAAAACTTAATTGCTCAGAACATTTTTGAGAAGGAAAAGAGAGAGTTTTGGTCTGTAGGACCAAATTGATTAGTAGGTTGTCCACAAAAACAAGTGATAGATTTTGGGAACAATAGTCTCCTCAATAATGGGCTCACTAATAATAACATTGATCGTATATTCCTCATGTGAGTGAGATGATTTTGGTTTATTGTCATGGTGATCGATAAAAGTAGCATGATTAGGAAAAGATTTACAAAAGCTGTCAAGGGAATGATTAGGGAGTGCATTGGGATTATTAAATTGAAGCTATAAATTACCAATAAATCTTTGGACAAGACTTTTGAAGGTGTTTCATTTATTGATGTCATTTCTAATAACTTGATGAAATGCACAATGGTCATTCTCATTGTACCAACTAGGCATAGGATGAGAAGCATCAAATTATTGGGGTGGTTTGATAGGTGGGAGTTAGATGAGGTTATATTTGAGTAATTTATCCAAAACTAAAGCATAAGACTCCCCTATGGGATTATATTTTTTTGGAGGAGTGTAGTTTTGGTTTCAATTTTGTTGGTAGGAGGGGTTGGAAGAACGAGTTTGATGGGGTTGGTTGATAGTTGTTGGTGGAGTAATTTTTAGGATAACTAAGTTTGTGAATAATTTTTTCTTGGTATTGGGATGGTTGGATTGGTTAGTTGTTTTTGTGGAGGGAGGGTCATTAGATTCAAATCTAGAGTTTTTGTTTTGTAGTCTCAATTTCCCTTCATCAATGGCTTAGTTTTCAAGTTTACATACCATGGTGAATGCCTCATCAAAATTTCTAAAAGTTTAAACTTGAAGAGCAAGGGAAATATGTTTGTCATAACCTTGAGAGAATATCTAAATCAACTCAAGTTAGGGTAATGGAAAATAAAATTCGTTGATGAAACCTATCCATCTAGCTACAAAGTCAGTATTGATTCATCATCAAATTTCTTAATAGAATAGAGGTTAGTAATTAAAAATTTTTAGATATGTTTATAGAAAAGTGTTCTAAAAAGATTTGGGCTAGTTGGGAAAATTAAAATATGGAGTGCTTGGTGAGAGAACTATACCAATCAAGAGTTGGTCTTGATAAACACATGTGGAAGGTACAAAGGAGGAAAGTATCATCATACGTGATCAAATAACAAGAATGACAAAATGCTCTCAAATGTTGTTTAGGGTCCTTCTTACCTTGGAACTTAGAAAACTTAGGTAATTCCCATTGAGGAGGATAAGCATAGATAAGAATAGATGGATCAATGGGTTCATTATAGATTTTATCATAAGATAAAAGGTTATGAGAGCCAACGATAGATGACTCTAGGTTGGTCATTTTGTTGATTAAAATCTTGACTAAATATATTTGAGGTTGGGAAGCTACATAATTAGGTGGTAAATTTTATTAAGGTTAGGTGGTAGTAATGTATGGATAAGTAATAGAGGGTGTTGAAGAAGCCATATATTGGTAAGTGGTGATAAGTGGTTGGGATGGTGATACATAAGGGTTGATTGGCATAAATGATTGGGTGGAAGGTGCTATGTATCCTTGTGGGTTAGAAATATATGTGTAAGATGTCATGGGTACTTGTTGGGTGGATAATATGGGTTGTATTAGAGGTATGTTTGGGTTGGTGAATGGTGATATGGATTTAGATTGGGTTGGGGATATGAAAGTGCTAGTTGCTTTTTGATGGGTGGTAACTCTAGTACTAATAGGTGGGAGGGTTTGAGGTATGGAAAGTACCAAACTATGAAGTGGGGTAGAAGTTGGTGGGTTGGTCTACCTAGGGGGAATGGTAGAATTAGGGGTAGAGTATACCCCCATAGTGGAAGGAGTATAGGTAACAAGAGGTAAGGTTGATCCAATGTTGGAGGTATTGGTTGGGGTAGTAGGTGTTTGGTTATGGGTTAGGATGTTGGATGGAGTTTGTAGAGTTGTAGTAGGTTAGATATTAGAAGAAGATGAGGCTTGGATGAGCATAGGTTGGGTTGAAGTGGCACCCACTAGAAGATGGGATGGCATACCATAAGGAGGATCCATAGGAAGAACCAAAGAAAAAGGGGTACAGTTAGATATGGTGTTTAGGTAATGCTAAAGAGCCATGGGGTTGTTATCAAAGAAGGCAATAAAATTTGGATCACCCTCAACAATAAATAGAGGCCTAGTAAGATGGGGGAAATGAGGGGAACCCTCAACATCAGAAGTATACTCCATGGAGGAAGAAGAATAAGGTGGTTGCTAGTTAGTTTGATTCCTCAACTATTGTCTAGTAAAGACCATGAGAGGAAATAGGAGATAAAATGATGAAACTCATAGCTAAAAAAAAGAGTTAGTAACATAAAAGAACTCAAGGAAATCAAACATATACTAAATTGAGTTTAACAACCTAGGGTTATTTTTAAATCACTTTTGGCTTATGCCTTAAAGAGTGTGAAGAGGAAATTTGGTTTTTAGATTAGGTACTAAAGATGAAATCTAAGGTTAGTTTCAGGTTATGTTTAGGTGATCAAGAGAGAAATATGTGTTGAACTTCAGTACATGGCTTGGTAGTGGGGCCTACCCCCTCACTTCACACACCATAGTGATAGGGGTGTCGAGTGCTTAACAAAAATATATTAAATTTCATATTTTATACTCATCCAGAAAGCTGAGTTGGTTTTCCCCTTGGTAATGACCTTTGAGTAGGATTATAGTGAAAGGGTCAGGTTTACTGCTAGGTGATGAAATCCTAGTTGGGCCTTGTCTCAAGTATGTATTTATGTGTTGATTGATTATGTGGTTTGGATACATGTGTAATAATAATAGTGAAAACTATGCTTAATTACTTTACTTTTAAGTTAATAGATGAAGTAAAACAAGAAAGCAATCAATGTATGCAAAAGGTTTATTTTAAGCCCAAAATAAATTTTAGATGTAATTCGATGAGCATATAATAAAGGAAGAAAAAGGTATGTTGGGTTTCACCGATCATGCTAGAATGTTTTATATTAATTTCCACTCATAATTACTTGCTCACTCTTAATTTGAAAGCAAGTAATGAAACTAGTAATAGGGTGTGTAGAAGAATAATTGGTAAAGTGCACGCGTGATCCAGATGATGGTGAGAACTCTTCTTTAGCTTGGAATGAATAACTTGTAGATAATAAAAACACTAGAAAAAGGGGTTGTTAGATGGATAGTTGAGTGGGATACCTAGAGTGAGCTAGATATAAGAAGTGTATGCTTGCTAGGAGGTTGTTAATCCACTATTTATAACAATTACACTGATATAAATGAAAAGAAAGAATACTTGCATTCAATAAATACAAAGTAAATGCATGTAAGATAAGATAAATGTAAATCTATTATTAAATAAACCAACTAATTATAGCCAAAATAGGTTAATACTCGTGCTAAAATAGTTGTGATTAAGTTCAAAAAATTAGAAAAGTCTCTATGAATAGGAGGGAACATAGAAAATAGGGTTTGGTTGGGGTTAAGGGGGTGAAAATAACTTGTTATTTTCTAGCATAGTAACCATTAATGATTGGTTGAACTATTAGTGGTTGAGATAACCATCGATAGTTGGGTGACCATCGATGGTTGAGGTGATTGTCAACAGTTGGGATAACCATCGGTGGTTGCCTATGAAATTTTGGAAATGTTCAAAAAAGTAATGGCATACTAGGTAATTAGTCAGGTAGATGGATGCTATGGATTTGAAGGATGGGAAATAAGATAAATATAGGTATAGATAGGGAAGGGAGGTTATAAATAAAATATATCAAATAAAACAAAAATGAGATACCTATAACTTGATGGTGGAAGGATGAAGCAATTTGGCTAGAGTGATAGTACTTTGTCCTTTGAAAGTGATTTCATTAGAGGTTTGGGTCTCTATTGATGTTGGTTACTTGCTGAAGGGATGCTAGATACCTATGTGCAAGATAGCTTGGATGTGGATTGCTAGATTTCTAGACCCTTTTCTTCTCCTACTTCTCTCCTTTTATAGAATGAAGTTACTAAATGTGTAGGAGGAAGTTACTAATTAGGTAAGGGAGAAAGTTGATAATTATGATGCTTTAAAGAAAGTTGGCCTTCCATAAGGGAAGTTTCTAAATATAGCCATGCTTATCTCATGAAAATGGTAATGATTTTAAAGCTTTAATTCAGGCTTGGAGACCTGATCATTGATGGTCAGGCTAACCATTGATGGTTAGGTTGACCATCGATGGTCAAGGTCCTAGAGGAAAATGGGTTAAAAAGGGGTGATTTAAAAATTTAAATTATGCTAATAAATGGGCTAAGTCAACTAGGTGGTCAACTAGCCTTAGAGTCAGGTAGGGGTTCAAGGTGTTTCAACATCTAAAACTATGAAGTTTTTGAGTATTTACAGATGAATATAAGGTTATATTACCTTATGTTTCTTATTTGGAATATGGCCCATATCAAGAGATATAAACACTCAGAAGTGATTTACTATGGGTTTTTGAACACTCCATTCAATCCTTTATGAGGAATAAAGTTTTAGATATAAAAAGCACAATTGATAGCCTCAACCCAATACTAAGATGAAAGATACTTGGCATGTAGAATAGAATTTCCAATTTACTTCAAGGACCTATTTTTCACTCTAAAACAGCATTATACTATGGACTATATGGAACTATACACTATAGTTCAATCCCCTTTGGCATGCATAATTTTTAAAAAGGGTTACTGACATACTCAACACCATTTTTGATGTGTAAAATATTGATGGATTTACCTGAATATTTCTCTACAAGTGCTTAAAGTCCTAAAAATGATCAAAGACCTTATATTTATGCTTAATAAAGTACATCCAAGTATACCTCTAATAGTCATCGATGAAAGTAAACATGTATTTAGTTATGTTGAATGAAGGTTTTCAAAATGGGCCAACAATGTTATTGTGTAAAATATCCAATATATATTTAGGTCCCTGTGATCTACCCTTGTCATAATTCTCCTTAGAACACTTACCAATTATGCAATCCTAGAAAAATCCATCCAAAAACTTGACTCATGACAACCCGAAAACCATGTCATGATGATTGAGTTGCTCTAGGTAGTGATAGTTGATATGTTCGCATCTTTCATGACATAATTTACTCACCCCATATGAATGAGTGGGTAGTGAATTATAGGGTTGATTAGGTGAAAAATTTGAGAAAGTATATAATCATGACTAGTGATATTCTTTCACAAATACAATAATCGAATCACTATTAGCTTTCATAATAACCAATGAATTGGGTGTGAACTAAACTCTCTTACCTAGACTAATATGAGTGATATAATAAATAAACCATATATTGGTGGATAAAGAGGGAAAGCATAGAACATCATGAAATGTTCCATCATTCACTTCAATAGATCCACTGCCACTAATTTTAGCATAAGTATCATCACCCAACAAGATAAAAGGCATAGAACAAGGCTTGAAGAATGAGAACATGTCCAATGATGAAGCTATGTGGTGTGAGTCACTAGATTCAATAACCCATGTGTAAGGTTGGGATGAAATTGAAACAAGTTCTTTTCCCTTCAAACTATCTTTAGCCTTATAATACTCCAGATTTGTAAATAGTGACCTACTAGGTCTTTTTCCACTTTTTTACACAAATATCAATAATGTTTTATGTCATTATTAAACTGGAAATGACACAAAGATTTTATAATTTTATTGAAAAACAATTAATATTTATCAATCATAACACAATAAATGTATAATGGATTTCACCCTTATTGGGCTATGTCTCTGGGTTTGCTAATAGCATAACCAATATATTAATGTAAAAGTAAAACAAAACTCTTACATCAACAATATGAGATAACTAGAATTGATGGGAAATGTAGTATTCAATATTTTATCTTATGAAAAAACAACTCAAGAATAATACTAATTCAAATATCCCATTTGAAAATTCAATTAGAACCAACTGCAAAACTCTTTGTAAAATGCTTTTTACAAGTTTCCTATAGCTTCAAAAACTTGCTTATGCTTCTTCTCTTTGATTATAATAACTTTTGAATTCTTTAGATTTATAATGAATTCACACTTCTATTGTGTTTCTAAATGACCCCCTAACCCTTATATATACTTTTTTAGGGTCCACATTTGGTGGGTTGGATAATTATCCCCTTTCAATTTAAATGGGGTGATAATTATCCATTTACATTAAATATTGGTTAATATCCCTAAAATTTTGATGCAATTAACATAATCCTCTTATTAATTTTATTGAGGTTATAATTACCCAAAATATTTGGATTTAGTTCCTTTTAAAATTATCCCTTTCATGCGATTTTAAGGCCTTATCCATTCATGGCTTTTGCATGTTTTTTTTAAAAACATTACATTTGATAAGGATTATATTTAGCCTTTTATATTTATCCCCATTCATAAGTTATAAAATTTCTAAATGTCTTAAAATAAGCCTTTTGCATGGCCCATTGAATAATCCATGTAGCTCCATGCCTTTTAAAGGCTTCCACGTGATAATGGGTTTTTCATGCTTTTTTTTAACTTTTAAAAATCATGTATTATTTTAATGTCCATTGTTTAAACCAATGTCATATGTCCATATGTGATTCATCCACTTATCACATCCACCTGTTATTGACTCATGTTGACCAACTTTGACCACATCACTTTGATTAACTTTGACTAGCCATATCTTTTGTATATGGACTCCATTTTACAAATTGTTAAATGCAACAGAAAACCCTTAGAGCTTTCTTTCATATTGTGCTAGTTTAGAGACAAATTAATACCATTATATTTTTATCCTTTTAGATGATATATGGATCACACCTCCCTACTAAGAAGCCTTTTAGTCTCTAAAATTTTGATCTTCATTAAAATTAAAGTCCATTTTACCCCTATAACTGGGCTAAATATCATAGTTGATAATATTAATTTTTCCTATCATCAACTTCCTCCTATAACTGGGCTAAATATCATGAGTATAATGATAAGTTATATTTTTAAACATTGACCTTATTTCAGGAGATGGGCTCTCATAATATATTATATCCCATACATATTTTCCTCCTTATATAAGGTTGCATTTCCAAGAGACAAACAAGGACTGCCCATAACAATACCACCAATATTTAGTAGAACTAAATATAAATCAACTTCATCAATAAACTTGGAATTGATGACAAACCTTAATCGACTTGTTGTTACCTATAATTTATCATCAACACATACTCAATATAGTGAATATGGCTTAGAATGTGGCTTAGTTTGGAGTCCTGGTTTCTGAACAATCTCCTCATAAATTAAATTAAATTGAAATCCACTATCAAAAAGAGAATTTATTTTGGTATTTTTAGAAATAAATATTATGTGGAAAAACTTCTTACCATTCTATAGTAATTGCTTTTCCTTTGATGAACAAGTTAATTCTTAGATTGACTGTGTAGGTTTTATTTCTTAATGCACAAGAATTAGAGTGTCATGCTTTCCTATTGATACTTGCATAGCTTTATCTCATTCTTCTAACTATAGTTGTGAAAAATGATTTCTTCCTTAATCAATTTCATGATGACCCTTCTTGAAATATTTATTTTCTTCTTTCTTTGAATTTTTTTTTCCTTCACCTTATTTGTTGTAGTACCCTTCTTTTCATAGTCAAAATATATATCATAGCACTTATGTTTCTTGTACCTAATAGGACTATCTTCATGAGAAGTATTATTAGAAGAGACTTCATTACCATCTTCCTTGGGATATTTATCCTCTTTGTACTCACTTTGTAGTACATGTGGCTTTGGTTTTTAGATTATTCTAGATCCTTTGGAAGATTCTCCTATATTTCCATCACCATAACCCAATCTAGCATATCATTTTCTCTCCTCAACCTACAAAGGCTTAGTCATACCTTGTATATTGATTCCAAGGCTTTTCATTCATATCCCATCTTGGCTAATATATTTAAGCCTATGCCCTTTGTGTGTTTCTTAAAATAAAAAAAGATAAGCATTTATACTTTGATGTGAGGAAAAATAAGGTAATGTATCCTTTATACACTTGGTATACATAGAAAAAGGAGTTTCATTACTTAAAGATTAAAAAGTTTACATTATTTTCACTAGAATTAGGAGATAATTCAATTATCAGAGCATTATTAGATTTTACAAGTACATTACTAGCTTCATGATGACTACCTAGTGTGTATGAATCTAAAGATTTATTGATGTACCTGAAAGATAGTTTGGTCATTTGAATTGTGCCAAAATGGATTTCATAAGCATCACCATCAATAAATTGGATTCCATATCCTAATGATATGTACTTATCCTATTAGGATGTGAGATATAAATTACCCAAAATGATATCCTCTACTTCTTCTAGGACTATGTCAAGGGAAAATTGATCGAATAATAATCTTACAATACCAAAATGTAGCATACAATAATGTGTCACATGTTTAAATCCCATGCCATTAGCTGGTCCAAATCTCTTTGTGTATTCTACTAAAATAAATTCCAATCCTAAACATTGTACAAGAAATTTAGTGATGTAACTAACTCCAATGCTCTAGACAAACATCATGAAATTACCCTAAATAATAGTAGAGATATACTTATTTTGGGTATTCATAGAGTGTATCATAATCTCTAGAAATTAGGCTATCATAAGTTATATTATAGTCTCTAGAATTAATTAATAATATACAACTAGTCCAAATGAATGACTACCTCTAGAAATAGTTGGTACCTTTTCTTTGGCCTCTTTTCACTTCTTGAACTAGTGCAAATCCTGACTTGGATGCAATATATAACATTGATCTAAAAACATGTCCACTTATAGCATAATATTCGCATACTTTTGTGACTTAACACATTATCTTCCTTTGATAGGGTTGTTCCTGAATATTTACTTGAAGAGAGCCAATTCTCTTCCTTAGTTATTCAATTTTCCACTCTTGTTCATGGTGATGGAAAGTTAGCATCTCTACCACAATGTTGATCATCATGTTTAACATCAACTAAAACTATGTCACAAATAGATCTATGTCTATCTATATATGAGTGAAAAATCTAATATAAGGTGGATTTTGTTAGCTCGCCCTAGGTTAACTGAACCAAATGAACTACTCTAATACCAAAATTTGATCTATAAATGGTAAGTGAGCCCTAGGTATTTTTTATGATTTTTTAAATAGATCTTAATAATGCTTTAGTTTTTTTTTAAATTATAAATGACACACTAAGATTTTATAATTATTATTCAAAATTAACTAAGATTTATCAAGTATAACACAATAAATTTATAACTAAGTTCACCCTTATTAGGCTACATTTTTCGGTTCACTAAGGAGCAAAACTGAAATATTAATGTAAAAGGAAATAAAAATCTTACATAATCAATATGCGAGCATTATAGCTACTAATAAATGTAGTCTACAATATCTAATCTTGTGATAGAACAACTCAAGAATAATACTGAGTCAAATATCCTATTTGAAAACTCAATCAGAACCAACTACTAAACTCTTTGTCAAATAATTTTTGCAAGTTTCCTATGGCTTTAAAAGCTTGATTATGCTTCTCCTCTATGATTATTCTATATTTTGAAATCTATAGCTTGAGAATGAATTCACACTTTTGTTGTGTTTCCAAATGACCCCTTGACCTCTATTTATACTTGCTTGGGGTCCGTATTTGGTGGGTTAGATAATTATCCCCTTTCAATTTAAATGGGGTGATAATGATCCATTTACATTAAATATGGGATAATATCTCTATAATTTTGGAGGGATTAACATAATCCCCTTACCAGTTTTATTGGGGTTATAATTATCCCCAAATATTTGGACTTAGTTCTTGTTAAAATTATCCCCATCATGGAATTTTAAGGCTTTATCCATTCGTGGCCTTTACGTGTTTTTTTTTAAACATTGAATTTGATAAGGATTATACTTATCCTTATTATCTTTATCCCCATTTGTAATTTATAAAATAATTCAAATGGCTTAAAATAAGTATTTTACATGGCCCATGAAATAATTCATGTATCTATATGCCTTTTAAAGGCTTCCACATGATAATGGGTTTATCATGCCTTTTTTAAACTTATAAAAATCCATGTATTATTTTTAATGCCCATACTTTAAACCAATATCATGTGTCCATACGTGATTCATCCACTTATCACTTCCATATTCCTATTGACTCATATTGACCACTAGTTGACCAACCTTGACCACATCACTTTGACTAAATTTGACCAACCATATCTTTTGCATATGAACTCCATTCTATGAACTATAAAATTCATCTAAAATATCTTAGAACCCTCTTCCATATTGTGCTAGTTCCTAAATGAATTGAAACCATTCATTTTTGCTCCTTGTAGGTGATCTCTAGATCAACTCTTATGCTGATGAACTCTGATTAGAAGAATCAAGGACACTAATTATGTACATATCAAGTATTTTTGTTGGTTGGTAAATATACTTCTTGATGCATTTGGATTCATTATATACATATTTCTTATAATATCCATATGTGAGTTAGTATTTATTTTGTTTTTCATGTAAAGGGGAGGACTCTTTTGATGTTTTTGACTTAACATAATATTTATGACCCTTTCTTTGATCTGGGTCCTTATTCTATTTATTCTCTTTGCTACTAGAATCCTTCAATTTGTCATGAATCATAATGAAGGCACGAAATTAGATGACTTTAGTGTAACCATTTGAATGAGCTTATCTTGCTCTTGGTATAAGTTAATAAAAAATAATTCAAGGATGACATGGTCCATGTAGCTCCATGGCACATTTGGTGGTGTGGAAGGTAGAAATGAAGACCAAATAGTTAGATCCTAATTTGGCAAGGATGGAAAGAATAAATTGATCATCCTTTTTATCAATGTCACATAGCTTCAATTGTAACTTGAGTGATTTAAACTTTGTGAAAAAGTATTGAATTATATGAAAGTCACTTGGGATTAAACTGATGATATCATTCTCTAACTCATGATCCATCATGATGTTTTCCTTTCTAAATATTTCTTCTAATATGGTCCATAATTGATTTTGGTTTTTTGTAGATTTGATATGAAAGTGAAAGTCAAGAGACATGGATAAGAATAATAGACCATAGGTTGTCACTTCAATTGTACCACTTCACATTCTCTACTTTAGGTGTCTATTCTATTTCTATACCCATCATGATTTTGTGTAAGCCATTGCTCCTCAAGAGGATTTGCAAATTGAATTTCCACTTGTGATAGTTGAATAGTGTAAGAATAAGAATTAAACTTAGATCTGCATAAAGGAAGTATAGGTTGAGCTCCATGTGTTAAAATATGATAATATGTAATTACCCATGAATATATAAAGATTTAATTTTATAAGGAATTAGAATATCACCAATGTGTAGAGCTAAAAAAAACTCATACTTTCAAAAAAATGGTGCATGAAAAGGAGTTATTAGCTAAAAGTTATGGAAGTTTGAATGTTTCTTACTTGCAAAAAATAATTATCTTCACTTCCATAAATTCAAATTTGTTTTTGGGTGTGCACAAGTTTGGGTCAAATATTTTGGTATCAACTTACCCACAAAAAACTTATGCCCCCTTAGAGAAAAAGTTAAGACATTTTGGGTTGGAAGTGACTAGGGGCTTAACTCCCATGTGACGAAGGGATAAGATCTATTTTGGGTGCTCTCTCCCCTTATTTTTATTGATGTGAGAGTGACATCATACAAAAAATCACTTGTTTTTCAAAATTAACATTTCCACAATTCAAATGATTAAATTTGATGTTCACATGGCTATCATCAAAGTTTGGGGGGATATCTATGTAGTCTTCAAAGTTTTCACACTCCTCTATACTTTTTAGGGTTTTTGGATACTCCTATAGTAAAAAAAGTAGAAAATTAGTGTTTGGAATCATAGATGTAGGGCTCTATTGTAACAATGTTTGGGACTATGTGTGCACCTAAAAGTCCTGATAGTGTGATTGCCGACACTTCCTATAATGGGAAAATATGTTAGGGTTGTATTTACTCACTATAGGTGTTGAGATTTCTGATTACATCCACAATTCATAGTATTGTTGTTGGGTCTATGGATTATTCTCATATTTGGAAGTCTCGATGTTGGTATTTCTAATTGCTTCAATAGTTGATATTCATGATGTTGGGGATATGAGTGACTCTTGTAGTTATAAGTTTTTATGCCAAGAATATTCATAAAAAATTTAATGCATGTTTTCATCCATCAGTGTTTAGAGCATTGGAGGTAAGAGGAGTACTTGAAGGTATTGGAGATGTTGATAGTTATTGTAGTGTCAGATATGCTATAGTTTTCTATAGTGCACATAGGTACAAAAACTTTGACTTTCACAAAAACATCAGATCTAGTCTACATCTTAAAATACACAAAATACCCACTAATTATCTTTAAGAACCTGAAAATAATTTTCCCTTCAAGTTTATATATTATACAAATTTACATGAAATCATTGAAAAATCCTTGAAACCCTTTAAAAATGTCAAAAATTGACTATCATGAAACTAGGTCATGTTTAAAACTAATTTTGGGGGTTTGACACCTTATGAATCTAATGGTGTAAGTTATTTTAAATGAAACCTACTAGATGAACTATGAACAATAGAAAACAACTTTCTCTTGGTCCTTTTCTAAATCTGGATCAAGATATCACCCCAGAAGAAGAGCAAAAATTGGGAAAGGGGGAATCTTCAATAACTCGATAAAAGAATGTTAGATATGTGACATACAAGTTAAAACTCAAGAATTCATAATAGGAACAATGGAATTCATCTACCATAAAATATTTATTAAAATCTTTATTACTCAAGGATTTATTATATATAATTTAATGCATAAAAAACTTACCTGTGTAGTAGCAAAATCAAACATGAGCCAGGAAGAAATAATTGCTTAACTTAATGCATAAAAAACTTACCTGTGTAGTAGCAAAATCAAACATGAGCCAGGAATAAATAATTGCTTAACAATCAAAATATTTCAATATTATAATTAACACCATTATCTATAAATTATTTAGGAAGTTACATTATATTTATGAAAGCTAAGCATGTCCTCACTTCCTCATGAATGTGATATTATCTTTCACAATGACCTAAAACGCACTTAAGAAAGATAACTAAACATGTGTATGGAAAAACCATTAAATCAAGTAAAAATATACACTAATAGGGTCTAAATATGAATTTAAAGAGGAATATAGAGGTGAATCTAAAAAATAATATAGAGGCGACTCTAAATAGGGATCTAGAGGTGAATCTAAAGAGGAATCTAGGGGTGAATTTGCTTATATGGACTCATGTTACCAAATTTCATCAAAATTAAATTGTTTATGTATTGTTATATCATCAAAATCATAATCATCCATATATGTCACTTCCATATTTTTTTGCTTATTATAATTTGTCCATTTATAATCATAACTAAAAGGCATCTCATGAATAGAGAATAACTTATGTATATGATGAACATCATTAGCATATTTAATTTGAGTGTCCATGATATATGCAATGATTTTGAATATAATAAATGTAACAAATAAAAAACTTAATGCTATCAATTAATATCACATGTACAAAGATAATGAATACAATACAAACAAAATTCAAGGTATAATAGGTGATCTAGGAAAGGGTTTGAATGATTGTGTTGGATCTCATTTATAATTTATCATTCATAGATTAGTGTTAGACAAATATTTTAGAGCTATAATTATAGAGGCTAAAGGATTACTATATCCCACTATCCCATCTCTGAGGGTACAATGAGAGTAGCTTCCCTAGGTCATATGCTCCTCATAAGTGCATCACAAATCAAATGGATAAAGAGGCTAACTATAGGATAAATAAGGGTTCCTAAGTGTTTCAAATATATCATAATGTATTGAGAAAGTATAATCCATGTATATCACACTCTAGGTATTGGGTATTTTGATAATATCCCTTGCTTCATGGTGCCATAAAAAAAGGTCACTGCTTAGACAAAAATAACAATTCTCTATGTAATTTTAAAAGTGTTGAAACATAGTTGCTAAAAACAAGAAAAAAGTAATAGTTATAAAAAATTAAATATTTTTATGTATAAAGATCAACAAATTTTAACCAAAGGTCAAAATAAATGATTCAATGTCAGATGTTATCTAAGCAAACAAGCTGATTTCATCATTGTTAGATTAAATCTAGGGTCAAAGAATATTAACTCATGATGTCATATTTATATCCAAGTCCAAAGGTTATTTGTTTCAATTTTAGGAATTTATAGAAGTTTTTATGAAGTCCTAGGATAAAATCAAGCAAGCAACAATCAATTTTCTACAAGAAAAATAAACATTATAGGGTTAATAAAATGTTTAAATGTTTATTTTGATTTATAAACACTAAATGATTGAAATATTGATTTAGATTATAGAATATACATAACCCAAATATAAAATTTAGAATTTGAAATGATATATATATATATATATATATATATATATATATATATATATATATATATATATATATTAAATTTCAATAAAATATGTAAACCTAACTTGGATCTGATTTATGTTGACTATTTAGGAGGAATATGATGTAAAACTAACTAGAAATATTTGTGAATTGTGTTGTAGCCAAAAACAAGATTTTTTAATATACTGGGATAGGGACACACTATAGTGACAAGGGTATATTGTGGCCTTCTATGTTGAACAAGTCTATGTTTTGTTAATTATGGATGATTTTCCTATACATGTACCTGTGCTTATCTCAGAGAGTTCATTGATAACTTGTGGGTGTTGATGTGACCTATTCACCATTTTTTACCCAACAGGCCAAAAATCAATCCTCTTCTTCCCCTGCTGTTCTAGGCCATTTCATTTTTTATTTTGCACAAGTCTAGGAATTTCTACGCACTCTACAGGTCTATTTCTATGAACTCTACAAGTTTTCTATGGACTTCACAGGGACTTCTACGAAATCTGCAGGGTTAGTTTTTGGCACATGAAGAATCAGTTCAAAAAGTTCTAGGTTTTACAAGGATTCTTTGGGCTCTTGTCTGAAGAAATTCACAAGGAAGGTTGGCATCTTTGAACCATTAAACCATTAAATCGGTTCAATGCCTTGGTTCAAAGCCTTGGTTCAATCGGTAGGTTCATCACTCAAGTTCAATGCCTTGGTTCAATTGGCAAGTTCATCACTCAAGTTTAATTCCTTGGTTCAATCGATAGGTTCATCACTCAAGTTCAATGCCTTGGTTCAATCGGCCTTGGTTAATCACTTGGTTCAACCACTAGGTTTAATGGATTGGTTCAATAGTTGGTTTAATGCCTTGGTTCAATCGCTTCGATTCGTCAGATGGTTCAACGAGCTTGGTTCAATGCTCAGTTCAAAGGCTCAGCACATAGTATTGAACTATTGAACTGGTTCAAAAGATTGGTTCAAAGGCTTGGTTTAAGCGAATGGCATGCAGTGTTGAACCATTAAACCATTTTTGGTTTAATGGGTCAATTTAATAGCTTGTTTCAAAGGGGAATCCTAAAGCCAAAGGGCAAGTGCCCTTGTGGACAGCAAAAAGCACTTCAAAGGAAAAATAGCTGTAAAGGGTAAGTTTTTTAGATTTTTGTTTAGTCATGAATTCTTTCAGACTTTTGTCTGAAGGAATTCCTTTGGACAAAAAGTCTGAAGAAATTCAGAAAAGGGCCACGACACAAAACTTGAGAAAAATATTCCAAAGGAAAGGAGGCAAGTGTGAGATCATTCTTGTAGACATTTTGTTTGTGGGAAAAGAGGCCAAAAGAAAAACCCGACCAAGGAAGACAAAGCCCACAAAGTAGAAAAGCCGAAGTAGGAAGAGACCTGACAAAATTTGCCAAGGACGGTGACATCCCAAAAGTCATCAATTTTAAGGAGACAGACTAGCCGTTGGGTATTCAATTTCAAGGTGATGGCTACATGAATTTCACTTTTAAGATTAGTGAAATAGCCATTTGCTTTTGAATTCCCTGAGTTCCAACCATGAAAAGAGCCTAAGGAACGTAGCAACCTGCCAGAAGATCACACTTGAGGGCTGAAAGAGTAGAGGGAGACAAGGTACAGAAAGAGACAAAGTAGTCTAAGTGACAAAGGGAAGGCAAGTTATTACTAGATGATCACCAAACAATGCAAATAGTAAATGATGTGGCTCATCTTTTAAAAGGGGACAAACTACAATCTGTTTGCAAAAAAGAGGCACAGCCTATGCTTCCACATTAATGCTTGAATGCCAAAGTCAATTTCGATGATTATACATCATGGTTATAGCAAGCCTCTTCTAGAAGAATGACATCAGTAACAATGACTTCCTTTTTTTGATGTTTTCAATGCACATGGGCTAGCTCATCAAAGGGCGCCAAACTTTTTTCAAAACAAGGCACCAAATTCTCTCCCTCTTGCTTTATATTGTAAAAATTCTCATTTGAGAAGGATCCATTTCTCTCAGCCTTAAGGCAAAACTTTGCCCAAAAATCTCTCGGGCTTGTAAGGCAGAGCTGCCAAAATTTACCTTGAATTAAGACTTAGCTTTTTTACCTCTATTTAGACTTGCACTTTAAAGTATATGTCTATTTTCTCCTTTGTGTTAAGTCATTGTCTTTCATGCTTTCACAGATTGATCATATCATGTCTAGTGCATTGTGAAGTCTCTTTTCTATAGGTTTGCTAGAAGTGTCTACAAGAAGAACATAGGTGCCTGTGAATAGGCTACCATAAGTGTGTATGAGGATGCCTCTAGTAGTTTCTTCCTCCCTGTGTTTTCACAGACCCCTAGCTGACTATTACAGAAGAGCTTCCCACTTCAGATGAAGTGTATGGGCACTTATTTTTAGTGAAAAGTGTATATTTGGGCTAGGTGGGTCACATTTTCTGGTGTAGCACCTTTTCATTTTTAGGCTTAGGTTCTATTTTCAGCATCTCTCTCTCCCTTTTCATCCCCTCCCCATTTTTCATTTTTATTTGTTACCAGTAGGAGAAACCTAGGCCTAAAAGATACATCAAAGGGAGCTAACCCTCATCTAAAGAATCTCCCCTCTAGCTTTGCTAGTCCCACAAGCGAGAGGGGAGTTTCCATTGTTGCATGTGGAAAGGCAGGAGCTCAGCCTCCTATCCCAGGTGCAATCCACTATGTCAACAGTTTTTGGCATGCCCGGTGGGACTAATTAGGATAGGTTTTGTCCAAAGAGTTAAAGAATTTTTGGTGTGTTATTCAACCGACCAACCTTTAGAGGCTTTTGCATCAACACCAATGGTGACTTTGAGTTGAATCAGCTGGTTAAGTAGCCTAGTGCCATCAAAAATCATATTTTTGTATGTATAATTCCTTTACACAAAATCATGGACCTTGTTTTCCTTCATATGACTTCAATCAAACTCAAGATATTTAGAGAATCACCTCAAGCATCTCTCCTAGTTTCCCTTCAATGATAAGGGAGGTGGCATTGGAGTTTGAGAAGCAGGTAATGGAAATCAAAGACTAGATGATCAGTATGATTATCAACAAGAGATGATGTACAAAGAGACATGTTTGTTCAGGCAAGCTTAGGCCTTGCAATCCATGGAGGAAGAGGTAGCAAAATGGAGGAATCCATTCATTCAAGGTAGTCAGCCTTGCATGTCCCCTCTTATCCTAAAGAAAGCCCCCTCTTGTGCACCAAATCCTTTCTACTAGATGGCACTTGCCTAATCTAGCTCATCCGATGCATCAATCAACCCTACTCTTGACCCCATGTGCCTAGCGTTCAAGCATCAAAGGGAATTGGGATAACCTCCCATGGAGATGAACCTTCTAAACTCCTTAGTTCATGAATCTTCTTTTGGGGGAAACTTTACAAACCAGCACATCTCTCTTGAAACTGCTCTTATTCAACATGATGATGCTGGTGACCTCCAAGAAAGATTCTTTCAAGATAATCTAGCCAAGTAAATTGAAGAATTAGAGGCTAAGATGAAACTGCTTGGAGAAAGAGAGATGGAACTTTCAAACCTTGTGGAGAAGCTCCAAGACATTGGAGAAAACAAAGTTGCTGCCTGTTCATAGGAAGAAAATTCCAATTCTGAGATCCTAAACTGGAAGCAAACAATAAAATCATGGGGTGAGAAGGAGGAGAAGAAAGGTTTTGCTCAAAAACTTGAAGAAGATGAGGCTGCTCCTGCTCATGATGATGCTGGTGACCTCCAAGAAAGGCTCTTCCAAGAAGATATGGCCAGAAGAATTGTAGAGTTGGAATCCAAAGAGAGATTACTCAACCAAGGTGTGATGGATATTTCAGACCCAACGGATCATTCCATGTCTAAACACACCCCATCTACACACCTTCAAGAGAGCTATCAGGCCACACCTGATATAAATGAAGTGTTGGCCAAGTGGAAGGAGGAGAATCATTTGATTCTAGCTTAAGGAATGCCTCCCCTTCCACAGGGTTTTTTCACTTCACCCCTTCTCAAGGAGGAACCTATTTTGCAGGAGGCAAGTGAGGAAGAAAAGATCCAATTTTCAGCTCTTCAAAAGGCTGTCATGAGCGACAATGAAAAATAAATCCTCATTGATACTCCTTGTGAAGACATCATCAGTAATGGAGAAGACTCAAGTCATGCATACATGCAGATGTTCTAGTAGTATGAGGAGGAACAAAAGCATGGTGAGATCTCACCCCCCTTGTTCGATGAACTTCCTTATTGCTTTGATGAGGAGGATGACTACGCTGAGGAGCTTGAGTTGGAGGAAGATTAGGAGGATACCTTTGAACATCTAAAGATCCTGATCTTTGAGGAGGAAAAGGAGAGGTTGGTCTCCCTTGAGGAAAGCCTTTAAGAAGAGTTTTTACGACAAAGAGGTGAAATCCTATGAGATGAGCAATCATTTTGTGATTCCATTTCAGACATCACAACTGTCACCCTTCTTCAAGAAGTCCAAGAGGGAGCAGAGGATGAGTTTGGCATGATCTCTAATGAAGCAAAAGGAAATAGGTCAAACCATGATGCACTACAAAGGGACCATGCACAATAAAGGGCTTATGGTGATGAGCCAATAACCACAATTTTCTTGATGAGATACACCAACATGAAGAACCAACAAGAGGCAAGATTCCAAGAACAAACTAAATACGTATACATTGGAAGCATGTTTGAATCTCCACTTGGATACAAGCCAACCCAAGTGGCAGGTAAGAGGAACGGGTCACCAACTCTCCATTTCATTCAGCCACTTGTCTGGCACTATAAGTTTCCTTGCCAGGAAGGAGACTTAAGAAGTTTTCCCTTTGATCTAGGAGGGAAGCAAATGTACTTGGTTAGTTATATATAGTAGTTATTTTTTAATTTCTTTTCCTGCTTTCCCTAAGTGTAGTTTGCACAAGTAGTGTTTTTAACCTTGTGTGTTTTCCTTTGTGTGTGGGGTAAAAATATTCATGTTTGATTCTTGGATATTTGGGGTTGTTGCTAACCTTTCTTCAAAGCTGCATTCTGACTCTGTGCCCAAGGGACTACAAGGCAACTGGTCTCTAAGCATAGCAGGCATACTTCCCCTGGGAGTTGCTAATTTATTGACCATTTTTTACCCAACAGGCCAAAAATTGGTCCCCTTCTTCCCCTACTATTCTAGGTCATTTCATTTTTTGATTTTGCACAAGTCTAGGAATTTTTATGGACCTTACAGGTATATTTCTATGGACTCTATAAGTTTTCTATAGACTTCAGAGGGACATCTACAAACTCTACAGGGTTAGTCTTTGGCACATGAAGAATCAGTTCAGAAAGTGCTGGGTTTTACAAGGTTTCTTTGGGCTCTTGTCTGAAAAAATTCACAAGGAAGGTTGGCATCTTTGAACCATTGAACCATTAAACTAGTTCAATGCCTTGGTTCAATCATCAGGTTCATCGATCAAGTTCAACACCTTGGTTCAATCAGCAGGTTCATTGCTCAAGTTCAACACCTTGGTTCAATTGGCAGGTTCATCACTCAAGTTCAATGCCTTGGTTCAATCGGCCTTGGTTAATCACTTGGTTCAACCACTAGGTTCAATGGTTGGTTTAACGCCTTGATTCAATTGCTTTGGTTCATCGAATAGTTCAATGAGCTTGGTTTAATGCTCAGTTCAAAGGCTTAGTGCGTAGTGTTGAACCAGTTTAATGGATTGGTTCAATGGTTGGTTTAAGAAAATGGTTCAAAGGCTTGGTTCAAGAAAATGGTGTGTAGTGTTTAACCATTGAACCATTGAACCATTTTTGGTTCAATGGGTTGGTTTAATGGCTTGGTTCAAAGGGGCATCCTAAAGCTGAAGGGCAAGTGCCCTTGTGGAGGGCATTTCTGAAGCCCTTGCGGAGGGCAGGAAGCACTTCAAAGGAAAGATAACCGCAAAGGGTAAGTTTTTTTATTTTTGTTTAGTCATGAATTCTTTTAGACTTTTGTCTGAAGGAATTCCTTCAAACAAAAAGTCTGAAGAAATTCAGAAAAGGGTCGTGACACAAAACCCAAGAAAAATACTCCAAAGGAAAGGAGATGAGCATGAGATAATTCTTGCAGACATTTTGTCCATAGGAAAAGAGGTCAAAAGAAAAACCCGATCAAGGAGGACAAAGCCCGTGAAGCAAAAAAGCCGAAGTAGGAAGAGACCTAACAAAATTTTCCAAGGACGGTGACATCCCAGAAGCTGTCAATTTTAAAGAGACAGACTAGCCCTTGGGTATTCAATTTTAAGGTGATGGCTACGCGAACATTAATTTTAATATTAGTGAAATAGCCATTTGCTTTTGAATTTCTTGAGCACCAACCATGAAAAGAGCCCAAGGAATGCAGTGACCCGCTAGAAGATCACACCTGAGGGCTGAAAGAGTAGAGGGAGATAAGGTGTAGAAAGAGACAAAGTAGTCCAAGTGGCAAAGGGAAGGCAATTTATTGCCAGATGATCACCAAATGGCACAAATAGTAAATGGTGTGGCCTGTCTTTTAAAAGGGGACAAACTACAATCTATTTGCAAAAAAGAGGCTCAGCCTGTGCTTCCACATTAATGCTTGAATGCCAAAGTCAATTTTAGTGATTATACAGCATGGTTCTAGTAGGCCTCTTCTAGAAGAATGACATCAGTAACAGTGACTTCTTCTTTTCGATGTTTTCAGCGCACATGGGATAGCTCATCAAAGGGTGCCAAAATTTTTTCAAAAGGAGGCACCAAGTTCTCTCCCTCTTGCTATATATTGTAAAAATTCTCATTTTAGAAGGATCCATTTCTCTCAGCCTTAAGGCAAAACTCTGCCCAAAAATCTCTCAGGCTTGTAAGGCAGAGCTGCCAAATTTTACCTTGAATCAAGACTTAGCTTTTTTTACCTCTATCTGGACTTGAACTTTAAAGTATATGTCTATTTTCTCCTTTATGTTAAGTCATTGTCTTTCATGCTTTTACAGATCGATCACAGCATGTCCAGTGCATTATGAAGTCTCCTTTTTGCAGGTTTGCCATAAGTGTCTACTGGAAGAACATAGGTGCCTGTGAATAGGCTACTATAAGTGTGTCTGAGGATGCCTCTAGTAACTATTTCTTCCTCCTTGTGTTTTCACGGACCCCTAGCTAACTATTGTAGAAGAGCTTCCTACTTCAGATGAAGTGTATGGGCACTTCTTTTTGGTGAAAAGTGTATATTCAGGCTAGGTGGGTCACATTTTCTAGTGTATGACCTTTTCATTTTTAGGCTTAGGTTCTATTTTTAGCATCTCTCTCTCTCCCTTTTCATTCCCCCTTTTTCATTTTTATTTGTTAGCAGTAGGAGAAACTAGGGCCTAAAAGATACATAAGAGGGAGCTAGCCCTCATCTAGAGACTCTCCCCTCTAGCTTCACCAGTCCCACAGGCAAGAGGGGAGTTTCCATTGTTGCGTGTGGAAAGGTAGGAGCTCAGCCTCCTGCCCCAGGTGCAATCCACTGTGTCAACATGACCCAAAAAATTACTTTCAATAATAAAACCTATTTTATACAAATAAAATAAATGGAGATCAAATAATTAAAAGGGGGAACTAAAAAATGGTAATAATCAAGCTATGATCATAAAACCCATTGTAATATTAGTGTTACTTACATAGCCTAAAAGTGCCTCATGTTGATGTAGTTCTCTTGCCTAGGTGTATGTGTGTAATGATGGATATAAGACTAGATACTCTTTTGCCTATGATTTATCTTGAAAAAATCATGAAAATGATGTATTAAACCTTACAAATTATAAACAAATGAATAATTTAAAATATATAAGCATATGTAAACTTTGTATAACTTTTATGATAATAGATATCCATCCACAACTCTTTATAGGATCTTTGCTCATATAAAACTCATGAATTCAAATTTAGGGGCTTATTGGTGAGTGAGGAGGCCAAAATTAAGATAATGATGGTAATACAAGAGATTTTTAATGACATAAAAATTCAAAAAACTTCCAAATGTTATGTTGGAACAAGTTCACACTCCCTAGACAAGGCCACAGTGCAACCTTGTTCAAAAGCCACAAAATAAAAAGATAAAAACCCAAAATTAAATAGAAATATAAAATAAAATAAATTATTTATAAACAATATATATGAATCCAAGACTTAAAATATAATATGTTAATAAACCATTTATTCATCATCAATATTATTAATAAGCAAGATTGTGAAAAATATATATTTTGAAAGAGATTGTGTCAAATTTGGGTGTCTACACCTTCAAGGCTCATATATTGAGATCCGTTACGAATTTATACATGTTATTTTTGAAATTGTGTAATTTTTAATTTCTTATGAAAATGCATGTTGACTTACTTGTGGACGTAAAATACCTCCCCATGCATGATAAATTATTCTAAGCAGAATCTGTTATCATATTGAGATCTAAATTATATTTTATAGAATTATAAAATAGTCTATTAACATATATTTTTCTTTCAATTTGGAATTGTAACTCACACTATGAAGTTATATGTAGGAGTGACATATTATTATTATTCTTTTTTATATAACTAAAAAATGGTTTTTATATTATTAGATGGGGGGAGGGATGTTTTTCTTTGGAGCACATTTGTATTGAATGCAAAAATTATAAAAAACTACATCATTATAAGTGGTTGGGGGGCGAGAGGGGTTATGATATTATAGTTGTGTATCTCTTTGATGTTGATTCCAATGTCCTTTATAGATTATTTTAATGGCCTCATACCAAGATATCCACACCCTCATGTAGGCTAATAATAACTTAAATTCATAAGATGATATGCTATTATTTGAAGTATGTGCATTTTAAGAGGATATGGATAAGTAACTTGAAGAGGATATAAAATTAATAAATAAACAACCTTATGTATCACTCATTTCCAACAAAAATTCACTCATTCACTCATTACAAGACATAATTACACATTTGAAATGTAATATTAACATTATGGACACACCTTTAATTGATCCTAGTCCATCACATGATTCATCATTTGTTATTAAATATGATACATCCACTTGATGTAATTTTACACAATGATCTACCAGATCTTGAATTACCCTTTGTATTATATGTCCCTATTGTTACACATGTCGCACACCCCTACTTAAGATCCACTTGCATATGTGTGTGGATATTATGAGAAGCATACCATGGTTTTTGGATGTTGTGTAATTCATCTCATGGGTCATATTGGTGTAGAGATTGAAATTATATCAATAAAGATTTGATAATAATGGTCTTTGATAATTTTTACCTTAATTGGCCAAATCACCATTTCGATAACCATTTATCTATAGGAAAGTTATCCAAGTCTTAAAATTTATGTGAACATATTTTGTACTTTCTTAATTTGTTCCTAAATGTCCATAATCAAGACACACTTGATCACAAGTTTAATTTTAGAAGCCTTTGTCCAATTTGGATCAGTGTGCACTAGGAGAATAATGGTGAAATTCACACCTATCCACTAATGAATACTTCCATCTCTCTCCAAAAACTATTTTTTTCAAAATGGGACACTTCCTAATGGATCTTATACATGATACATAAGATATGATATCATAAATAATTAAATGATTATCTTATAAGAGCACTCCAAATGTCTCACTTCAAACCCCTTGGTTACTTTCTAACACCCTCAAGATGTAAAGGTAATTTCAAAATCACTTGTCTATTCAACAAAGAGCCAAAATACAATTATGCTATAATAATACAGTCATTACCAAGTTCAATTTTTTTATTATAGGTTGAGGCTATCATTTATCAAACATTCTAATAAAATTTTGTAGTTACATTCATTAAATTTATATGATCTTCCTTATAGGGAGAACTATATCAACTTAAGTTCCACACAGACTATTTAGTCAACACTTAGTCGACAAGGGGTTTTTGATGATAGATCAACCATATCACACTTCCCTACATTTTTCCATCTTTGATTTTGAAATTGTTTGTTCTTTGTGTAGGCTAGGGTTTTATTTCTTGCATGTTATATACATGTTAAGTCATAGATAACATAGAAATAATTGACCTATAAACATCGGTGAATAGCCTAAAACATTTAGATGCAACACACATTCAATATAGATAGCATCATTGTAGAGGACAATGATTCACTTCAACCCTGTCTGAATATTGTGCACTTGTCTTAATATAAAATGAACTAAAGTTTTTAATTAACAATGTGTTTATAAGTCATGTTAAGTAGTTTTTCATAATCACATTTAGTAGAATCATAATATAGTTTGTATAAATTAGTTTTCAAGGACATTTCTCTAACCCTCACCCTAGTTTCTATATTTATGAGTTTAAAACTTATGTAAGTTCTATTTATCACTATATTTTTATATTAGGTTGCCTTATTCATCTCTCTTATATCAAATTTATAGTTTATAATACTTTAGAGTTAATTTACACACTTAAATAATACTAAGGGTAAAATTTTTAGTGAACTCGCTATTAGAATAGAAGATTAATTATAATATTTGTTGATTTTTGGCTTAGGATTTTAATTAAATTATAAAAATACTAACACTCAAAGAATACATTCCATAACCTTGGATATTATTTTTAACATAAATATTCAAATTTTTTACTTTGGAATAATTTGACGCTGAAAACATTTGTCTTGTCACCTCAGATAAATATAGACACAAAGGATATTTATTTTGAATTTGGTTTTAATTTTTTTATTATCCTTTCCAAAAATATTTTTCCTATAATTTTAATTTCTCATTTATTTTATTTTTCTTGTATTAGAGACTGTATTTTTCTAGATTATAATATCTTGACTACTATCATTATGGGCTACACGGTGTTTTTTTATAGATATAATGGCATGAAGGGCTTGCTCCAATACTCATAGCAATTGTATAGAGATAGTTATGGATTTTAGGATCCCTTTATTTACACCAACTAGGAAGCTATACCATCTATCTATTTTTTATAGTGTACCATCAAGTAGTTATGTTTGAGAAGTTACTCTTAACTTACCCTTGAAACTAGGTTTAATGGGATATACGAATGATTCTACCTCCATAATTAGTGCTCTAAAATATTAGCATGACACTTTCCAACATGTGAAAAATTATATTTAAAATACTAAAAAATAATTAAGACCCTTTTAAATCACCCTTTCATCATTTATTTTTTCTTGCATTGTCTATTTAAATCACGTATTTGCTTACTTTATTGTACATTGTGTTACTTTTCATTCTATTGTATGCCTCTAAGGCATAGTGCTAAAATAAGTGGAAATCATTTTTATCATATGTAAATCCATTTTGTATCTTTTACAATAAAAATTCATGAGGAAAATGAAGTTTTTATTGAAATTGATAATGAAAATATTAACCTTGTATATGATAATGAACAAGAAGCACATTTATTTGTTGAATAATTGTAAAAGGAGGATTTTGGCTGGGTTTTGTTCCAGTTACATAGAAAAGGCCCGAGGACCCAAAAATATAGATAAAAGGGACCAAGAAAAAATAAAAATATATAGGTTGTAAATCAACAATAAAATAATAACTAAAACATAAAATAAAATGATAGCAAAAAAAGAAACAAGAGTTACATATCAAGATCATTTAGAACAAAATTTCATTCTTCTGCCAAGTTATTGAGGACCTTCTTGAGGTACCCCACAAAAAAAATTTAAAATTCCAAGATCTCCCCATTTTCAAGTCCCTTGGTTCTCTTGTTCATCCTAACCTTGATTTTTTATTCCCTCCCTATTTTGGTTACATCCTTTAGGACATTGATATTGGAGACATAATTTTTTATAGTGAATTTTCTCATTTGAATGAGGGGTTTGATGTTGTTCTACATTTGAATCCTCTATGTCTCCAAGTTAATAACCCTATTTTACAAATTATGCATATTTAGATGGAAATTAATATCTTCATCAATCCCATGTTAACCATAAATACTTGAGTTACCCTAGAGGAATTTTTAATAAGGATGATAGACTCCTTCAAATTGTTGTTTTCTTTCATGATCCATGATAATAAATTTTGTGGAGGCCAATGTCAATAGACAAGACCCTTATCTTATCCTTAATTTTTTACCCTTTGGAATCTACCTCTCTTTTTATTTCATCTAAAATTTATAATATTCCTTCATATTTTTAATTGGAAATTTTGGGTAGATATCCTCCTTCGACAAATTTGTATCTTGCACTTCCAAACTATGAGAGTTACTTGACCAATTAGGGTCATTTTCTTCTTTTTATTCATAATGATCAGATATGTCATCAATGTATGAATTATAGAAAATAAACATAATTTTTTTTATAGATGGATGAGTCTTAGAAGGGGACAAAACAATTTATTTGACAGTGATTTTTATGGACATAATTTTAGAATCTTTTCCTTTGCCTTTCCATTTACTAATAATTCTATCCTTCTCCCCCAGATATATTAGTTTTGTAGTGGATGACACTCTAATCCAATGTATTTTTCATGTTTATAGATAAGTAAAATTAGAGTTTGGTGTTAAGTCATGGGAATATATCCAAGTTGCACATCAATGATGGAATTTTCCAAACATATAAGCAAATAGAAAGGTTGGCTGACCTGGATATTATGTTAGAAACAATTTAGAAGATAAAAATGATATGAGAAAACCCCACTAGCTCTACTTCCATAATTATTTATTTAATTATTTTCTTAGTTAATTCATGATATGGTTTGGGTAGGGACTCCCTAAAATAACCTCCTTAGAAGATGATCAACTACTCTCCTGAATTGAGAAATTGTTCCATTTATTCCTTCTTATCCCATTTATTATTGTAATAATTTATACCAGGGGTGATCATGCCTATGAATTGATATATTACATCATCTATGACTATAATATCAACCTCCATCATTATAACCATTCTTCCTTTCCAACTCTAGAAAATTCAATGGAGATGTGAGTATAATGACCCTGAAGGATCTCCATGTAGCTAGCCAAACACATGTATTTGAGAATGGAAAATACATCCTTCCTATTCTTAATCAATCCAAAAATTGTGGGCTCTACCCTACATAAATCCCATACCATATTGATAATGTTGATATATTTTTAGTTGAGATTACAATCAGCCTTTCTATTTCTAGAATTGCTTTTAAAAAATGACTTTGGAAACCAATCCTTTGCATAATTAGTGGTGATAATCACCATTTTAGGTCAGAAAATATCCTTAGGATTTAATTTGGGATTAAAATGAATTTGGTAATAATTTTTATCCTACTTACATTATTCCTCATGAATGAAATCAAGATCACATATTGATTCAAATGAGTTTAATGAGTTAGATCAAGAGCAAGTAAAAGAGTTGTCTAAATTTTGTCAAGGTATCCAAAAGTACCCTCATGAAGTGAACACCATTATTATCATAAGTTTTTAATCTCAGTCTGAGAAAAAATAAAACTTAGACTCATACAATAAATCTTTACCTTTTAATGTGTTGTAAACCCTTTCTCCTAATGTTACTACATCTACCATTGAGCATATTCATATTTTTTCACATTTAGTCACTTCTTCCAATTTTAATTTGACATCTCATGATTTCCCTCATTTATACATGCCTATGCCCACTCATAGTACAAAAATTTATCCCATTACCATATCTAATACATCCCTTAAGAAATTCATTCATCTTTTGCAAGCCATGCTAGCTAAAATTGAGCAAACCATTTCTCATGTTAGTCTTTCATTAAATTCTAGTACTTTGTTGCATACCCCTTTATCTCCCCAAATTACATTCTACACTCTTCCAGTTCAGTTTTTATCTCCAAATATTCCTCTTTATGAAAGAAAACGTGATCTTAAACAACATTTTCATGCCTTCCATCTAATATGTTTAGACTATGCAGATAATGATAGATTATTAACCAAAATATTTCCATGGAACCTCATGAATCATGTTATTAGGTGGTTTTATGATCTTCCTCTATAATAAATTATATCTTTCAACTCATTTTAAAATCATTTTTTGTCACATTATTCTATCAATGTTGGTGATACATTATCCTATTCTCAAATACCAAAACTTAGACAAGGTCAAAATGAAATTATTAGTGAATATGATTTCAGGTAAAAGACCATGCTAGCCAAAATTTCAAATCAAATGGTAGATAATGATCTTCAAGAAATTTTCACTCAAAGATTAATTAATCCTCTTAAATATTACATGTTTGATAAGTTTATATAATTTGATGAGATATGTCAAGATACTTAAATAATGTGAGTTCAAATTGATTAAATTGAAAAAGTTCAAGTATAGCTCTAATGTTCTTGTTGACCAAAATTTGACCTCAAGTCAAAATTGCTCACCTCCTCTAAATTGAAACTTTCATAGGGTTGTTATGTGGTATTTTCATGACCTATGTGGTCCCTAAAATTCATCATAAAACCTTATTAGAATTGTTTAAGGTTAGTTCAAAGAAGTTAAGGTAATATCTTATTTTAGTCATATAGTGGTCTAGGCATGTCATGGAGAGATAAGGAATGGTCAAATGGTGTCATAGGTGATTAAGAGTTTATCAAATCAATATTGTGTTTTAATCACTTTTTCATAACATTTCATTGTGTTTTGAAGTTTTTAAGGTTCATTTGTAAGCTTGAAGGTGATTGAAATGACTCAAAAAGTGATTTTGGATAACATTTATGTTTTTCAAAGTTCAAAAAGTGAAAAATACATACCAAAAATATTATAAGGACCTTGGAGGAGTTACAAAACTACCACACCTATCATAAAATTAGACAAGGATTAGAATATTGAGTTTCAACACCATCTTGAGGAGTTAAGAGACTTGTATGGACTTTTTGAAGTCACTTATAGGTGAAAACATTCCATAGGTGTCTTTTGAGATTCCAAAGGTCATAAAAAATCATGGGAAGAAGTTTAAAGTTTAATAATCTCATAAAATACTCTCTCTTCCATCACTCCATTCACAAGCTCTTGAAGGTCAAATTTAACTACATGGTACAGGTCATACAAGTAGAGTTGGGGGATAATATTTTAGCCAAATATTAGGACCCATATGGGATTAAAATTTGTGTAAATTTTCATTGTATTGATATCTTTATCTTTATGAAAAATTGATAAGGAGATAGACTAATTTTTGAAGACTCAAATCCCCATAGGTTGAGTTTTGTGTAACTCCAATGCAAAGTATGAGATTATGGATACATGAAACCAATAATAATGAGTTATTATAGGTATTTATATGTACCATACACATATATTTACCGTGTTAGCACATGTGGATGGTCTTTTGGTAGTAAAAGCTTCTGTTGCGCATTGCTTGCAAGCGAATGTCTTTTCTATGTTTTAGAGTTATCTATGTGGTATAATAAATATAAGTGATTATCCATTATCTTATACCATATTAAAAATCCATTCATGACCCTATAATTAACTAAACACTATGTACAAGTTTTAAATGATCACATCTCTATTCACATTGTGGACTATGTTCTAGTATGTTTACTTAATAGGGTGATTTGAGTGGTTTTGAATATGTATATATATGAAATTGAATTTATGACATTATGTTAATAATTTTTATGTAATGGGGTCAATGATATTTCATTCTTAACATTCATGTTTACACTTCTCAACTTTTAAAGCATAGAGTTGCAGACCTAGAGGTCTATAGACTTGTAGATTTGTAACTTCAAGATAACTCCATGGTGTTAGCTAGATAAATTTGTATAATAATACATGTAATAAATATGATATTTAAATTTTAAAATAATCATAAATCAATGAAGACTTTAAAAGTAACTAAATCCAAGTGGTGGCTAAATTACAAGCTAACAAGCTTAATGCATCTACATGACTGTGTGCATAGTGAAGGCAAAAGTTTGAGATGTCTTGAAAGGGATAATGGACTTGAGTGAAGTGAGATATAACAATAAATTAGGTTTATAATTTTATATGTAAAAATATAATTGAGAAAGGCCAACTCAAAGCTACACAGTCAAACCCTTTCAAACAATCACCTACAGCTAACCAACTAAGAGGAATGATTTGAACAATGATGTTAGTGACTTTTAAAGCTTTAAGGAATTAAGAAGGGTATTAATATAATAAAAAATGAGTTAAAGTGAAGGAGAGGTTTTTTAATTGGTTTTGAAAACCTTTGAATCCTTAAACACAGTCAAGCTCTCAAAAGGAAAAGCTACAACCAAGCTAATTAAAGATTGAGAAAGGTACTATATGTGGTGGGATCATGGTGTCTTTAAAGTGTAAATTCATGAATTTATAGGATTTAAAAGATATGAAAAGGCCATGAAGGTGTCTAGTGAGTGGAAATGGAGATAATTGTAGCCCTCAAATACACACACACCTTTATAATATAGACCTATAGATTTGTTAGGGTGAGCAAGTCGTTCCAAGCCTAAAAGAAGGGTAGAGTTCATGAATAGTGTTTGAGTTTGAATCAAATGATGATGAGAAAAAATTATAAGGAAATTTGGAAATCAAAAGGAATAATGATGAAATTATTAATGTGTTAGGTCAAAATAGAGTGTTCAAACCCCACACATAGACAATATAGGCATGCCTGCCTTGATAGCAAGAAATTGTTTGTCTACACTAAATAAGTTAAAGGTATTATGTAAGGAAAGGTCAAAAATTTAAGAGGTTTTTTTGAGTCAATAGAATATAATTTGGCTCTCATAAATAATTGTAAGTACAAAACTCTATCTTCTCAACCTTTCCTTGTTATAGGTTTTATCTTTGAGAAGTTTATGTTTTCTTGAGAGAGAAGTCTCTATGGGGATATAGAGAGGAAGTGAAACAAATTAAATGAATTTAAAATTTATTGTATAACCTCATAAAACTCTAAAAAATAGCCAAGCTCTTAAAAGGTAACATTGAACACTTTGTCAACTCAACCAAGACAATACACTAGTATGCTCATTCTTGAGATGTTTTTATTATTTGGAGAGATCTAAATAACTTCAAGAGATTTGAGAGAGAGTAAGATGTTATAATATGATGACATATTTCCATTATATCTTTAGACACATGAAATTAATACTTGGAAATCATGACAACCCTATTCAGTCTCAAACAAACCTAATGGCATACATAAGCCTATAGGGAAATCTTAAAGAGATGAATATGGATGATTAGTGAAGATGAGATAATAAATACCTTGAAGAGATGGTGAGTAGCCTGTAAAGGCATTTCATGAAGTTTTATACCTCCTGATAGTGAGAGATATGGGAGAATATAGTCAGTTAAGGTAAGTTGGACAAATAGGCTCAAGAATCCTATGCTTAACCAAATGAGTTTTTAGGGGATATAATTAAGATATAAAGGTTTGATAACCATGGGAAAAATTCAAGGAGGTTTTAATTGACCTCCATAAATTTCTTAGAGTCATAAAAACTTTAAGATGCTACCTACATACCTCAATTATCTCTTAGACCTCATAAAATGCCTTCTTGCAACTCGAGAGGCTACCTTCTTTTTCCCAATACAAAATAGATATGATGCATGGGAAATTTGGATAATATGGGAAGTTATATATCCTAATTTACTTAATTTTTTTGGAATTGGTTGGTAGATTCATGCACTGAGTTGTATGAACAATTGTTAATAACTCGAAGCACTTTTAGGTTACCTACGAGAGCCAAAATGACTCAATAAGAGAGAAATGGATATATATGATTCCATATGGATTGGAAAAAATTAAAAATGACCTTAAAAATTTTCAATACTCCCCTAAAAATTATTCCATTCCACGAAATTTTACAAGCCTATATGGAACTATATAGAATAGGCCCTGAAAAATTATTTTATTCTATTTGGGAATTTTGTACAAGGTGTCAAAGATTTAGATTTAACATGGAGAATGGGGAGGAGGTAATATACTTGTATTACATGTTTATTTTGGGTTTAGAATGTATGGAAATATTTTAGAGTCATTTTTAGGTCTCTTGGTAGGGAGGCCTAATTAAGGCCTAGTTAGGAAAGAGATTCAACAAAAAAGTGCACCTTCACTCACTTTTTAATCTTAAAATTGAACATGGAGCTATAAGGCCATACTGGGTCATATAATATGCCTTCATATTTTCAACATAATCTATAAAAATATCTACACAAGGAGGTTTTCATGATTTTAGGGTTAAATGGAAAGAAGCCTAATTGGAGCTTTTGGTAGAGAATGAATTCTTGGGGCTAGTTTGAGACCTCAAAATGGAATTTTTTTAGGTTTTATATGAGTTGAATAGGACATACATGAATATATAATGATATAAATAATAATAAACAAGTTTTGACACTTGTTTTCAAGATTGACCTAAAGAGATGAAGAGCCCTCTAGATACCTAGCAAGAGAATGAAGTGATGTGTCAAAGGGAACCTAAATGGATTAGTTAAGAGGTGTCAAGAGAAAAGAAAACATATATAATAAACTGATATAGCCATAAATAATGCAAATTATCACTCAACGTGCTAAGGTAAATGATAGTTTTGGAGAGCTAGTTAAGGTATCAAGTGAACATTCTAACTCCTATGTCACTTGGAGTAAGGGAGCATCTTCAGAGGAACTACACATGGAATTTAGGACCTATTGAGGTATTTAAATAACTCCTTTCTTATTTTTAATGTTGATAATGTGTTCTGAGGTATTCATGAAGTTTTAATTCATGTCATGAAAGTGTCATTGATTTCATTCTGAGTTGTCTTTGTTGCTCTGAAAGTTGAGTTCTTGAGCCATATACTTGAGAGACCTAGTGAGAAGGCATATACTTGATAGCATAATGAGATGAGTATTACGAGACTTGTGTGAATAATTTTTTTAGTGTGTGAGCATGGTGTGAGGTTTTATAACATGAAGATGAGGTTTTAAGAATAGTATAAGAGGTTTCAAGGTCTAGGTATGACTAGTAGTTTAAGACCTAATATGCAAAGATACCTAGTGTGACCTAAAGAGGGGTCAAGTTTAATTCCCAAGGTTATAGATATAATAATATAATTTCCATAGGTGTGAGATATTTTTTCCAGATTTTTAACCAATTTTGAGGTCAAAGCCTAAAGGAAAAATCATGAAAATTGGTGTTGAGGTCTTCTGTATGCATAGAATGGGGTGTTACACACCCGAGAAGGATTTTATTATGCTTGTTGACACATTAAAAATTTTCATGAGATATTTATAAATTCATGGAATTTGGAGAAGGATATTATCTTTAATTTCCTAGTATTGGTTTTGGAGTTGAGGGGAAATACTTTATGAATGATTACTAAGAATGGAAGGTAGTCTAAACCCTCCTAAAACCCTCATTATGATCCAATAGGAAATATAATGTTGGGAAGTGATAAAAATGGTTTTTTGACCTATTATGATCATTTGAGGATATATTAAACTCCCCCAAATACCTCTAGGTGGCATCAATATGTCAAAAGAGTGAGTGGAAACTACATGAAACCCCTTGTTTCTTAGATTTTTGATGTAACACGTAGGTTTGAAAAGGTAAAATCATAAAAATGGTTGGAGGATGATGTGTGAGACTTATAATTTTTCCATGTAAGTTTTTTATAATTTTTTAGAGCCTAAATATGCTAAACTGGTAATGGAAGTTGACCTATTGCTAAATAGGCCTAATGAGGAAGATAGTGAGAAAACTAGGTAAAAGTGAGAATGAAGTTAGGGATTGGTTTCAATAGACTAAGGATGGATAAAAACTCATTATTTATTATTTTATACCTATATCACCTTTCCCCCTTGAATATAAGTTTTGGTGATGCACATAAACAAGCAAAAAGTTGTTCTCAAAGTGACATGTCTAATACAAGGAGGTTTGTGTAGGGTAAAGACATGAGATTAGTCTGTAAGACCAATATTGATATTGAAACTTGTAATCTATCTATTCAAATATTTTATAAGGATTTTTAAGGATCATAAAAATCCATTGGAAGTTTAACAAAGTGTTCACACAAGGTTTCTAAATCTTGATCTTCATGATTGTAATTTTTAAGCTAAAGACAATTTTTTGTGTGTAAATGAGAATGATGTTCCTAAGTATTTTTAAATAGAGTTGAATAATAAAATTCACATGAAGTTTTTATATAGGCATAATAGGTTAATTTTAACACATTTTTATTCAAGATAAAATCATATGAATGTGTGAAAATTAAAAGGCTTTTGACTGGGTTCTTAAGGCCTATGTGCAATTCTGAGTGAGCATATAAAGTTGATTAGTTTGAGGTATTTTTACCTATTTGGTGAATTATATTAAACATTATGTTGAACCTAAGGTCATGGATATTATATTAATGTTATTTTTTATTTGGTTTATGTGGTAAAGTTGATTGTATGCATCAGATTTACAAGATAGACATTTTGGCAGTAAGAAGGCCTATTACGAGTAGATCTAATTGGTTGGTTGGTTCAAGGAGTAAAATGAGATAAATGGTGTTGGGGGAATAAGGTGAGACTATAATGGTATAATTTAGTCATTTTTGAAGTATTTCATCCATTTTTACAATCTCATGGTCTTCCAAGGTGGTCAAGGTGAAACATGTGCTTTGAGAAGGCCTAATTACATTAGGTCTCTATTAGGCATAATGATAGTTTTGGCCCTTAAGGGTAATGAATGACCTATATAATGGTTGTTTCAATCATGAAACATGTTTATGTAAAGGTTATTGTCAAACCAATATGGGTGAGAGAAAGAGTCAAGTATAAAGGGAAGGTCTAATAGGCCTAATTGACTAGTTAGAATAATGAGGACATGAGTGAATGATATAGAGTTTTGGAAACTAGGTATAGGGATTAAAAACCATAATTGAGGTGTGATAAATATGTAATAAATATCTAAAAAGTGTTTATATAGGTGATGATCAAGGTCATATGACATAATTATGCCAAGGAAAGGGCTACTTGAGTGAGAAGGCCTAATAGACTATTTGAGAGAGATAGAAGAGTCAAAAGTGAAAAATAAGGTGGTCATATTTATTTGAGTGAGAAAATGGTGTCTAAAGATGATCAAATAATAAATTTATCTAAGTTGGTGCTAAGTTACCTAGGAGTTTGGTACCTCCTTGAAAGTTGGTGCTTGTTAAAGGACTAGTTGAGTTGGTGCTCGAATAGTGTGGGGTTGGTGCCTCACTAAATTTTGATTCACTTCATATAGGACTATAGTCCAAGTTGTGTGTTAGTGGATTTTATTCTTGATGAGGGTTTTCCACATAGATCTTGTGTTCATGTTTTATGCTCCTACTTTATGCTCATAAGAATGATTGATTATGCTTTTTTATATATCTAGATTTATTTGAATGATTAATTGATGATATATGACAATGAAATAAGGTTTTTCACACTAGTTCATCCACTATTAGTGGTTTTGATTCCAACAATTTATATTAGAGCAAGGTCACTTATGTAGGCCTAAAAATCTAAGGGAGATCTTTGCAACATAGGTATGGATTTTGATAATGAAAGTGTCTTTTATGATTTTAATGAGAATATATCCTCAATCATTGAAACAACTTGTGAATGTTGTTCAAAAGAGAAGGATAATATGGAAGAATTCACCCAGCTTAGAATGAAAGTAAAGACTTTTGAGCAATAATTTAAGCAAGATGCAAAAAAGATAAGGACATATCATAAATTTAAGGAGAGTACTAGAAAAATTAGCAATATTTTGGATAGTCAAAGGTCCTTCTATGATATTCCAAGTATTAGCTTCAAATAATAACAAAAGGAGTTCAAAGAGAGCCAGTTTCCAAAAATCATTGATCAATCAAAGAGTGATAAAGATGGTAGAATCAAGACCTATGCATATGTGGTCAAATTTGAAATCAATCATCAACAATCCAAGAAGGGTTTCTCTATGTCAAAGGATATCAAAGGTTGTGGTGTATCATCTTATGATCATCAAAAGACAAATAAGGTTAAATAATCATAATATGTGGATTATTTCATTGGTTATTTTCTCTCTTATGGTATATTTAGACATAGAGATGTTAGATGTAGATGTAGAAGTAGAATATTATGTTATGATTGCAACTAAAGAGGACACACTACAAAGGAGTGTAAGAAAAGATCTATAAGGAAAACTAGTCATGCTAAGAATACATATAGTTATGATACTAAATAATGGATCAAGAAAGCAAACCCTATAGGTAAGATGAAAGGGAAGTAGAAATATAGAGGAGAAGAATCTATGATAGCCCAAATTGCCTTTCATACTCAGAGTGAAGACTTGAAGTGGTACATAGATAGTGGTTGTTCAAGTCACATGATAGGAGATAAGAGAAGATTCATCACTTTGAAGAAGAATTCCATAGGCTCAATAAGGTTTAGAGATAACACATATGCTAACATATTTGGAAAAGGTGCTTTGATCTTAGATAATTAGAAAACTAAGATAGAAAATGTATGATATGTAGATGGACTGAAACAAAACTTATCTAGTGTAATTCAAATATGGACCCAAGGACATAATCTAACTTTTCATGACAAAGGGTGTGAGATAAGGAGATCAAGAAAAGGAAGGTTAATTACCAAAGCCAAGAGAACTAAGAACAATCTATATGTAATAAATGAGATCACAAAAGAGAAGTGATAAATAAGAAAGGTAGATGAAAGTTGGATATGGTATAGGAGGTTAGGTCATATTAACTTTGACAATATAGTCAAGATTAGCTCTAAGGGATCTATGAGGAACATTCCCAAACTTTCCAAACCTACAAATGTTCTTTGCAAGGCATGTCAACATGGTAAGCAGACTAGGAGGAGATTCAAGTCTAAAGAATAATCTACTACTAGAACTTTAAAAATAATTCAAACTAATCTATGTGGTCCTACAAGGACTCAAAGTATTCAAGATGATAGCTACTTCATTTTTCTTATAGATTACTTCAAAAGAATGACTTGGGTAACATTCTTGAAGGAGAAGTAAAAATCAATAGGTAAGTTCAAAAATTTCAAGGATTTGGTTGAAAATGAGATAAATGTGAAGATAAAGAGTCTTAGGTATGATAAAAGAGGAGAGTTTTGGTCAAATGATTTTGATGAGTTTTTTGAGGTCAATGGAATAAGAAGACGGTTCTTAGCTGCTAGAACAAGTCAAAAGAATGATGTGGTTGAGAGAAAGAATAAAACTATTCAAGAAATGTCAAGGATCATGTTGAATGAGTCAAATTTATCTGATGACTATTGGAGAGAAGCTATGAGTACTGTATTTTATATTTTAAACAAAGAATAGAATAGGATCAATGGTGACAAGACTACATATGAATTATGGAATGGTAGAACTGCAAGTGTTGACAATTTTAAGGTATTTGGAAGTACATGATATATCAAGAGAGATGATGAGGACTTAGGAAAGTTTGACTCAAGGTCTAATGAAGGTATTTTCTTGGGATATTCATTAGTAAGTGATGCATGTATATGTTACAACAAAAGATTGCAAAATTTAATAGAAAACAAATGTGAAGGTTGATGACACTAAAAAATCATATTCTCAATCAATGAATGATGAAGGAGAAATTGAGATAGATGAGGATGAAGTGTAAATTAAGGAGAGAAATGACTCAAAATGTCCTTCTAGGTAAATTCAAAAGGATCATCCTGAATCTTAGATCACTAAAAATAAGAGTGCAAGTAGACAAACAAGGAGAAAAAAGGTGAGTGATGTTAATCAAGAGAATACTACCTTATTGTCCAAATTTTAACCTAAAATATAAATAGAATTAAATGAAGATAAATTTTGGATAGATTCCATGAATGATGAGTTAAATCAATTTGAGAATAATGAGACTTGGGAGCTACTACCTAGGCCTAAAGACAAAAATATCATTAGTGCAAAATGGGTATTTAGAAACAAGTTGAATGAGAATGGAGAAGTCACCAAAAACAAGGGTAGACTAGTATGAAAAGGATATGCTCAAGTATCAGGAGTGAAATTTGAGTAAAAGTTTTCTCCTATGGTAAGGTTAGAGGTTATTAGGATGTTTGTTGCCTACGAAGGCTTCAAAGGCTTCAAGATATACTAGATGGATGTCAAGTTATCTTTCCTAAATATGATCTTGGAAGAAGTATACATTTAGCAACCTGGGGGTTTCCTATTGATTGATAATAATTACTATGTATGAAAGTTGAATAAGTCACTATATGGTCTAAAACAAGCTCCTAGAGCTTGGTATGCTAAACTAGACAAGTATATTTTGGACCAAGGTTTCAAGAGAGGAGTTATAGATAGTAACCTATATATCAAGACTAAAAATGACCATCAATTTATGGTGGTGGTATATGTGGATGATATCATCTTTTTTGGAACTAATGAGAACATGATGAAAGATTTTTCATAGGTGATGAAGTCAAAATTTGAAATGTCTATGCTTGGAGAACTATCCTTCTTTCTCAAACTTCAAATCAATCAATATAAAAAAGGTATGTTCATTTCATAGGTCAAATACATAAAAGATATGTTAAATAAGTTTGATATGGAAGATTTAAATGTTTTAAGTACATCTATGGTTATAAGATGTAAGCTAAGCAAGGAAGACGAATATTAAATAGTCAATCAGATAAATTATAGATCAATGATTGGGAGTTTGTTGTATATTACTACCTCTAGAAATAATATCATACAAGTATTAGGTATTGTGGGAATATTTCAAGAAGATACTAATGAAATTCATCTATATGAATTCAATAGGATACTTAGGTATCTCAAAGGAACTATGGACTATGGATTATGGTACCCAAGGAGTAAGAAGTTTGACCTAGTAGCCTATATAGATGTGGATTGGGTTGGGAGTCTAGATGATAGAAAAATCACTAGTGGAGGAGCCTTATTCTTAAGTAAGTGCCTATTATCATGGATAAAAAATAAACAACCATCAGTGGCTTTATCTACTAGTGAGGCTGAGTACATTGTAGTAACTTCATGTTATACTTAAGTGTTGTGGATAAGACAAACCTTAAGAGAATACAAAGTGGCATTTGATGGTCTTAGTCCTAATTTTTGTGATAATGATAGTTCCATAAGTGTTTTAAATAATCATATCATGCATTAAAGGACCAAGCACATTATATCGAGTATAATTTCTTAAGAGAACAAGTAAGTGAACAAAGTATTAAGATTGAATTTGTGTCTGCCAAGGATCAGATTGTAGATATTTTGACTAAGACTCTTTCAAAGGCCACTTTTGAACATCTAAGATTGGAATTTGGTGTAATTCCTATTCCTATTAGTCAATAATTAAGTCAAAATTCTTAAGGGTAGGTAATAAGTAGGTACATTAGCTCCAAGAGTAGGAAAGAAGTGCACAAGCTGTGAGGTCAAAGGGGAAGTCATATCAATCTATCAAGAAGAAGATGTCTGAAGTATGCAATGAGATAGGGAGAGATTATTGATATGATATTTAATTTATATTTATTGAGTTTTTTTTTAGATAGTGATTTTTCATTAATGTCAAAGTGGGATATTTATTTGTGTGGAGGAGACTTTTCCCAGTAAAAGAAACTTCTTTGAATGATTGCCATCAATGAGTGGTTACCATCAATGATAAAGGGGGAAATTTATAAGAATGTGTTATAAGGTATGCATGAATCTATCATTTATTTCATTAAAGTGTCATTAATGTCATTCTAAGTTGTCTTTATTTATTTTAGAGTTGATTTCTTGAGCCATGTACTTGAGAGACCTAGTGAGAAGGCATAGGATTGATAACATGATGAGATGAGCAATATGCAAATTGTATGAAGAAGGTTGGTAGTTTTTGAGCATGGTATGAGGTTTTATAACATTATTATTAAGTTTTAATAATAGTAAAATAGGTTTAAAAGTGTGATCAGGGATAAATATGACTAGTAGTTTAAGGCCTAGTGTGCAAAGAGACCTAGTGTGACCTAATGAGGTGTCAAGTTTAATTCTCAAGGTGACAGATATCATAAGAGCATTATCATAGGTGTGAGATTTTGTGAAAAGTTTTTTTTACCAATTTTGAGGTCAAATAATGAAGTAAAAACCATGAAAATTAGTGTTGAGGTTTTTTATGTGCATAGAATGGGGTGTTCCAGACTTGAGATGGATTTTATTATACTTGTTGGCATGTGCAACCTTTGAATGAGATATTTATAAAATTAACTTAAGTTTTTTAAGGGTAATATATTTAATTTATTGGAATTTTTTTTATATTTTAGGGGTAATCCTTTATGAATGATTGATAAGAATGGAAGGTAGTCTACACCCTCCTACAACCTTCATTATGACCTAATAGGAAAGATCTTGTTGGGAAGTCCTTAGAATAGTTTGGTTGAATTATTATGATGATTGGATGTTTTATTAAGATATAATAGGTACATATATGTGGCATTGATATGTTATAAGAGTAAGTGGAAGCTATAGGAAACTGCTAGTTTCTTATATTTTTGATTTAACATGGAGGGTTGACCAAGTCAGAGCATGAAAATGGTTAGAGGATTATGTGTGATAATTATAGTTTTTTTTCATGTAATTTTTTGATAAGGTTTAGGAACCTAAATATTTTAAATCAATCATGGAATTTGACTTATCGCTAAATAGGCCTAATGAGGAAGATAATGAAAAAACTAGGTAGAAGTGAGAATTAGATTAGGGATTGGTTTTAGTGGATTAAGTATGGATAAAGATTCATGGGTAATTATTCAATACATATATCACATTTTAAAATTTAATATAAGTTTTGGTGATTCACATAAACAATTAAAAATTTGTTCTCAAAGTGACCTATCTAATATAGTGAGGTCTGTGCAGGTTAAAGACATGAGATTGGTCTGTAAGACTAATATTGATATTAAATGTGTGTGTGTGTGTGTGTGTGTGTGTGTTATAATGGTATTTAAATATCATTAAAATTCATTAGAATTTCATAAAAATGTTTGCATAGGTGTTCTAAATCTTCATCTTCATGACTATAATTTTGGATCAATAGGTAGTTTTCTGTGTGTAAATGAGAATGATGTTATTAAGTATTTTTATAAATATTTTAAGAATAAAATGAACATTAAGTTGTTATATATGTCTAATATGTTAATATAAACACATTTTTTTCATTATAAACCTCATATGAATGTGTGAAAAGTCAAAGACTTTTGACTAGGTTCTTAAGGCCTATGTACAGTTCTGAGTGAGCATATGAAGTTGATCAGTTTGAGGTATTTTGACCTAATTGGTGAATTATAATATAAATTATGTTGAATATAAGATCATTTATATTATATCCATATGACTTTTTATTTGGGTTATGTGGCAAAATTTATTGTATGTACCATATTTGTAAGACAAACTTTCTAACAGTGAGAAGACCTAACTACAAGTAGATCTAATTGGGTGTCTCAAGGAGTCAAATAAGCTAAATGGTGTTGGGAACCTAAGGTGATATTATAATGGGTATAATAGATTATTTTTTTAAAATTTCATCTATTTTTTGAGGATTATGGTGTTCTAAGGTGGTCAAGGTGAAACATTTACTTTGAGAAGACCTAATTACATTAGGTCTCTATTAGGCCTAATGGTGGTTTTGCCCTTAAAGGTAACATACAAACTATGTAGTGGTTGTTTCAATTATAAAATGTATTTTTATATCTATTAATTTTTTTATCCATGTATTATAAGGTACTTGTCCAACCAAGATGGGTGAGAGCAAGAGTCAAGTATAAAGAGAAGGTCTAATAGGCCTAATTGACTAGTTAGCATATTGAGGACATGTGTGAATGATATAGAGTTTTGGAAACTAGGTATAGGAATTAAATAACAATATATAGGTGTTTTGAATATGTAATTAATATAAAATTAGTGATTATAAAATTTATGAGCAATGTCATAAGACCTAATTATGCCAAGGAAAGGGCTATTTGAGTGAGAAAGCCTAATAGGCTATTTGAGAGAGATAAAAAAGTGAAAAGAGCAAAAGAATGTGGTAATATTTATTTGAGGGAGAAAAAAATGTCCAAATGTGATCAAATAATAAAGGTATATAATTTGGTTTTGATAGACCTAGGGGGTTGGTGCCTCACAAGTTGATGCTTGTTAAAGGACTAGTTGAGTTGGTGTTTGACTAGTAAGGGGTTAGTGTTCTTTGTGAGGTTGGTGACTTATTAAATTTTTATTAATTACTTATATGACTATATTAAAATATGTGTATAACTAGGTTTTATCCCCCATGATTTTTTTCTACATAGATCTTGTGTTCGCGTTTTATGTTTCTACTTCATGCTCATAAGAATGATTGATTATGTCTTCCTATATCTCTAGATTCTCTTGAATGATTAATGAATGATATATATAATTGAAATAAGAGTTGGAAAACTGATTCACCCACCTAGTGGTTGTTCTTATAACATGTAACTCATGATACACTTGTCAACTATATCTCTCCTATCCTCTTCTCTTCTTCTCTCTCACTTATGTTATATATTGAGCGTTAATTGGCTAAGTTTGTGTCCTCCATCTGAGTATGTAAAAAACTTACTCATTTATAACCTTTGATTACTATAAAACAACTTGGTTTACCTTATCCATGGATGGTTTCAATTTTTGTGTTAGACTATTTTATCTTCCTAAGAGATATGCTCACTTCTTTGGCATGCTATCCTTGTTAACATTCATATTTAGTTTTGGAAGTCTATTGTAGGTCTCTTGAAGTGTTTATGAGTTTAGTGTGATATCTCTTCAATAGTATCATAACATGACATCATTTTTAGTCCTCTTATCTCAGTTTTCATTCACAAACCTTCATGAGAAATAAATATGTAGAAAGGAATATTTATATTAGTTTTATGTGCAAGTTAGGCTCTTATTTGAAGTTTAATTACATTTGGTTTGTAGTGATCAGTTTAAATTTGGTTCATCACCTGATTAGGTTAGATTTATTTTATGTTTTTTCTCTCCCTTTTCATCTAAACAAATTAGTAGTATAAGTGATGATATTGAATAGATATATCAAGGGATATATCCCTTCGATATAGAGGTTTACCCCTACTATAGACAACCCATATGTTTAGCAGTAATACCATTATTCCACTCAATTTGGATTAGGCTTAAACTACCTCTCCAAGGGTGAAAAATTGAGTGAAAATAGTTATGACATGCCAAGTGGGAAAAATTTCCAAAGAGTGGAAGAATTCTTAGTGTGTTCTTATACTTATCAACCTTTGGAGGCATTCAAGAAACACCAATGGTGACTCCAAATGCAATCAGTTGGTTGTAACAACCCAAGTACATGTTGTGAAAATTATTTGATAATATATTGCATATTATTTTGAATTGTGGCTTAATATATATATCAAGATTTTTACCCTCCTTATGAGTCATGTCACTCATATAGTCATCCTATTCTTGATTTATGTGACCATGATGCTATTGAGCAACCCTTTGTTTATGAGCCTCACGAAGGCTATAAGTAAGGATATTTGAAAGGATATGAGGAAGGTTATAAATAAGGATATTTTAAAGGCTATGAGGAAGGATATAAGAAAAATGAAATTCTTGTTGAAGAAGATGTACCTTCCTATCAACCTAAACATGAATCCTACCATTGATCCACATAAACCTCACCTTGATTCCTATCAGCCTTGTCATGAGTCATATAAGTAATATGGATGTACTATATTCTCCTCATATAATTTCAATTACAGAACTCAATAGCCTTACTATGAATTTTAATAGTCACACTCTTCTTTTCCTACTTGAATTTTATCTATTGAAGAGCCTCAAGAGGTTGAAGATAAATTTGAAACTATAGAAGAGACTTAATAAGGATATGAGGAAAGTGAAGTTCTTGTTCAAGAATATGTCTCTACCATTATCCAAATTAACTTTTCATCTCTCCAAGAGTTCATTCAATAAACTTACATCCCTAGGTCCATCCATGAGTCATGCACCACACCTCATACTCCCTCTCTAACCCATGAAACTATTCATCACCCTCACACCACATCCCTTTTTTAATAAAAACATATACTATAGGAATCAAATGAAGAGATTCAAGATATAGTTGTAGTTAATGAAGAAGACGAATTAAGTGTCTATGATGAAGAGTTCACTATTGGTACTCCCCTTAGGAAAGACAAAAATAAATCCATCTTATTTAGTGAGGAAAGATATGATCTAGATCATTTATATCTATCAATGAGAAGTTGATCAAGAGATAAAAGAGAAGGCTTTGGAGAAGAACATCACATTGAATGAGTTGGTTGAATCTCATGATCATGATCAAGAGGTTGGTTTTGAAAAACTAATAGAAAACAAAGTTGTTTCTAGTTCCAAAGACAAAGAAAACTTATGGAATGATTTCAAGGAGATTTTAAATGTGTTTGAGGCTCTTCAAGGGATTACATCTCCTACTACTCAATTTGAATAAACTCTTGGAGATGGCCTTGATGGTGTGTTTCAAGAAGAAAATCCTATGCCATCCAAGCTTGTTGAAGTTGCAACCAACCTTGAATTTGAAGACTCTCTAAGTGAACAAGTTGGAAAAGTGCACAATGGGTAAGAAAATGAACTTGAACAATCTTCCTTACAACCTCATGACTACATAAAAAGACTTGGAATTCTTGATAGCCCTATGGCTTTTGAAGAGAAAGAAGACAAAGATGATTGTCAATATCATATTGAAATCCTTAAAGATATTTAAGGCCTTTGCAAGGGTATGTTTCCTATTAAATATCATGTTCATAAGGAGATAAAATAAGATTTCTTCATTAAGGATAATGATGAAGATTGGATTGAGTATGTAAAGCTCCATAAAGATCTTGATGAGCTTTCAATAGTTGGTGAGAAGTCTGATGTCATTCAAGATTCCATGAAGGTAAAATAAGTATGATTAAATGAAAATATAATTTGAGGCAAGTAAAAGTATCAAGAGATATCATGAGAGGGATTTTGAAGTACAAGATGAGTTCACCTTCATAGGTGACATGTTTGTAGTTGCCATTATTTCATTTGAAAACATGCGAAGAAGACTGGAAAACATGAAGGAGATGAAGACATCAAGAGCAAGGATCAAGATACAATTTATTTCATGTCATCATTCATTTCATTAGGAAAGAGGTTATACAATCTTCCCATTTGACCCAGGAGGAAGTTGTTTTTAGGTTATTTGTATAGAGTTAGTTTACGTATGTTATTTTTATGATCCCTAAGTACTTGATAACACGTGTTTGTCTTGTTTCTTTTATTTATGTGTGTTATTTTTGTTTAGTGTGTTTCAAAGGTCTAATAAGATTGTTGTGTTATGATCAATGTATATTTAGGTTTGAAATTGAGTGTGTTGTCCCCAAAAATGTCACTCATTTTTGGGACAACATATGAACTATTTTAGTCCTACAAGACCAAAATTGTCTCTTCCCTTTTCAAAAATTGTTCTGTGCATTCTAATTCTCCATTCTTCAAGCTTTTTATAAATCTATGAACTCTGCAAGCTTAAAACTATGGACTCCATAGGCTTAAAACTATGGACTCCGCAGGCTCATTTCTACAGACTCTGCAGGCTTGAATCTACAGATTCTGCAGGAAGAAAATCTACGGACTCTGCAGGCCAAGTTATACGAGCTTCATAGGTTGATTTCTATAGACTCTGTAGGAAATAAGCAAGCTCTCAACACTTAGGTGATTTCAAAGTTGGTTCAACGGCAAGCTTCTAATCAAAGATTGAACTATTGAACCATTAAACCATTGAACCTTGAACCAAAAAGGCTCAAGGGTTCAATGGGTTCAAAGGTTCAACGTCATCAGCAAGAGTTAAGCACATTTGTCAAGGTTCAAAGTTCAACCACTTCAAGGTTCAATGGTGTCAAAACACTTATCAAAGAGAAGAAGGCTTGAACCATTGAACCGTTGAACCATTAAACCATTTTGGTTCAAAGGTTCAACGGGTTTAAAGGTTCAATGTGAAATTGGTTCAAGTGGACAAAGGACTTAGCCAAATAAATGGATTGAACTGATTGAACCATTGAACCATTGAACCAAAGTTGGTTCAATCAGTCGGTTCAATTGGTAGGTTTAAGGGAGTGCCCCAAAGTGAAAAGACCAAGTGCCCTTGTGGAAGGCAAGGAACATTGGTTTAAAGATCAAAGGAAAGAAGTGATTGAACCAATAAAGTGATCAAAGCAAGAAAGTGATTGAACCTATGAGCTGAGAAGGTCACTCAAACCATTGAAACAGTCAACCAATGACATCCCCATGGATGTCAAATTTAAGGTAATAAAATATCTGCTAAGTTTCAAATGTGGCATGAAACATAAAAAACAAACTCAGTGACCAGTTGAAGGAGCCGAAAGAGCCGACAAAGCTAGGAATATAGCCCTGAGGGCTCAGATTCTAGGAAAAGACAAAACCAAAAAGGGGAAAAGATAGCCCAAGAGCTTAAATTCTAGGAAGAGACAAAGCTGGAAAGGACAAAAGTAGAAAGAGGAGAAGACCAAAAATATCTATGTAGAATGTTAAGGTATGGAGCTAAAAGCTTCACCCATGAGCAAGTACGAAAGTTGCTAGAAGTCCATAGTCACCGTCGATGGTTAGGATCAGACCAAAAGCTGCTGGCATCGGTAGTATGTTAGCTGACATCGGTCACAGGTAGACTGGCAGGGACCGACGTCAGTCACCTATGTGTCCAAGATCTATTTTCATGTGAGAATAGAATGTTTGCATGATGAGATCAAGTGTTGGTTGTAAGTCCACGTTTCTATTTTAAGTAGAACTGATTAGAGCCCTTGATTAGGAGGTGCATCTAGTGGTTGCAATTGTATGCTCATGAATCCCTAAATTTATATATTAGGGATAGATCTTCATAGCTTAGTGTGGATATAGACACTACTGTAGAAGTAGAATACATATTGTATATGTGTATCAATCCAGGTTGTTGGAGTTGATTATAATTGAGAGAGAAATCTTGAGGGAAAGAGATCTAGGAAGAGATCTGTACATCTGAGAGAGGTGTGGAAGAAAATAAGTTTCTTCAATTGTAATTCCTTCTGTAAAGATTTTAATACAAGTTTTCAGGGTGGTTTCTTGTATCTCTTATTCTTTGCTATTTTTGATTCTAGTTACTTATCTATCTGGTTTAATTCCACATGTAATTGCTTTCATATAGTAATCAATTTTGTTGATTGATCCCCAAAAAGTGGTATCAGAGCTTGGTTGTAGGTTCAGAGCTTGATATCCAACAAGAGGTATCAAATCTCAGTTTGACTAACAGGTGTTTCAGATCTGGTTAGTGTGTATTGATTACAGGTTACAGGGATTTCTGTTTGAGTAGGAGAAGCAATGGCAAAAGAAAGTAAATTGAGAATGGAGAAGTTTAATGGCAAGAACTATCAATTATGGATAATGCAGATAGAAGATTATATGTATCAAAAAGATCTATACTTACCGTTAGGTGGAGCTACAAAGAAGCCCACAGACATGGATGATGAAGAATGGGAAGTTCTTGATAGAAAGGCTCTTGGATCTATAAGATTGAGTCTAGCATCTACTGTGATATCTAATTTATCACAAGCAAAGTCTATGGTAGAGTTAATGACTACTTTAGTAAATTTATATGAAAAACTCTCAGCTTCAAATAAGGTATAACTTATGAAGCAGTTTTTTAATTTGCAAATGCAAGAAGGTGGATCTGTATCTAATCATCTAAATGATTTCCATGGAATTGTAAATCAATTAAATTTAGTCAAAATAGTGTTCGATGATGAAATTAAAGTTCTATTAATCTTATGCTCTTTACCAAAAAGCTAGCACAGCTTGGTAATGGCAGTTAGTAATACTGCATCTGCTTCAAATATTTTAAAAGTAGATGATGTTGTTAGTGTAATCTTGAATGAAGAAATTCATAGGAAAAGCACAGAGGAGACATCAGGGAATGCTTTAATTTTTGAGAGCAGGGGAAGGTAGAAAGAGAAGGGCAAGAAAGGGAGATCAAGATCTAATTCAAAAATGAGAGGTAGATCCAAATCCAGAAATGGCAGGAGGACAACCTGCTAGAATTGTGGAAAGATAGGGCACATAAGCAAAGATTGCTGGTCAAAGCCTAAAGAAGATGGACAGCATGATGATAAAGAAGAACCAAAGGTGATAGGTATTGTTGCACAAGATGCTCTTATATTCTCTTTGCATAATAATATAGAATCTTGGGTTTTAGATTCTGGTGCATCTTTCCATGCAACCCCTAATAGAGAATATTTTAGTGACTATGTCCATGGAGATTTTGGAATAGTTTATCTAGGGGATGATGAGCCTTGCAAAATTGTTGGAAAAGGAAATGTGCAGCTAAAAATGCAGAATGGCAACACATGGGTGTTGAGAGATATCATGCATGTTCCCAGCCTGAAGAGGAATTTTATTTCTACAGGAAAGTTAGGGGATGAGGGTTGTACAGTAACTCTCACAGCTAAATCTTGGAAGGTTTCCAAGGGTGCACTTGTATTGGCCAGAGGTAAGAGAGTAGGTACTCTCTATTTATGTAATTGTATTACTAATAATTCTCCTTCTGTATTATCTACTTCAGATGTAGATGTAAAGTTGTGGCATCAAAGGCTTGGCCACATGAGTGAGAAGGGAATGACAATTCTTAAGTCAAAAGGTATGTTTCCAGATTTGAAAAGCATAGATCTAGATTTCTATGAAGACTATATTTTTGGAAAATAGAAGAGAGTGAGTTTTCTCAAGACTGGGTCAATAAAGAAGAAGCATAAATTAGAGCTTGTTCACACAGACGTGTGGGGACCAGCTCAGGTTGCTTCTATTGGAGGATCACAGTACTATGTTTCCTTTATAGATGATGCTACAAGAAAGGTATGGGTCTATTGTATTAAGAATAAATATGATGTTTTTAACATGTTTAAGATTTGGAAAGCTATGGTTGATAATGAAATAGGAAAGAGATTGAAGTACCTTAGATCTGACAATGGTGATGAGTTCTATAGCCACAAGTTTAACTGGTATTGTTATATGCATGGGATCCGTAGGCAAAGGACTGTTCCAAGAACACCTCAGCAAAATGGAGTTGCTGAAAGAATGAATAGAACAATAATGGAGCATGCAAGGTGTATGAGATTGCATGCTGGATTGCCCTTAGAGTTTTGGGCAGAAGCTGTGGATACTGTAGTTTACCTGATTAATAGAGGACCCTCTACCGCACTGAATGGTGGAATTCTAGAAGAGGCATGGACAAGTAAAAAGGTAGATCTATCATTTCTCAAAGTTTTTGGCTGTGAAGCCTTTGTGCATGTTGATAAGGAAAATAGAAAGAAGCTGGATGCTAAGTCTATGAGGTGCACATTTATTGGCTATGGCTATGATGATTTTAGATTAAAGTTTTGGAATCTAGGAACTAACAAAATAATTAGGAGTTGTGATGTTGTTTTCAATGAAAAAGTGATGTATAGTGATCAGCTCACGAAGCTGAATCGATCTGAGCAGAGCAATGCAAAATTAGACGAGGTGAAGGTCCAAAATGAGCTCTCAGGAAAGAATAATCATAGATAGGAATACACAGAGACCGACATCGGTCAGGAAGGAACCAATGTTGGTCGTATAGGAACTGATGTCGATCAGACAGTGATCGATGTCACACAGGCAAAATTGACGTTAGTCAGTTCCAGGCCTAAAAGTGACTGAGGTCGGTCACTGTCAGAGAATTTGGGTAGACAACATGTTGTGAATGAGTCTCAAATGCCCATCAAGAGGTCAGACAGGGTAAGTAAACCTCCAATTCGATATTCCCCTTCATTATTCTATTTATTGCTAACTGATGGTGGAGAACCAGAGAGTTTTGATGAAGCAATACAGGTGGAATCCAAGAATCAGTGGGAGCTAGGCATGAATGAGAAAATTGATTCTTTGAGAGAGAACCGAATGTGGGATTTGGTTGAGTTGCCAGTAGGAAAGAAGACACTGAAGAACAGATGGATCTACAGATTGAAAGAAGGTGAGAATAAAAAGATGAGATATAAGGCTAGGTTGGTAGTGAAAGGGTTTGCACAAAAACTAGGTATTGATTTTGGTGAGATTTTCTCTCCTGTTGTCAAAATGACTTCTATACGGACTGTACTGTCTTTAGTTGCTATTGAGGATTTGCATCTTGAGTAGCTTGATGTTAAGACATCATTTCTTCATGGAGATTTGGATAAAGAAATATATATGGATTAGCCAGAAGGATTTGAAGTCAAAGGTAAGGAGAAGCTAGTGTGCAGATTGAAGAAAAGCTTGTATGGCCTCAAGCAAGCTCCAAGACAATGGTATCTGAGATTTGACAGGTTTATGACTGAGCATGGCTACGGTAGATGTCAATCTGACTATTGTGTGTATTTTAAGAGATTGGATAATGGTAGATATATTATTCTGTTGTTATATGTAGATGATATGTTGGTTGTAGGATCACACATGCAGGATATCTTTGAGCTTAAGGTGAAATTAGCTCACACATTTGCCATGAAGAATTTGGGAGCAACAAAGAAAATCCTTGGCATGTATATTTAGAGAGACAGGAAAAATCACAGGTTGATTTTGTCTCAAGAGGATTATGTGAACAAGGTGTTGAAATGGTTCAATATGCAGGATGCAGAATCAATAAGCACACCTATGGCTGGACACTTCAAGTTGAGTAAAGAACAGTGTCCTAATTCACATGATGAGGTAGAGTACATTAGAAAATTTCCATATGCTTCCACAGTAGGAAGCTTAATGTATGCAATGGTTTGTACTAGACCTGATATTGCCCAAGCAGTGGGAGTTGTAAGTATATGGCCAATCCAGGGAAGGAACACTGGAAAGTAGTTCAGTGGATCCTTAGATATCTGAGAGGAACCAGCAGTAGGCATTTGTGCTATGGTGGTTTAAACACTTCTCTACATAGTTATGTAGATTCAGATATGGTAGGTGATTTGGATGGAAGGAGAAGCACCACAAGATATGTTTTCACTGTAGGTGGAATGGCGGTTAGCTGGATATCAAAGTTGTAGAAGGTTGTTGCCTTGTCAACTACAGAAGCAGAATATATTGCAGTCACAGAGGCTAGCAAAGAGATGATATGGATGACATGATTCATGGAAGAGCTTGGAAAGGAGCAAGAGAGTTGCAAATTATATAGTGATAGTCAGAGTGCAATTTATTTGCTTAAGAATTCAGCCTTTCATTCAAGAACAAAACATATACAACTTAGGTACCACTTCATTAGACAGGTATTGGAGGATGGTGAGTTGAAGCTGGAGAAGATCCATACAGATAAGAACCCTACTGATATGTTAACCAAGCTGGTAACAAAGAAGAAGTTGAATCTTCATTCAACTTTCATTGGTCTTCATGATTGAGTTGAAGATGGAAGAGCTAGAAGATGTTGCTGTACAGGTACTGGTGTAGCTATTTATCTCCAAGTGAGAGATTGTTAAGTTATGGAGCTAAAAGCTTCACCCATGAGAAAGTATAGAAGTTGCTAAAAGTCCACAGTCACCGTCGACGGTCAGGATCAGACTAAAAGCTGCCAACGTCGGTAGTATGTCGACTGACATCAGTCACAGGCAGACTGGCAGGGACCGACGTCAGTCACCTGTGTGTCCAGGGTCTATTTTCATGCGAGAACAGAATGTTTGCATGATGAGATCAAGTGTTGGTTGTAAGTCCACATTTATATTTTAAGTAGAACTGATTAGAGCCCTTGATTAGGAGGTGCATCTAGTGGTTGCAATTGTATGCTCATGAATCCCTAAAGTTATATATTAGGGATAGATCTTCATAGCTTAGTGTGGATATGACACTACTGTAGAAGTAGAATACAGATTGTATATGTGTATTAATCCAGGTTGTTGGAGTTGATTGTAATTGAATGAAAGAACTCTTGAGGGAAAGAGATCTAGGAAGAGATCTGTACATCTGAGAGAGGTGTGGAAGAAAAAAAGTTTCTTCAATTATAATTCTTTCTGTAAAGAGTTTAATACAAGTTTTCAGGGTGGTTTCTTATATCTCTTATTCTTTACTATTTCTGATTCTAGTTACTTATCTATCTGGTTTAATTCCTTATGTAATTGCTTTCATATAGTAATCAATTTTGTTGATTGATCCCCAACACAGAAGTTATTCCAGTAGCTGGAATAATCTGCAGAATAGATTTTTGAGTTTACAAACATTGAAAGCATGACCTGTTAGTCTCCTTTAGAGTAGAGACAAAATGGATAGCTGTGCAGATGTTAGAGGGGATAGACTAGATGATCCAAACCCAGGAAAAGACAAATTAGATGAATAGACACGCCATAGTTAAGGTAATGCACTATTCCAAGCATGGTCCCTCTAGATAGAATTGAAGGTGCATTGAAGATGTTGACTGTAGCATGGGCCGTCCCAAAGGAAAAAGTGCCCAAGTCTTTCTTAGAAGTGCTATATATTGTAATTTATCTCATTATGAAGGGAGACTTTTCATTTTTATAGGAGCAAAACTCTACCCAATTGAAGGAAGAGGACTGAGACTTTGAGCTCGAATTGTAATTTCATTTCATTTTATCTAAATGAGAAAGCACGTTGTTTGCAGACTTTATGCTATTTTGGCTTGTATCATTTTAAGAGATTATTCTTATGTCTATCTTTTGAATGTTCTCATCTATTTCATTTGGCAAGCAGAGTTAGTGAAAGTAATAAGGAAGGTGTCTTGAAGCTGACTATGGGAAGACTTTGTGCTTTCATAATTATTTTTAGTGTGTGTTTTTCATTTCCTTCTGTGTTCAAGATTTTGGGATGACTTTGTGCCCCCATTATCTTTTGTGTTATACTCTCTGTGTAGTTGAGGTGGAAACTTTGTGTTCTATTTCATCTTATTGGTTGCTATGCATGTGTTACTAGTTTCTTGTCCTACCTGAAAGAAATTCTATTGTTTCCTTCAAGAACACATCTGAAAGAAGAGAAGGGCCTTTAGTGTTCTCACCAAGATTTTCTCCTTTGTTTGTGAACATCAACTATGAATAAGAAAGATGGATGGTGTATCCTACCCCTAAGTGTTATTTTCTACATTTATATTGTATAACACCTTTATACCTATAGGGAACCTCCCCTTGATGAGAGGAGAGATTTGTCCCCTTTGGCTGTGGTAAACCTGTAACTTTGCATGACCAATATCCTTTGATGTGGATGATAAGACCTATTTTTCTGAATCGGATAGCTGAATAACAAAATATTCAATCAAATTTTTTTAGCAACTCTGCTGGGGATGAACATGTAGTCTGAAGCCTCAAGTTTTAGATTGAAGTAGTCTCTACCCTTATCCATTATAGACTCTAGTGACTCCATTCTGTGTCTTAGCCATTATCCATTTATAGCCTTACCATCTTCATCCACCTCCACACCAATTGGGAAAGAGTGCATAGTTTAAAACCTCAAGCTTCAAGTTGATGTAGGGCCAATTCTTTCCCATTTTTATTTTGTAATCTAGGCACTCCACCCAAATTTGTTATCCCTATTTTTCATAATTAAATCATGGCAGTTCAAGGCCCCTTAGGTAACTCTTTTGGTCCACTTAATCTAACTCCACCTTTGCATGAACTTCCATGTAGCTCAAGAAAGAACTTCCCTAAATTCTTTGGAGATGGGAGAGTTCACGCTGATGAACACATTACAGCCTTTATCATAGCCTGTGGTGTGATAGGGGTGGAATTTGAAGACGTGGTAGTCAAGATTTTTGTGGAGACACTACAAGGCACTACTGTAGATTGGTTCTACCACCTATAGGCTAGATTAGTGACTGACTGGGATACACTCAAATCCAAGTTTGAAGCCAGGTTCAAGCCTGTAGAGGATGTGCATGCTTTACTGGCCTAGCTCACTCAGATGAAGAAGGAACCTCATGAGCCCATGAGGGATTTTATTGCCAAGTTTGACAAGTTGAGGAATATGATTCCTGCAATTGCTTAGCCAACACCTGAAAACCTCAAATGCTTCTTCATCAACTCACAACTACCTGAAGTGAGTTTTTTGCTGAGATGAGCTGGCCACATAAACTTTGCTGCTACTCAGGACTTGGCTACTAAGGTAGAAGATGACCTAATCTTGGTAGGAAAGATAAAGAGAGACTCGAACAGAGGTAAATCCTCTTCATCTTCTGAGTATCCATCTATAGGCACCACAGATTAGATGGTGTAAAAGCTGTCAAATGAAATACTAGCTTTGAAAAGGCAAATAGCTCAGAGTATGTCTGCTCCTCCTAATTGGGATATGCCAAGGAGGACATTTTAGAACCACCCATATCAAGGCAATGCTTCCAAAAGTCAAGGGAAAACAAATCATCTTCCTCCCCCATGGAGGAACCTTGCCCTTGAAGCACCTCCAACCAACTCAGTAGTTGGATATCTATAAATAGAACATGATTTCTCTTCCCAACCTATGTTTGAGCAAGAAAATGATGCTGATCTCTTCATGAAGGATCAAAAAGAGTTAGCTGGCGACTCCAACATTGGTTTCCTAAATTATCAAGATGAACCTAGAAGTGAAGGTAAAGTAGATGAGGAATCATACGTAGTGTTCACTCAATTCAAGAACTAGTCAACCTAGCAAGATGACAAAGAAAAGATAGAGGAGCGACCCCAACTAGTAATTTCAATTTCTAAGTGTGGAACCACTCTACCTTTCTAGCCAAAGGACCTGATGATTGCCACAAAGGTAAGTGCCTCAAATATCCCTATGCCTTCTACTTCAAATTTGCAGGCTAGTCCTCCCCCTCCTAAAAACCAAAAGGATGAACTCCCATCCTCTCTTCCTAATCTATTTTAGTCATTTGACATAGTCGACCATGTCAAGAAAACTAAAATACAAATGACTGAATTTGAATTCCTACAAGCCAACTCTGAGTAGTTGGATAGGTTGGTGGAGTGTGTGAATAATATAGGTGTCCCTATAGGAAAAGAGATTAGAAATGTAACTCATGATCCCCCAAGGAACATGCCCATCCCAGTCACCCAAACGTCAGCCCCTGTAGCTTAAATTCTATTTGAGTCTTCAGGTATGGGTAATTACTTCTTGACCATAGATGGTGTTCATATTTCTGTAGATGAAAGTCCTATAGGTGGCAATCTAAAAATAGATTCAAACAAGACATTAGAAGAATTGGTAGGGCATAGTATAGATTAAAAAGCATCTTCCACTTTCAATAAAGAGAAATCAGATAGAAGATCAATTTTTGATGATGTTTAGATCCTAAAAATTCATGGTAGCAATTATTCTACCAATGCTAGAGCTGGGACTGTGTTGATATCTCCTCAAGGAGATATTTTTCCTTAATCTAAGTTACAGTTCAACAACACCAACAACACAGCTGAATGTGAATCTCTGTTGCTCAAATTGAAGGCTGCTCAAGACCAAGATGTCAAACTCCTTCACACCAAAGGAGATGTTGAGCTGATGGTTTGTTAGGAGTTTGATGCTGACAATCAAAACATGTGCTAGACTAAACCAAAAAAACAACAAGCTATGGTAGTGGACCATAATGTTGTACTCCAAATTCAGCAAATGGAACTCTTCACCAAGAGAGAAAAGATTTATGGTTTTCAGATTGAAGACCATGTCTTACCATGGGGCAAGAAGAGAGAACCAAAAGGAGTGCATAAAAAATGTGATTCCTGGTGGAGAGTTCCATTCACCTATCACTGATTCTGGGGACAAAATGGTTTCCTACTAGTTTATTAGTATGGAATGCCATCTTCATTGTCTCACAATGGGCAGTGTCTGAATCACTTCAATTCTTGAAGTATCAGATAAGTTCACTTGTACATATGTATATCTGTATAGTCTTTGTTTCTACTTTGTGTTGTTCATTTTTATTTTTTGGAGCCTTTCTTTTTGGGTAGCATGACTCCATATCCCAATGGCATACTTCAAGGCACTGGAGATTCTGGTTTCTACTCCCCTCAGCTGTTCCAAGTTTTCAACTAAAGGAAGTTCCCCAACCGGAGCCAGCCATTGTCCCCAAAAATATCACTCATTTTTGGGACAACATATGAACTATTTTGGTCCTACAAGACCAAAATTGTCTCTTCCCTTTTCAAAAATTATTCTATGCATTCTAATTCTCCATTCTTCAATCTTTTTATAAATCTACAGACTCTGTAGGCTTAAAACTATGGACTCCATAGGCTTAAAACTATGGACTCCATAGGCTCATTTCTATAGACTCTATAGGCTTGAATCTATGGACTCTACAAGAAGAAAATCTATGGACTCTACAGGCCAAGTTCTATGGGCTTTTCAGGTTGATTTCTACGAACTCTGTAGGAAAGAAGCAAGCTTTTAACACTTAGGCAATTTCAAAGTTGGTTCAATGGCAAGCTTCTAAGCAAAGATTGAACCATTGAACTGTTGAACCTTAAACCAAAAAGGTTCAACGGTTCAATGGGTTCAAAGGCTCAATGTCATCAGCAAGAGTTAAGCACATTTGTTAAGGTTCAAAGTTCAACCACTTCAAGGTTCAATGGCTTCAAAACACTTATCAAAGAGAAGAAGGCTTGAACCATTGAATAGTTGAACCATTGACCATTTTGGTTTAAAGGTTCAATAGGTTCAATGGTTCAAAGGTTCAATGCATAGTTGGTTCAAGTAGATAAAGGACTTAGCCAAATAAAGGGATTGAACTGATTGAACCATTGAACCATTAAACCAAAGTTGGTTCAATCAGTCAGTTTAATCGACAGGTTCAAGGGAGTGCCCCAAAGTGAAAAGACCAAGTGCCCTTGTAGAAGGTAGGGAACATTGGTTCAAAGATCAAAGGAAAGAAGCGATTGAACCAATAAAGTGATTGAACCAATAAAGTGATCGAAGCAAGAAAGTGATTGAACCAAGGAGCTGAAAATGCCACCTAAACTGTTGAAACAGTCAACCAATGACATCCCCATGGATGCCAAATTTAAGGTAATGAAATATCCATTAAGTTTCAAATGTGGCACGAAACCTAAAAACAAACTCAATGACCAATTGAAGGAGTTGAAAGAGCTGGCAAAGCTAGGAATATAGCCCCGAGGGCTTAGATTTTAGGAAAAGACAAAATTGGAAAGGGGAAAAGATAGCCTGGGAGCTTAAATTCTAGGAAGAGACAAAGCTAGAAAGGACAAAAGTAGAAAGAGGAGAAGACCAAAAATATCTATGTAGAAGTTATTCTGGTAGCTGGAACAGTCTATAGAATAGATTTTTGAGCTTGCAAACATTGAAGGCGTGGCCTGTTAGTCTCCTTTGGAGTAGAGACAAAATGGACAACTACATAGACATCATAGGGGATAGACCAAATGATCCAGAATTAGGAAAAGACATATTAGATGAATAGACACACCATAGTTAAGGCAATGCAATATTCCAGGCATGGTCCCTCTAGATAGAACTGAAGGCACATTGAAGATGTTGACTGTAGCATGGGCCATCCCATAAGAAAAAGTTCCCAAGTCTTTCTTGGAAGTGCTATATATTGTAATTTCTCTCATTATGAAGGGAGAATTTTCATTTTTACAGGAGTGAAACTCTACCTAATTGAAGGAAGAAGACTAAGACTTTGAGCTCAGATTGTAATTTCATTTCATTTTATCTAAATGAGAAAGCAAGTTGTTTGCAGACTTTTTGCTATTTTGGCTTGTATCATTTTAAGAGATTATTCTTATGTCTATCTTCTGAATCTATTCTCATCTATTTAATTTGGCAAGTAGAGTTAGTGAAATTAATAAGGAAGGTGTCCTAAATCCGACTGTGGGAAGACTTTGTACTTTCACAATTGTTTTCAATGTGTGTTTTTATTTTCCTTCTATGTTTAGGATTCGAGGATGACTTTGTGCCCCCATTATCCTCATGTTATACTCTTTGGGTAGTTGAGGTGGAAACTTTGTGTTCTATTTCATCCTATTGGTCACTACACCTGTGTTACTAGTTTCTTGTCCTACCTGAAAGAACTCCTGTTGTTTCCTGCAAGAACACTTCTGAAAGAAGAGAAGTGCCTTCAGTGTTCTCACCAAGATTTTCTCCTTTGTTTGTGAACATCATCTCTAAAATAAGAGAGATGGATGGTGTATCCTACCCCTGAGTATTAGTTTTTGCATATATATAGTATATAGCACCTTTATACCTATAGGGAACCTCCCCTTGATGAGAGGAGAGATTTGTTCCCTTTGGATGTGGTAAACTCGCAACTTTGGATGACCAATCTCCTTTGCTATGGATGATAAGACCTATTTTGCTCAATTAAATAGCTGACTGACAAAATATTTACCCAACAGAGTGCTAGTGACTCCATTTCCCAATGGACATACAAGGCTATTGGTCCATTTAGCATTGCAAACATGTTACCCCTATGAATCACCAAGAATATTAACAAAATTTTGACCTCAATTCAAAATCGGTTACCCCCTCTAAATTAAAACATTAATAATGTTTATATGTGGCCTTTTCATGCCCTATATGGTCCATAAAATTCTTCATAAAACCTTATTAACATTATTTAAGGTTAGTTTAGAGAAGTTTAGGTAATGTCTTACTTTGGTCATATAGTGGTCAAGGTATGTCATGGAGAGATAAGGTTTGGTTAAGTGGTGTCATAAGTGATTATGAGTTTATCATATCCATATTATGTTTTAATCACTTTGTCATAATATTCCATGGTGTTTTAAATTGTTCAAGGTTCATTTGTAAGCTTGAAGGTGGTGAAAATGAGTGAAAAGGTGATTTGGATAACATTTATGTATGTCAAATTTTACAAAGTGAAAAATTCCATACCACACACATTCCAAGGACCTTGGAGTAGTTACATAACTAACACACTTGTCAGAAAATTAGAAAAGGGTCATAATCTTGAGTTTCAATGCCATATTGAGGAGTTAAGAGACTTGTACAGACTTATTGAAGTCACTTGTAGGTGAAAACATTTCATAGGTGTCCTTTGAGCTTCCAAAAGTCATAAACAATAACGGGAAGAATTTCCAAGTTTAACAAGTTCAAAAATATATCTCTTCCATCACTCCATTCAAAAGCTCTTAAAGGTCAAATTTAATTGCATGGTACAAGTCATACATGTAGAGTTGGGGGCTAAGATTTTAGACAATGATTGAGACTCATATGGAATTCCAATTTTTGTAAATGGTCATTGGATTTAGATTATTAGAATTAAGAATAATCACTAAGTTAAACTACTTTTTGAATACTCAAATCCCCATAAGATGATTTTTATGTAAATATAATGCAAATTATGAGCTCATGGCTGCATGAAACCAATTGGAGTGAGTTCTTAGAGTTCTATCAATGTAAAATACACATTCATTCACCATGTTGGCATGTGTAGATGGTATTTTGGTAAAAAAGGCTTCTCTTGTGCATTGTTTGCAAGTGACTATTAGTTTTATGTGTTTTAGAGTTATTTAGGTGCTCTAATACATATAAGTGATTATACATTTTATTATACCATCTTAAAAATCCATTTATGTCCCTATGATCAGTTAAACATTCTGTACAAGTTTCAAATGGTCACATCTCCATTCACCTTGTGGATTATGTTCTAGTATGTCTATATAGTAGGGTGATTTGCATGGTTTTGAATATGTATCTCCAAGAACATGAGGTTATGACTTCATGGTAATAATTTTGATGAAATAGGGATAATGATCATTCAATAATAACATTCATGTTTGCACTTCTCAACTTCTAAATTATAAAATTGTAGACCTACAGGTGTTTAGAACTATAGCTCTGCAACTTCAAGAGAAATCCATTATGTTAGCTGGCTCATGTTGTATACTCAGACATGTAAGAATTGTGATAGTTCAATTTGAAAATATTCATGGATCAATGAGGATTTCTAAAGAACCTAAATCTATGTGGTGGTTAAATGACAAGTGAACAAGCTTAATACACATATAGAATTGTATGTGGATAGTGAAGGTAGAAGATTGGGATGTCTTAAAAGGGATAATGTAATTAATGGTAGTAAGAAATACCCCTCAATGATGTTGAACACTTTATATTTAAAAATAAAATTGAGAAAGGCCAACTCAAAACTACATAGTCAAACCCTTTTAGATACAACTAACTAGTCTAGAGGAGTGCTTTAAACAATGATGTTAGTGAAATTTGAAGTTTCAAGGCATTAATATGGGTATTAATATAATAGAATCAATTAGGAAGAGTCATGGATGGGATTGGGAATTGGTTTTGAATATCTAGGTATGCTCAAACACCATCAAGATCTTAAAAGGAACACCTACAACCAAACTAGTTGAAGATTGAGAAAGGTATTGTATGTGTTGGGGTCATGGTGTATGAAAATTAAAAATTCATGAGTTTCCAGGATTTCAAGGATAGAGAAAGTTCATGAAGGTGTTTAGTGAGTGGCAATGGAGTTACTTGTAGTCCTCAAATACACCCAAACCTCTCTAATAGAGACTTATAGGTTTGTTAGGGTAAGTAAACCATTCCAATCCTAAAAAAAGGGTAGAGTTCATGTAAAGTGTAAGAGTTTGACTTAGATGATGTGATTCATAATGAAATTTGGAAATAAAAAATAATCATGATGAAATGATGAAGGAATTCGGTCAAAACAAAGTGTTTAAACCCCACACATGCACAATATAGGCTTATCTGCTTTGCTAATAAGAAGATGCCTATCTACATTAAAGAAGTTAGAGGTCTAAGAGAAGGAAAGGTGAATAATTGAAGAGGTTTCATTGAATAAATAAAATATCATTTGGCTCTCAAACCTAATTGTAAGTATAAAACCCTACCTACTCAGCCTTTCCTTGCTACAGGCTTATCTTTGAGAAACTTATGTTTGATTGAGAGAGAAAGGTCTCTATGGGGATATGAGGAGGAATTGAGACATATGATAGGAGTTTAAAAGTGGGTTTATAATCTCATAAAAATCTCAAACATATTCAATCTCTCAAAAGGAAATATTGAACACTCTATGTACTCAACCAAGGCAATACACTAGCTTACATATTCTTGAGAAATTTTTATTATTTGGAGAGGTCTAAAAGACTTCAAGAGATTTGAGAGAGAGTAAGATGTTGAAATATGGTAGAAGATGATGACATAGTTACATTAGAGATTTAGACATATGCAATAAAGACTTTGAAATCATGATAACCTTGTTCAATCTTAAATAGACATAATAACATACGCAGGCTTATAAGGTAATCCTATAGATATGAAGATGTATAGTGAGTAAAGATGAGAATATAGAGACCATAAAGAGATGGTGACGGATCTGCATAGGCATTTCATGAAGTTATAGACCTCTTAACAGTGAGATAAATAGGAGAATATAACTCGTTAAGGTAAGTTGAGCAAGTAGGCTTAAGAACCCTGGGCCTAAGCAAATGATTTTGAAGTGGAACTAAATAAGATATAAAGGTTAAATAACCATGGGGATAATTTAATGAGGTTATCATTTACGTCCCTAAATTTACTAGAGTCATTAAAACTTCAAGATGCTACCTACAAACCTCAATTCTCTCTCAGAGCTCAGAGAATGCCTTATAGCAACATGAGAGGCTACCTTCTTTTACTCACTATGGAGAAAAGATGCTACATGGGACATTGGGATCATAGGGGAAGTTATCTAACTGAGTGTACTTACACTTTTTGAATTGGTGGTGTATTCATGCCATTAGTTATATGAACAATTATTAAGAACTTGAAGCACCTTCAGGCTGCTTAGGAGAGCAAAAATGCCCCAATGAGAGAGAAATGGATTTATATACATCTAGATAGATTGGAAAAATTCAAAATGACCTAATTTTGTTTTAAAACTCTCCTTATCATCACCCCATGACACTAGTTTATACAAGACTATACGAAACAAGACCTAATTGATTATTTTATGCTATTTGGGAGGTATACAAGGTTTTAGATATTCAAATTCAACATTATTAATGGGGAAGAGGTAATATAATTATATCACATGTTTATTTTGGGTTTATAATGTGTGGGAATCCTATAGATTCAATTTTTAGTATTTTGATAGGAAGGCCTAATTAAGGCCTAGTTAGGAGAGAGAAGCAATAGAAAAGTACACCTCTACTCACTTGATGATATAAAAATTGAACATGGAGATGTAAGTAAATATTGGGTCCTATAATATGACTTCATATTCTTATCATCATTTTTATAACTCTCTACATATGGAGTTTTACATGATTTTAGGGTTACAAAGAATGAGGTGTAATTGGACCTTTTGGTAGATAAACAATTATTAGGGATACTTTGAGACCTCAAAATAGATTGATAAAGGTATGATATGAGTTTAATAGGACATCCATGAAGATAAAATGAGCTGAAGAAAAAGGATTCAAGTTTTGACACTTGTATGCAAGATTGGCTCGAGGAAACAAAGAGTCCGCTAGACACCTAGCAAGAGAATGAAGTGATGTGTCAAAGGGAACCTAAATTGATAATTTGAAAGGTGTCAATAATAGATAAAATAAGTATAATAAATGGATATAACCATAAATAGGACTACTTATCACTCAACATGCTAAGGCAAAGGGTACTTTTGGAAAACTAGTCAAGGTGTCAAGCAAACATTCTAACTCCTACGCCACTTGGAATAAGGGAGAATATTTAGAGGATATAAACATGGAATTTAAGAAATGTTGAGGTAGTTTCATAATTTATCTCTTGTTTTTAACTCATGATACACTTGTTAACTATCTCTCTCCTATGCCTTTCTCTTCTTTTATCTCACTTGTGCTATATATTGAGCCTTAATTGGCTAAGTTTGTATCCTCCACTTGAGTATGGAAAAATATACTCATTTTTAGCCTTTTATTAGTGAATAATTTAAAAAAAAAAAATTATCCATGGACTATTTCAATGTGTATGTTAGACTAGTTGATCTTGTTAAGTGATAGGTTCACTTTTATTATGCCTATTTATTACACCCCCTAAATTTTTCAAAATTCAACACTTGTTGCTATAGAGATGACCATATCATAAAATATAAAAATGTGTTTGGGACCTTATTGATTGATAGTATTTTAGATGCATTTTTTATTATGAAATGATAATGATTGGTTGATGAATTTATGTTTATGTTTCTAAGTGGTTTCAAAAAGCATGATGGATTAATGAATAAAATTCACATATATATTTATTAAATATAAGTCATTTTGATTTTGAATATGGTTTTCGTTGAGAAATAAAATTTTCATTTTTAAAATTTAACAAATTATAATGATTATATAAATAATTTGATTACTGGTTTAGAGCAGATAATGGTGATATTGATTATTGCATTCAATAAATGCTATATTTGTAAATCAATACACTTAATTATAAGACTATCATGAAGGTAAAAATTATATTAAAGTCTCAATTCCATATATTACTTGTGATTTAATTACCATTCAAAATATTTATGGAAATAATGTGGTGATGTTGTGAAAAGTTTCAGATCTATATAGAAAGTTTGGGTATTTCATTTGTCTAATGATGCATATCTTAAGCGTTATTCTTGTGTATCATAAATTCTAAAGTCCTATTTGATATTATTATTTCATATCAATTTCAAGATTTTAGCTATATAAGTTCATATACATAAAGGAATTTTATTGTTTCCTTGGTCATATAGATTCATATGGTGAAAAGGTTGGGATCTTAGATTTGTTTCATGACATAAGTTTAATGGCATGTGAGTTTATTTGAAATATTTAGGTGAATTTTCAAAAGGATTAACAATGACTAAATTGAGATATTTGAAATGATTTTAAAAGGCTTTATTTATCATATGGTTTGGATTTAAGACCTAAGGATTCATGATGCTAGGGTATTGACATTTGTTGAGATTATGACTTCATTATGAAATATATTTGTTTGGGTTAAGTATGGGTTATAGTTTAAAATGACTTATCATAATTTACATCAACCATAGCACTACATGAATTGGAAATTAAAAGGACCATCATGAATTTTGTATAGGCACTAACTCTTAAGGCCCTTGAATTGATGACGAAGCAAGATCAAAGTATTATTCATTTTTGAGCTAGAGATCAATTGGAAAAGATACATACTGAGATAATATGAGTTGGAATAAACATTAAATATGAAGGTGTGGCCTTGAAGTTTCAATATTAGAACACAGATTTGGTGGTATGGGGAGCTAATGCAAAGTGATCACATCTCGAATGGAAAATTTTAGCAAATGATTTGGTATGAAGGGATAGTTATCACTAAATTTGAGTTGTGTTGATAGTGACTTAGTAGAATTGCTAAATTACTTTTGGTTTAATAAGAATGAATGAGGATCAAGCACATCACTTGGTTAGTTATGAAGATGAGTTGGTGGATATAACTTATGAATTTCTCAATTTTTGGTTCATTTGGTTGCAAGCTTTGATGTAAAAATGGAGCCCTAGCTGGGTAGTCATTGGGTTGTATAGCAAGATCTTGGTGAGAATTATTAGATAGAGAGCTTGGGTGAACCATCAAGTTTATTATGTAGTGTTCATAATTTTGTTATATGGTAATTTATGACAAAATTTTAAAGTTTTTAGTGAAGAAATAGTCTTATTCTAATTTGTATGAGTATGATTGAAAGTTCTCAATATTTTTGGTATAATTTTCTATGTCGATATATGAGATAAGATGTCAAAATATGTGATTTTGAATGCATGAAAAATATTTGAGAAGATATGGTATTATTTTCAAATAATTGTTGAGAATATTATCTGATGTGCATAAATGGGTATGTATGATGAAGAGAAGTTTCATGGTAAATAACTATTCTATGTTTATTGTTTATGAGCCATTTTAGGTTGGTGAATGAATAAAATGTTTGGATATCAAAATAAAAAGTATATATTTGTTATTTCTATTATTTCAAAACATTATTTCACAAACTATTGAATAATATGGTAATGGTTCTTATTTGCGAATCTTGATGATAAAATGTCACATGCATGTTTTGGAATAAGTCAATAAGTTTTGTGAATCTATAGATTTGATAGTTATTTCAATTTTTGGAGTTGGTTTAGTGGTTGATTTCTAATGTTTTTGAGTTGAAAGCATGGTTTCAACATGACCAATTGTTATTGACTTGTCAGGGTTTCTATTTTTGTTTTCTATTGGGTCAAATCTAAAAAGTTATGAATCATTTTTCCTGAAGGTTCAAGTCTTGTTTTCTATTGATTTGACTTAAAAATTTGTTAATATTTTCAAAGAGGTGTATTCTAAAAATTGGTGAAAACTTTGTTCTATGATTGGAATTCATGTTAGTTTTAGAGAAAATGCTATGACATGAAAAATAAATCACAAAATTTGCTTTTTAAATATTTGATGAATCCTCTCTCAAGCATATTTTAAAATTATATTATTTAATGCACACGGTTAATGGTTCATTTGAATATCAAGGTTGCAGGTTCAGTTGTTTCTATGTGTATTTTTGGTCTTTACTATGGAAGATTCCTGATAAATGCTTCTATGAATAAGGTTTTGATAAAAAGAATAGTTTATTCATTCATTCACATCATGCATACAATGCAATTTGGTTTTTAAAAATATACATGCATAAGAAATATTACTAGATTCAAAATTTTATTTATATCATGATTCATATATATTATGAAAATTGAGAATTTTTAGTTTGTCTAGATATTAATTCAGTTTTGTATAAGGAAATTTGATATGCCATAATATATATATATATATATATATATATATATATATATATATATATATATATATATATATATATATATATATATATATATATATCATGACTTTATGCCTATTGCCATAGAATCAATCTCTTTGAAGGATTGTGTCTCTGTCTCTGAAACCTTAATGTCTATTTTCAAAGAAAAACCAAAAACTTCAATATTAATGTGAAATTTTAACAAAAATATCATCTTATTTGAAACCTTAAATCACCCTTCCCACTATAAACTAATAGATAAGCACACAACACAAACTCAAGAACACATATATATATATATATATATATATATATATATATATATATATATATATATGTTCTTGAGTTTGTGTGCTTATCTATTAGTTTATAGTGGGAAGGGTGATTTAAGGTTTCAGATAAGATGAGATTTTTGTTAAAAGTTCACCTTAATATTGAAGTTTTAGGTTTTTATTTGAAAATAGACATTAAGGTTAAGATTGTTTGATACTACTTATTTTTGAAATTTAAATCAAAATTTTATATTGGAATAAATGAGTTGGCTTTAGATAGTCTTTCATGTTGTCATTTTGAAAATATTTTTTGGGATTTTGTATCTTCATTTGAAATAACTTAGTTATAGAGAATTTTGAAAGGTGATCATGTTAGTTAGATTATATTGATATAAAAGCTCAATCTTTATCAATAGAATAATGAGTTATTATAGATAGATTATTGGTTTGCAATTAGAGTTTCATTGAAGTATTCAATGAAAATTTTGATATAGTTACATGAAGTTCAGATTTTGATGAGGTTCAGTTCAATTTGGTATTCAGTAGACACAATATTCAGTCTTATTTTGAATAGTTTATTTATTCTCAGTCTTTAAATTTAATTCATTTCAAATTTATTCATAATATCTAGGTGGGATCAACTAGGTTCAGTAAGAAGTAATGATAATAGAGGATGAGGATAGAGTTCAAATAGTGATACTAACCAACCAAATCCTAAAAGAGGCTTTCATAGGGGTGGTTTTCATGTAAGGAATTTTGGTATTAGATTCCATAGGGGAACAAGAATGTCTATACACTTTGATGCTTATGATCTTGAATTTTTGGACATTTTAATTAGTTTGCCTATTAATCTAGTAAATAGAGGACTTAGAAGATATAGAGATAATAAAGGTTTCTTTGGCCTTAGGTTTGGAGCCCCAACCCCTTCACAAATTAGTTCATCTCATTGTATAAATGATAATGCTCAACACTTGCCACTCTAATCTTATTATGCTGAAAGAATTGAACCTATTGTTGAATCCTTTCTAGCAAATCAAACCACACAACTTAAGATAGAGACTGCTCATGCTAAGAACTTTAATAATTTGGCCATCTTGTTAGATGTAATTTCTCCTTCTCATGTAAAGCCTACTAAAAATATAAAATATTGAGTCTAGTTGTTGCCCATAATGAACCTATTTTAAGATTTGAAAGATTGAATTTAGAAGTTCAAGGTTATGATGGTAGAAGGAAGACTATAGACATTCCACCTTCCATTAAAAAAGAGAGGATTGTATAAAAGAGAGATGAAAGTCAATCTTATCCAAAAACACCAATGGAAGTCAAGATGTTGAAAAGAATCAAATTGGAGATTGATGACATCACAACTGATTCAGGAACAAGACTGGTACCATTTCTTATTATAAAGATAGAATATAATGTTTGTCTATATGAAAAAGACAAATATGTAATTGAGGTGTTGTTTGATTTAGATGATTATTGGTCATCTAAGAGATAAAATTTCTATTTATGCTAAACTTTTCATGATAGAACTTGATATTTCAATTTGTTACTTTAGTTTTAGACTTTGATATATTTTGATAAATTTTTAAAAATGTAAATTTTTTGAGATTTGATATAATATATATGCTTATGTTATTTTAATATGCATTATCAATTCATATAAATAAGGTTGATTGATCTTTGAGTTATTTTTTAAAAGAGGGGAAAAAAAATTATTCAATCCAAAATGAGATACAAGGCAAGATCCATAAGCTCAATAAAAAGGAGAACCATCAACAAACTAAACAACACTACATAGTTTTGTCTTCCAAAAAAACTCTCTCCAAAATCCCCAGATAATTAGAAGGTAACTCATTCATATCACTAATATCTCAACCATCCCCTTCCTCTAAGGCCCACTTCGCAAAGCAGTCAGCCACACTATTCCATTCTCTAGGGATATGATAGAAAGAGACAGATTCCAAGGAGCTGCAAACACTTAAAATCTATCTAACCATTAAAGCTAAATGCCAACTAACACCATCCAATCTTTGGTTGTTCAACATATCCACAACAATCTTAAATTCAGACTCATAGATGATTCTCCTCCAGCCAAGAGAGTAACCTCACTCAACAACAATCTTAATAGCAAGGGCCTCCATCAGGTTATTAGAGTAATGCCCTTTGTAGATAGAGAAGAAAAAACAACATCCTCATATATATTTCTACCAATACCTCCAATACTCACATGCCCAAAATTTCCATGAGAAGATCCATCAGTATTAATCTTCAGTACCCCATCTAGAGGAGGCACCCACTTCCCATCACAACATACCTATTTCTTGGCACGGTGTGGCATAATTCTAGTAGTGCAACCCCTACTATAATCACCCAAGCTCAGATCCCGCACAACTACAACATTTTTAGGATCAATACGTTCAGACATATCACATTTAGTAGAAATAGTCTCCTGAAGTCTACTAATAATATTCATCCATAGTTGACCACTATCTAATCTAGAGTCACAAAAAACTCTATGTTCTATTCCAACTAAAGGTTCTAAAGAATGAAAATAGGCCCAATGCTCCAGGCCACCTGGAGAAAAGGCATCTTCGTAGGAGGCCTGCCCAGGCTCTCCCAAAACTTAATAAGAGAGGAAGCATGAATGCAACCATGATGCCAAGCCTCCCATCATTTATTCCAAATCTCATGAGAAAAAGGGAATTGAAAGAACAAGTGGGAAGAACATTCTTCACTACACAAATAAAGAAAAGAAATGGACGGTCCTTGAAACCCGCATTTGAAAAGATTTTCCCAAGTGAGACATTTCCTCTGGGAAACCAACCATAGAAAGAAGTTACACTTGAGCCAAGAAAAATTGTTCCAAACCTTCTTCCACTAGGGCACCTCAGCAGGACCATGTAAATTCCTATCAAGCATAGCATAACCTTGAGCAACAGTATAATTAACTTTTGGGCTAGGATTCCAAGCCAACTTGTTCCTCTCATTTAGAGAGCTACAAAGCATGCCATCCAAGACCTTACACAAAGTAGAATGATCCTCATCAGACCCACCCACAGGCCACTCCTACAGATCCTTCTAGCAAAACACCTCTAGTTAACCAATGCACTTAACTATTTTAAAATGCTCCACCTTAATTCAACCAACATCAGAGAACACCTGGTAAAGAGGTAGAAGTTGAGGGAGACTAGAGAGAATGGGAGGGTGACCATCCCAATAATCCAACCAAAAAAGAGCATTAGAGCCCTTATTACATATCCAGAAGAGCCCCTTATAAACAAGCTGAGCTCCCTTCTTAAGAGTATCCCAAATGCAAGAACCTTTTCCCAACAAAGCAATCCATGGCACCTCCTGGCTCTCAACCCCAGGAACATATTTGAAAGCAAGAATTTTGGCCCAATCTTGATCCTAGTTGTTGCACCATCTATAGTATAGCTTAGCCACCAAAGTTGTAACCATAAGAGCCACAGACCTAATGCCAAGGCCCCCAGCATGCTTCAGCCTACAGACAGACTCCCACTTGACTAAACTCCACTTTGAGGAAAGGAGGTTACTTGACTAAAGGAATTTTTGAGAAGGAGCATCAAAATCCCTCACAAAGGAGGTAAGAGGAATCTACACACCACCTATAAATAAGGAGAGATTTCACCATAGCTTTTAGTGATCTAGGTGGATTCATGTACCGTTCTATTTTTTAAAGTCTTTAAATTTAGTTCAAATCATTTTCACATTGTAGTATTTATCGAGAGATTTCTATCTCTTTTTTCAATTTGAAAAATGGAGTTTGAATGCTCAAGATATAGCCAATTGAAGAAATTATGTGATAGGGATGTCAAAAGTGACGTGGCACAGTTGAGGAACACCAAGTGGACCAATATCCATTTGACACATGGCAAATAATTAGGGGAAAAAAATTTAGGTGTTTTATTTGATGCACATGATATTTGACCTTTTCAAATCAAAATAGGTGCCAAACGTCCATGCCACAAACACTAAGCACTTCCCTCATTCCTAGGCATTTGAATAGGCTAGGTGGCATCCAAAGTTGGCACCCAAAACTTTCTCATTTGAAAATGTCAACAAACTTTCTATTTAAAGTATTAAAATAACCACTCTTAGCAAATGTGGGACTAAATCCTTGGTCAAAGCATGCTCATGGAGGAAGGACGCCCTTGCCCACTTCCCTAGGCACCTAGAAAGGAGGAGGAGAGTTTGGAACTTGAGACCTAGTGCCTAAAAGGCTAAGGTCATGACTGCTTCAGCCACGGTGGCTGAAATGTTATAAAAAGGAGTAATTTTTACTTGTATTGACATGAAAATCCAACTATGTAAAGAGAATTAAGAGGATTCGAGCCTTATTTTTACCTTGTACAGCCTTGGGCTTTTGTTTGTAGGTTAAGAGAAATATTTGCAGGCAAATAAAGATTAGAGGAGGTGAAATTGAAGACTTGGAAAGGTTTGGAAGCCTTTTGTTGCACCAATTTTAATAGATTGGTCCTCGCTTTGAATGGACCTGGAGATGTAGGCTATTGAAGCTGAACTCCATTATCAATTTGCTGGTGTTATCTTTTATTTTCTTTGATTATTATTGCATTTTGATCTTCATTTTAATTCTTATTTTACTTTCTTGATGCAAAATTAAACACAAGAAAGTGAAAATTTGAAAGATCTCTTAAACATGAACAAGTGATTTTCAAATGTACTACACTTATATTTTCAGTTTACGGATCAAATTTTTGGTATCAGAGTAGTTTTTATTTAACAGTGATTTATAGTGTATGTTGACAAGGTCTAAATCCCAAAATGGTGAAGGAAAACTCATTGAGTATAATCTAGATATTGGTTCAAGGCATGCTTCAAGGATGGCCAAAGAAGAGATGGAATCTGAACAAGCTTTCCATCGAGCTTTCATGGACATGAGAAGCATGGTTGAGGAACTATAAGATGATAAACAAAGGAAATCCAAGAATGAAAAAGGTGATTCACGAGAATCAAAAGGTAAAGAAACTGAAAAACCTTCTCCATCGGATGATGGTAAAAAAAACTGTGGAATATCGCCCTTCACTAATATTGGATATGAAGTTTGAATTACCAATGTTTAATGGCAAAGTTAATGCCAAAAAGTTGGATAATTGGGTCAAGCAGATTGAAGTTTATTGCAGGGTCCAAAAGATTGCAGGGGATGAGTCAAAAATTCATTTGGCTACTCTTCGTATGGGAGGTACAACTCTCATCTGGTGGGAGAGTAAGTTGAAGGAAGCCAAGTTTTGAAAAGGTAACTCAATTTCTACTTGGAATGAATTTATTGAAGAACTCAGAAAGCAATTCTATACTTTAGGCTATATGCAACAAGCCATGATGGATTGGCAAATTTTCGAACAAGGAAAAGGCCAAAGTGTTCAAGATTATACACAACATTTTAGGAAAAAAGCTTTACTTTTGAATGTTCCTCTATACACACAAGAAACACTACTAAAATATATAGGTGGGTTGCATAGTTACTTAAGACATATGATTCTTATGTTCAATCCCACTAATTTAGATGTAGTATGTGTTCAATCCACTCATTTAGAGGCTAGAAGAAAACAATCAAAAGAATCTTTTCCTAAAGTAAAAAGTAAGCAATCTAATGTTAAGCATTCCAAAGGGGAAAGTTCATTAGGAAAGGGTAAACAAAAATCCACTTATACTTTAAAAAAAGAAGAAGGAAAACCATTTTGTAATCATTGCAAGAAAAATCATGATGAGTCTAAGTGTTGGAAACTACATCCTGAGTTAAGGCCTAAAAAGTTTCAAAAGAAAGAAAAGAAGGCTAATTCTATGGTTCAGGACTTAGGATCAGATTCAGGTGATGAAACTAAGATCACATCTATGGGTTTACATAATGATTTTTCTCTTTTAGTTTCTAGCACTAAGTCATCAAATAATGCATCTTCTTCTAGACAGAATTATGTGCATGTTGATAAGAAAAGAAATGAATTGTTCCACATTAGAGTTGTTTCAAAGCATACTAAGATTGACACTCTATTTGATAGTGGTTCACAAGCAAATTTAATTTTTGAAGAGGTTGTTAAGAAGCTAGGCTTACAAACCAATCCCCATCCGATGCCTTATCCACTAGGTTGGGTGTGTGACAATGTGAAGCTATAAGTCTCACAAACTTGTAGGCTAAGGTTTTCCATCACATCCAAGTTCGTAGATGAGGTTGAGTTGGATGTTGGTCCATTGGACATATGTGGGATTGTTTTGGGAAGCCCATATCTTTATGATAGAAAAGTAATCTTTTATAGAGAGGAGAATAAGTACTTGCTTGTTAAGGATGGCATAGAATATATAGTTAGAGCACATCACATTAGAACAAGTCTTTCCTTGGTTACAACAGGGCAAATGAAAAGACTAGTTAATTCAAGCAAGACTTTTTGTCTCATGTTGATTAAGTCTAAGGAAAAAGAATATACTCAAGCTTTGGAAAAGTGTGTTCCTAGACACAAGAATGAACTGGTTGAAATCATTTCTACTTATGATGATGTATTTCAGGATCCTAAGGGCTTACCTCCCAAAAGGGGAGTTCAACATGAAATTCAGCTATTGCAGGACTCTCCTCTCCCTAACATTGGCATGTACAGGTTATCAGAGGTGGAAAATGAGGAAATCAAGAAATAGGTAATGGATCTATTGGATAGAGGGGTTATTCATCCAAGTTCATCTCCTATTGGTTCGCTAATTATTTTGGTGCCAAAAAAAGATGGCACTTAGTGAATGTGTGTTGATTTTCATGATTTAAACAAAATTACTATTAAGAATCGTTAACCTCTTCCTCATATAGATGATTTATTAGATCAATTAAAACATGCTTTTTATTTCACTAAGCTAGATTTGAGAAGTGGATATCATCAAGTAAGAATTAATGAAGGTGATGTATGGAAAACTGTCTTTAAGACAAAACAGGGATTGTTTGAATGGCTTGTTATGCCTTTTGGGTTGTGTAATACCCCAGCTACATTCATGAGATTGATGAATGATGTTTTTAGATAGTTCCTTGATGATTTTGTTATAGTTTACTTAGATGATATATTAATTTTCAGCAAGTCATGGGAAGAGCATGTGATCCACATTAAGAAAGTCATGGATGCATTATGAAGGGAAAAACTTTATCTGAAAATGTCAAAATGTGAATTTGGCAAGACCTCTTTGATATACTTGGGTTACATTGTAGGACATGGTAAATTGAAAATTGATCCTACAAAAGTGGTAGTCATTGTTAATTGGCCTACACCCACTAACACAACTAAGGTTAGGAGTTTCTTGGTGCAGTATAGTTTTGGAGGAAGTTTATTACTTAATTTTCATATATTGCATCACCTTTGCATTCTTTAACAAGTGTGAAATAGGTCTTTCAGTGGGGAGGCAAACATCAAAAAGCATTTAATACTTTGAAATAAAAGATAAGTATTGCTCTGGTCTTGACACCTCCTAATATACAACAACCATTTGAGATCGAGACAGATGCAAGTGAGTATGCTATGGGAGCTATTTTAATGCAAGGTAAGAAACCAATTTGTTATCATTCTAAAACCTTTACAAGTGCAGTAAGAAAATATCCAACTTATGATAAGGAATTGTATGCATTGGTTCAAAGTGTTAAAAAATGGAAACATTACTTAATGGGCAAAGAGACAATAATACATACAGATCATCAGCCCTTATAGTATCTCCAATCACAAACTAAGCTACAATAGTCTAGACATTTTCGTTGGATGGGTTTCTTACAACAATTTCATCTTGTGATCAAGTATAAAAAAGGAATTTAGAATAAGGTTGCAGATATTCTATCTAGGCCTCCTATGGTTGTTGCATCTATTCTTTTACAACATGGTTCTTTGTCTCATGAAAGTTATAAAGAACAATATGTGAATGATCTTGATTTTTAGGATGTTTATAAAGACTTGATGAGTAGTAGACAAGTAGAAGAATTGGACTATCATGTACATAATGATCTTTTATATCATTTGGCTAAACTATGTATTCCTCAAAATGAGAGGGTGCACATGATTGGAGAAGCACATCTCTTATTTTTGGTCATTTTGGAGTTGCTAAAATGGTTACACATTTGAACATGTATTGTTATTGGCCTCGTATGCAGGAAAATGTTGCTAAATATATAAGGGGATGTACTCTTTGTGCCACAAGTAAACCTAGTAATAGGAAATTGGGACTTAACACTCCTTTACCTATTCCTACTTGCCCCTGGGAAAGTATCTCTATGGATTTTGTGGGGGGATTGCCTATGACACAAAGAAAACATGACTATTTATATGTGGTTGTGGATAGATTTAGTAAAAATGTGTGTTTTGATTCCTTGCACTAAGTAGATTACTGGCAAAGGCACTGCATATTTGTTCTTTAAACATGTATGGGTTCATTTTGGTTTGCCTACTTCAATTATTTTTTATCAAGATTCTCAATTTATTTGGGAGTTTTGGTCAGCTTTGTGGGGACTAATGGACACTAAATTAAAAATAGCACTGCATTTCATCCACAAACCAATGGTAAAACAGAGGTTGTGAACCACACTGTGGCACATTTGCTTAGGGATTATAACAATAAAAATCCAAATTTATGGGATGAAGAATTGTGTTACATACAACATGCATATAACCGGGCACTTCATTCTTCTACTATGAAATCTCTATTTGAAGTTTTTTATGGATACTTGCCTAAATTTCCTCTAGATGTTTGCTATGGATAGGATACAGCTTTTGGTGAACAAAAAGAAGCCATTCGAGCCAAGAAGTTCATTGAAAAAATATAGCTCATTCATCAGACTATTCATACTCAATTGGAGAAAAGTCAAGCCAAGTACAAAGCCAGGCATGACAAACATCATATTGATCACCAATTTGTTGTAGGTGATATGGTATGGCTTCACATTAGTAAGGAAAGATTGACAGGTGAAGGTAGAAAGTTGAAACCAATCCAGTATGGTCCTTTTCAGATAATGGAAAAAATTGGCACAAATGCTTTTTGATTAGATTTACCATCTTACATGTAGATTTATTAAGTTGTAAATGTGAAAAATTTGAAATTATATGAGCCTCTAATGATCATTGATCATGATGAAAGTGTATCCATTCCTTTCATTGATGATTTTTCTCCTGAATATCTAACAGAATTGTAGGAAGATACTATACTTGATAGGAATATGTAGACTTCACGAAGAGGTAATGTTGAATATCTTCATGTTGGTCTCAAAGGGATGCACCCAAGCAAGTCCAGATGGATGGAAGTCAGCAAGGTGAGGGAAAAATACCCTCACCTCATTACCAATTAATTTCAACTTTTAGAGGTCTAAAAGTTCCCAGTGGGGAGGAATGATCCAGGTGGATTCATGTACTGTTCTATTTTCAAATCCTTCAAATTTAGTTCAAATCATTTGCATATTATAGTATTCGTTGAGAGCTTTCTAGCACTTTTCATGGTTCAAAAAATGGAGTTCGAATGCTCAAGATATAGCCAGTTGAAGAAATCATGCGACAGGGATGCCAAAAGTGATGTGGCACAGTTGAGGAATGCCAAGTGGACCAATCTCCATTTGACACATGGAAAATAATTAGGGAACAAAAAAATTGTTAGGTGTCTTATTTGATGCACATGATATTTGACCTTTTCAAATCAAAATAGGTGCCAAACCTCCATGCCACAAACACTAAGCACCTCCCTCATTCCTAGGCATTTGAATAGGCTAGGTGGCGTCCAAAGTTGGCACCCAAAACTTTCTCATTTGAAAATGTCAACAAACTTTATATTTAAAGCATTAAAATAACCACTCCCAGCAATTGTGGGACTAAATCCTTGGTCAAAGCACACTTATGGAGGAAGGATGCCCTTACCCACTTCCCTAAGCACCTAGAAAGGAGGAGGAGAGTTTGGAACTTGAGACCTGGCACCTAAAAGGCTAAGGTCTTGAATGATTCAGCCACGGTGGCTGAAATGTTATAAAAAGGAGTAATTTTTACTTGTATTGACATGGAAATCCGACTGTGTAAAGAGAATTAAGAGGATTAGAGCCTTATTTTTGCCTTGTATGGACTTGGGCTTTTGTTTGCAGGTCTAAGAGAAATATTTGTAGGCAAATAAATATTAGAGGAGGCAAAATTGAAGACTTGGAAAGGTTTTGGAAGCCTTTTTTTACACCAATTTTAATAGAACGGTACTCACTTTAAATGGACTCGGAGATGTAGGCTATTGAAGCCGAACTCTGTTATCAATTTTCTACTACTATCTTTGATTTTCTCTAATTATTATTGCATCTTGTTCTTCATTTTAATTCTGATTTTACTTTATTTATGCAAAATTAAACACAAGAAAGTGAAAATTTGAAAGATCTCTTAAACATGAACAAGTGATTTTCAAATGTACTACACTTGTATTTTTGGTTTACAGATCATTTAGGAGGATCACTCTACCTATAGAAGAGAGCCATCTATAAGTCCAATGACTAATCTTACTCTGGAACTTATCCAAAATCCCTTGCCAATAATCTCTACACTGAGGTCCCAGAGCCAAAGGAATCCCCAGGTACATTAGGGGAAGAGTGCCAATTTGGAATCTAAGAATCCTGGCAATCCTATTTTGGATGAGTCAAGGAGTATTGAAGAAATAAATGGAAGATTTATCATCATTAATACTCTAACCAGAAGGTTTCAAGTAGATGTCTAAATTTCTCCTAAAATTCACTACCTCACTAATTCTGGCCAAGCCCATTAGTCCAGTATCATCAACAAATTGAAGATGAGAACAAGGAGGGAGATCATTGTTCTTGCTCTAGCCGTGAATAAGACCCTGCTACACCTGAGATTTAATAAATCTACCAAGACCCTCTACCATGATAATGAAAAGATAAGGGGATAGAGGGTCCACTTGCCGAAGTCCCTGAGATGCACTAAACCAATCTAAAGATTCCCCATTGATGAGAACAGAGAAGGAGGACGAGGTCACACAACTGAGGACCCAACTCACCCATTCCTCTTTAAAGCCAAAGGTCAATAGGATATTCTGAAAGAACTCCCAGCTCACTTGATGATAAGCTTTAACCATGTCAAGCTTAAAGAACATCACCTTCTCCTTAGAGGAAGCCATAGAGTGAATAATCTCCATAGAAATTACGACACCATCCAAGATTTGTCTCCCTTCCACAAAACCTCCCTACTCAGCAAAAATCAAAGCACCAAGGAGAGGGTTGAGTCTCTCAGCAATCAACTTAGAGATGATCTTGTAGACAACATTGCATAAAGCAATAGGCCTGAAATGATCCATTCAATTAGCCCCCTCCGTCTTAGGTATGAGAGCCAAAAAAGTAGAATACAAAGACTTAAGCATTTTTTTGTTCCTAAGAGATTCCTAAACCACCTCAAGGAGATCAGACTTTATTATTTCCCAAAATTCTTAGAAGAACTCAATTAGAAACCAATCTGGGCTAGGAGCTTTACCTTTTTTCATACTAAACACAACTTTCTCCAATTTAGGTAATACTATTGGACCCAATAGAGCCTCGTTCGTTTCATTTGAGACCAAGCAGGGAATACAATCCAAAATATTCCTCTCCTTAGATCTGGCATCAATATCCTCCCTAGTAAAAAGGTTAGAAAAATAGTTGACAGCTTCCCTAGAAATTTCACCACAAGATGAGATTTGAGTCCCATCACTCAAGACAAGATTGGAAATAGAGTTCCCCTACCTACGGGCCTTAACCAAGCTATGAAAAAAAGTCGTGTTCTTATCCCCCTCCTGAAGCCAATCAATTCGAGATTTTTGCTTCCAAAAAATCTCCTCTCGAAGCTCCCTCTCTTCTAAGCCCCTAATGGCAAAGGACTCAACATTCAAAAGGTCAAAGGATAGCCCATGGTCACAAATCTGACGAGTGACACTATCTAGCTTGGACTGAGCAGTAAGCTTTTGAGCCTGCAGGTTCTCAAAATGTTGTTTATTCCACCTCTTAAGCCTATACTTCACATGTTGAAGCTATTTACTGAAAGTGTACATGGCCCTCCCATGGGCAAGAAGCCCTTCATACCACCAATGCATCACAAGATCCCAAAGAGATTGATCTCGTAATGACATCAGTTGAAATTTTAAAGAAGGATTATTAGTGACCTAAAAAGAGGAAACACAAAGTTTGATAAGCCAGTGATTGGATCCCCTCCAATCTAAGATTTTAGAACTAGTAGTCCACTTGCCACTCATCCAATAACAGGAAATCAAAAATCTATCGAGCCATTCTGAGATAGCCTCATCACCACACCTCTTATTATTCCAAGTAAAAACTCCATTTCTTGGCTTCACATCAACAAGGTTAAGGAAACCAATATTATCTCTAAGTAAAAGAGAAGAAGGATCAAGCTTGGATACCCCTCCTCATTTTTCATCCATACTAATAATAGTATTAAAGTCACCAGCCAAAATCCATGGGAGAAATGGGTCTAGAGAATGGACAAAATTGATATGATCTCAAAATGTGTCTTACCTAAAAGATCAGTAGGAGCATAAATATTGGAGAAAATACATCTTTTTCCAGTTTCAAAATTGGAGGCAACCATAGAGATGGAAGACCAACTAGAAACCCACCATAAGGATGAGACTTTCCTTGGGTTCTAGAAGCAAGCCACCCCCCTAAAACTGCCCAGTGCCCCCACCCCCTACTAGTAGCCTTGGGGCTAGATACACAAAGTATAATTATTCAAACCATCCACTATAAGCTTGGTTTCCTGCATAAAGACCACATTTGGAGCATGAGACTCGATTAATCTATGAACATCCTTTTGTCTAGGGATTTTGTTCAACCCCCTTACATTCCATGATAAAATAATCATTTAAGGGGGTGGGAAAAGTGGGAATCAATGGGTTTCACAGACCCAGACTCAACCAAAGTATCACCCATAATCTTAACCTTCTCTTGATCAGTCTTCCTTCCACTCCTTGACTGTTTATCTAGAGGCCCCTTTTTAAAGGATTTTTACTGCAAGCCTAAGGCAGGAGGAGCCTTAACATCCTTCATAGGATCCTCAGATCCCTTCATTACTTGGGGGAAAGGAGCTAACCCAGTAGTACCCACCAAAATTTGTGACTCCTAGATGCCACCCATATTCTAAACTTGAGAAGGCAAGTCCAAAGCTGGTTGACAGACCTGTTGAGCCCCTGATAATAAAATTAGCTCTTCCTTCATTACTTCCACCTCCTGAATATCTCCCTGACCCTTAACCCCAGAAGAAAGCTCAACTGGGATACCATCCTCTTGGACTATGCTATTTAGAACCTCAAACCTATTAAATGTGCCATCATTCTGTCTATCACTCCAGGATCTCTTCTTGCCTTTGCCTTTATTACAGGATTTAACTAGGATAAAACCCTCCTTATCAATAGGGCCATCAAACACTGGAGCTTTCCGTTGTCCATTCTAGGAGGTCTAGAGGTAGACAAGGTGAAAGATTTTAGTCTAGGATATCTGTGGTGTAGATGACCATATTCATGGCAAATTTTGCATCTAAATGGAAGGGTTTCATAATCTAGCTGTTGGATCTAGGTGGAAGAACCCATGCAAATTTCCATAGAGTCAAGTAAAGGATTATTCAAATCAACTTTGACACAAATACAAGCAAAAGAAATTACCTTACGTTCTTGAGTCTGTGAAGCCAATCCAACAGGTTTCCCAATAAGTAAAGAGATTGAGTGGAGGATATCTTCCTTCCAGAATTCCAATAGAAGCCTCAGTAAACAAACCCACACAGAGACCCATGAAGGGATCTCTTCAGTAGAGTTGAAGCCCATATGCCAAGGCTTGATGAAGAGCCCAACCTGGTTAAAGAAATAAGGGCCACCTTCAAAAGCCCTATTCCTATTTGACATACTTGAAAAAATAACCAAAAAATAGTTATTTTTTGCTAAAAGAATCTCCATATCTCCTTCTGGGTTCCAAACCTAACATGACCAAGATTTCAACACAGGAAGAGAAAGCTGAAGGCCCAAAAATTTGCAAATGAGAGAATGCTTGCACCAGTAATCAACATCCTCTAAAATCTACTCAGGTTGAATAACCAAAACTGGTTTATCTTTTGATCTCTCCAAACATCCATTTACTTTTTTAATTCAAAATGACCCTTTTGAGGTACCCTCTCCAAAAGGAGGAAACTCAGTCTGATCCTTGTTACTTGCATGCAACAAAGAAGATGGATCCACCATTTCCAAATCTAGGGAAGAATCAAGACCCTGATCTTCATGACTATACAGGTAAAAGCACCAATCAGAAGAGGGAGAGAGGTAAGGCAGTCAGCCCAAATGCCCCAACTACCATGCACCCCCGTCCAAGAAAACCACACTCCAGGTAGTGCCCTGAAAAATAGATAGGAGGATATCAGACCCCTGTCCAACCCCCTCTAGACCCCTGTAAACACAGAAAACACCCACCACATTCATTCGACAAGTGCAGTAAAGCTAGGGCATGCAGGCCCTAGCTCGCACCATAGCTGTGCGAAACTCCATCCGCAGCCCATCCATTTTTTCCCTTGGTGTAATAGGATATATTTTTGATTGATCTTTAAGTTATTTATTTTATGATTAAAATATGTATTTTATTATTTTATTAATCATAAGGGTCCCCTAATCTATATTCAATAAACTTGATCAATTAAGACTTTAAAAGTCTTAATTAAACTTATCTTTAACTAATAATTATTATAGTTAATTGAATTTTTAAAAATTAATTAGTTAACATAAACTAATAACTAACTAAAATTAGTTATAACTTATTTGCAACTCAGTTTGAAGGTATAAGAAGAGATCAAAGATTCATTTGAAGAGAGAAGAAGAATAGGTATTGAAGACTTAGAGATTTTCTAAAGTCAATCATGCATCTTTCTTTTTCCTATACAAATTTTATAAGATAGTAGAATTTTTATAGATAGATTCAATGGTACTTAATCTGATGATTCAATAATTGCTTATGGAACACATATATATCTAGATTTATTTATCATTTAATACTAATTATCTAAAGATTGCTAAGCTTAACATATTTGATAATTATTATTTACAGTCCTATACATAGATTCCAAGTATTCAACCTAAATAATAATTATCATTTTTCTATTTTGTGACCCTTCATTGATCTATTCTGATTGTAAAATTATTATTCAAATCTTTGTAAAGAAAGAATGTTGGTTTTCTCAATAAATTTATATTTTTTTTGCTAAGATGACTCTCTTTTGAGACTCATATGCTTTATTATAATCTATTTGACTCTAATTTTAATATAGTTTAAAATTTAATTTTCTTCTAAATCAGAATTTATTTCTATTTCTGGTTATCTTCTTAACTTTTAGTTTTAGTTTAGTTCATTCCTATTTATTTGTTTATTAGTTTCTTAGAATCTTCTTTATATTTTCCTTTTGTTTCATTAGTTATATATCTTTATTTAATTAGTCTCCTTTTAGATATTTTATTTAGTCTTTTATCTTAAATCTCTATTAGTTCTTACTTTGTTAGTTTTTCAATAATAATCTCTTCTATTTTCTTTAAATTAGACATTTGATAGTTTTTCATAGCTTAGAATTTGTTTATTTTCTTTTATTTATTTATAGTTTTAATCTTAATAGATTTATAAAATATGTTCAAATATTTATATTAATAGTCTTTGATTTAGTTTAATAGTTGCTTCATAGTTATTATATTTATTTCTCTTTTATCAAATTTTAGTTTATTTGTTTGATCTGTCTCTTTTAGTTTTTATATTGTCTTGAGTTTGTTTCTTGATTATATTAGATTACTTAGTTGGACTTTAGTTACTTTATTAGTTTGTTATTCCTTTTCTTAAGAGCTTAGTTTTTTCTTTTTTCTTAGTTTGTTGGTTAATTATTTTTTTGTCTCACTCTCTTTTATACATGATTAAATCTTTTCTTTTAGCTTTTATCTATTTATTTTTACTTCTAGTTTTTTTTTAGAATAAAATTTAGAAAAAATTATAAGAAGCAAGATAATATTGAATACATACATATTTATTGAATCATGTTTTTATTTTTCAAAAGACTATGTAGTTCATAGGTTTTCTCTATCAGATAGAATAGATTATAGATTCTTATTCTAATTGATTCATGAATTGATAAAATAGAATTTTGATTGTTATAATATAATAAGTTGTATTTGATAACTTATTGATTATTTATTAGAACTTATAAAAACATCCCCATATCTTTAAGATCATAGACAAATTTTTAGAACCCTATGATTAGATTGGTACAATTCCATCTTGACCTTATTGATAGGTAAAAGAGTTGATTCATTGATGACACAATTTCCATTTTCAATAAATTTAATGACCTTGTTAGGGACTCATTCAAAAATCTTTAATTTGTTTTAATTTTTGTTTTGTTCTTGATAATGGTACTTAGAGGTCAATAACCTCCTATTGTTCAACATAGAATAGATATAGAAGATGATCAAGTTGATGTTAATTTCAATTTAACACGTTATGCATGGTATAATCATTCTAAAAATATTCATCAAGTTATTGAAGTCATAAATGAAGAAGAATAGATTGCATAATTTAAAATTGATTGGTATTCAAATCTTACATAAGAGATTTAACATGATATTTTGAATTCAAATAGAAAAATTTAGAAAGATAGAGCAAGGGTTTTAGCTACTAATCCTAGACCTATAACTCATTTTCTTTCTAATTATTTTCTATTTGAAGATTTTGTTTTGATTATTGAATATTGTTAAAATTTTTGACTTAGATTAGGAACATCAAGTTCAACATAATCACTTTATTTAGATAGAAATTGCTGAAATTTCTAATGAGAGATCGACTAATGGGAGAACAACCAATAGTAAAATGAAGACTAAATCTGATTCATGAGCTATAAAATAATAGAGATCAAGATGATTTAACTAAAGGTGAAGATGAAGTAGAATCTTAGAAAGAGACTAAAATAACCACAGTACCATAGATTTTTATTAATCTAATTAATGTCAACAATTGTCTTGATAAGTTACCTTCTCTTAAGGGATTGAATAGTCCAAAGTTTTTTGGTGCTGTTAGAGAATCTTGGGAAGATTACTTAGAAGATTTTAGATTAATTTATGATACTTTTAAAATAACTAATGAACATATTTGATTAAGATTTTTTTCCCAAACATTAGAAGGAAAAACTTATCAAACATTTGTTAATCTTCTTGCTAAGGTTATTGACACTTGGAGAGATGTTGAAGATTGACTAGATTTATCCTTTGAAAAAGCTAAAGAATATTTTGATTTAGTTAATGATCTTGTGAATTTTTCAATTGATCCAAGTGAGATAATTTATCATTTCATTTCTAGATTCACTAAACTGCATCAAAAGATCCCTTATGATCTTTGACCTTCTAAAAAATTGTCTAGACCTTATTTTTAAATGCTTTACCTTTAAAATATAAAATATATTTAGAAGATAAATACATTATATAATATAGTGACTCTTTAATTTTCTATATTATATGTGAAAAGAAGCTTAAAAGAAATGGTTTTAAACATAGGTGTTTTATAGGCTTAAATTTAGATAATTCAAACATATTAAAGGCCATATAAAGTATAGATAATGACTTGGTCATTATTAAAAGACAACTTAATGATAAACCTTCTTTCTCTAATAAGAATAATAAAAAATATAAAAAGATAGAGAATCTGTGTTACTATAATGTTTGTGAACTAGATCATAATCTAAACACATGTTTAGTGATTCTTAAATTCAAAATATTTCTTCATGGAAAAGATGAAATAATAGAAGATTTAGCATATAATATAAACACTCTTGATGATCCCTCAGAAAATAAGAATACTTATGTTATAAATACAAGGAATAAAGATTATAATTTTATTGAAAATAATAAAATATCAAATGATAAGTCTTTTTTTGATGATAAAGGGAAATTAACTCAAAATAATGCTAATAATTTTAATGATAATGTTACACAAAATAACCCTTTTACAACTTGATATAATAACAATTAATATCAACATTATAAAGCTAAGAATATTAGACAAACTAATGATAAGAATTATAATATAATTGATGATTTATTGACAATTAAAGCTGAATTTTCTTTGCTACAAGCAATGAGTCTTCCAAGATAACTTGATAAGATTAATAAAGCAATGAAAGATCCTAGAGCTGATATAAGTTTACAAAAAGAAAGTAATTTTGAACATATTTATGCTCAGTATTTTGACCCTCCTATTGATTATATTCCTCCTTTTTATGTCACAATTAATGTCAGTAATAAAATAATTCATAATTACATTTTAGACATAGGTGTTTCAAAGATTATTATATCTAAATCTATTACAGATCAATTAGGCAGATCTATTATTGATTTTGATTCTAGACAAACTAAGAGTTGTGGTAAGTTTCATGATATAGTCATTAAAATTTCACAAGATGAACATATTAGATGTATGACTAATGTTTAAGTATTGGATATTCTTAGTAATTATGTAATGTTGTTAGGAAGGGATTGATCAAAGAAAACTAAATATTTCATTGGAAAGGATATCACATGGATCCCTGTTAATAATGAAATTAGTTTTATTAAAAGGGAATTTTTTTTTGGTATTCATATTGATTCACCTTCTTCATCTAATATTTCTTACATTGAAATTAGAATTGGAACTTATGAATTATTGAATCTAAATAAACCAAAAAAATAACATAAAAAGATATTCAAAACAAATATTCTATGGTCACTTTATTTTGATGGAGCTTATTCTCAACAAGGTAATGGTGATGAAATTCATCTAATTTCTCCTGTAGGTAAAATCTTTCATTATGCATTCAAATTGTCTTTCAAAAATACTAATAATACAATTTTTTTTGAAGCATTCTGTTTGGGATTATAAAAATCCATAGAATTAAACATTAAACTTTTAGAAGTTTTTGAAGATTCAGAGTTAGTAGTTAGACAAGTTCAAAAGATTTATAAGATTAATCAAACTCATTTTCACTATTATACACAAAATGTTTGGTCATTATTTGAGCATTTTGAAGCTTTAAATATCACACATATTCTTAGAGAATTTAATGTAAGAGCAAATAAGTTTACTGTTTATGCTTGTAACCCAACTCTATACGAGATCGATCCTACTATAGACTTTCTTTTTGTTGAATTTTTTCATCTTAATTTTTTTGATTTTAAATGATAGTTGGTTTGTGTTTAGTTTGATGGGCATATAGATTTTTTCATTAAAGGTAATTACTTTGATCATGATGACTATGTACTAAATTGTGGTGATTATTTACAATTAAGTACTGATAGATTATCTATTGGTTTGGTGAGTTTAGAATCTATGTTCTCACCTAATGACCAACCTAAAATCTCTAGAATGGAAATCCATCAAGAATAATCATAGGTGAAACCACTCCCATAAATTTTAGCATTGAAGAGAATCTTAAGTATGCTTATTGAGGAATTTATTTGACTAAAAATGAGAAGGTTAAATTTATTAGATTATTTAAGGAATTTATTGATATTTTTACTTGGTCATACAAAGACCTTAAATGTTATGATACTAATATTACTAAACATAACGTTTATATTAATCTTGGTATCGAACCTGTTAGACAAAAAATCTGAAAAATTAACCCTCTGTTAAATAATACCATTAACAAAGAGTTAGATAAGATGATCAATGTTGGTGTCATTTTACTTGTAATATATTCAAAATAGATAGCTAATCTAGTTCATATTAAAAATAAAAATGATGACATTAGATTATGTGTCGATTTTAGAGATCTAAATAAGTCTAGTGTAAAAGATAAGTTCCTCTACCAAGCATAGATAAAATTTTGTAGTAGGTTGTAGGATCTAAAATAATGTCTTTATTAGATAGATTTTCAAGTTATAATTCTAAGCATAGATAAAATTTTGTAGTAGGTTGTGGGATCTAAAATGATGTCTTTATTAGATAGATTTCCAAGTTATAATTCCAAGCATAGATAAAATTTTGTAGTAGGTTGTAGGATCTAAAATGATGTCTTTATTAGATAGATTTTCAAGCTATAATTATATTTTTGTGAAATATGATGATATACATAAAACTAATTTTATCACACATAGAGGTAATTTTGATTATAGTAGAATGATTTTTGGTTTGATGAATGTAGGGGCCAATTTTTAGAGGGTCATGCATGTTGATTTTGATGATTTGATGGGCATAGTTATTCAAGTTTATTTAGATGATCTCATTATTTATTCTAAAAAGAAAAAAACAAAATATTTAGATCATCTTCATGAAGTATTTATGAGATATAGAGAATTTGGCATTAATTTGAATCCAAAGAAGTCTATTTTTAGTGTAGTTGAAGGTAAGTTATTAGGACACATAATTTTAAAAGATGGTATTTCAATTGACCACAAACGTGTTAAAGCAATTAAAGAACTACCTCCTCCCAAAGATCAATCAAGTCTAAGATCTTTCTTTGGTAAGAAATTTTTTTTTAGAATATTCATTTCAGATTTTACTAACAAATCTAATCCATTACAATTGTTGTTTAAGAAAGATAAAACATATATTTGAAATGAAGGTTCTAATTAGATTTTAATTTTATTAAAAATGCTATTACAAGTGTTCCTATTTTTTTAAAACCTAATTTGAAGAAAGAATTTATTATCTATATTAATGTTATTGAAAAGGTTATAAGATCTATAATAACTCAAGAGTTTGAAACTAATGAAGAAAAACCAGTCAGTTATATGAGCCAAGTTCTAAAAGATGTAGAAACTAGGTACCCCTTTATTGAGAAATTTATTTTCTCATTAATTTTTTCTTTGATTAAGTTTTATTATTTATTTATGGGAAATAAATTTTTTATGTGATCAAATGTAATTATTTTATATTATATTTTAAAACAACCAACCATTCAAGGAAGACTTGCTAAGTGTATTTCACACATTCAAGAATTTGATCTTGAATTTGAAACTTCTAAACCTATTAAAGATAATGAATTATCAAAACACTTAGATGAAAATGATGCTTTAGATATTAATGTCTTAGTTTTATCAATTGATGAAAAATATAAATGTTAAACCACATTTAAAGACCATGAAAGTTTCTAATTTAAAAAAAAAAAATTAAGTTTGGTCTTGAGATGAATGAATAAAAATATTTATTACTTGAAGATGATTGATACCATGATTTAGTTTATTATTTTTAAAATAAATATTTTCCTAATAACTTAGATAAGGAACAAAGGTATTATTTAAGATTAAAAGCATTAATTTTTTTTGTTAGAATTTATTTTATTTTATCATAGTCAAGATGGAGTTTTGTTAAGATGTCTTACACAATCAAATTCCAAAGATTCTTAGAGAATGTCATGAAAAAAATGTGATAGATATTATAATGTGAAAATAACTATTTATAAAATTTTGAGAGTAGGTTATTATTGGCTTACATTGTTTTAATCTGCTCATAAATTAGTTCATTGTTGTATGTCTTGTCAATTATTTGTTGAAAGAGATAAATTACTTGTGATGTCTTTAAATCTAATTATTCTTGAAAAATATTTCACAAAATGAGGCATTGACTTTATTTCAAATATTTATCCACCTTCATCCATAGGTCATAGATATATTTTGACAGTTATGGATTATTTTACTAAGTGGCTAGAAGCTAAAGAACTTAAAAGTTTAGTAATAGGTGAAGTAATTTCTTTTCTAAAAAATCAATTTTTCTCTAGATTTGAAGTTTCATATGAGATTATTTTATATAATAAACCTCAATCATTTCAAATGAATTTTTAAAATTCTTAGAAAAATACTCTATTATCTTTATTCATTCATCTAATTATTATCCATAAGGAAATAGACAAGCTGAGTCCACAAATAAAAATTTGATTTCTTTTATGAAGAAGCTAGTTTGTTATAACAAAAATGAATTGGCATCTCAAATTTTTTGAAACTTTATGGGATAATATAATATTGTTAAAGTAATAACTGGTTATTTTCTTTTTATGTTAACACATAGATTTGAATCTACTTTTCCAATAGAACTTCATATTTCTTCAGCTAGGACTATTTTACAATATGTAGATGAAGACACTAATTTAATTGAACAAAGATTGCATGATTTAGTAGCTCTTGATGAATCCAAAGCAACAGTATTATAGAAATTAGAAAGAGATAAGAAAAAATTAAAAAAAAATTTGATAAAAATATTTCTAACAAAAAGTTTAATGTTGGTGATTTAGTCTTATATTGGGATAAATCTCACGAAGGTCCTGGGAAATATCATAAGTTTGATTCATTGTGACTTGGACCTTATAGAATTATCATAGTTCTTGGAAACAATAAGTTTCATTTACAAGATATTAAAATAAATTGATTACGTTACTCAATTAACTACTAATTTGAAACCATTTCATGATTAGTTATCTTTGAGTTTGTTCTTTTTGCTTTATTTTCTATTTTCTCTTGGTTTATTTTATTTTATGCTCCTTTTGTTCACCATTTTTTCCCTTTTAGTTTGCTTTTCCATTTTGATTTGTGTTTGTCTTTATTGTACTTTGATTTTGAAGTGATCAATGAAAGTTGAAAATGGATAAAATTCACATTATGAAGGAAGAATACAAGGGAGATACAAAATTATTGTAAGTATCATTCATTTTCAAAAGTTACTCTTATAGATTCATTTTTTTTGTAATAAATGAATAATATGGTTGAATTTTATTTTATTGTTATAGTATTACTTAATTTTCAAATTTTGTTTTTAAGGCATTTATAATTTATTGTGCAATCATCTTGAACTTCTCTATTATTCATTTCCCTTTCTTCATTTCACACTAGTCAAACAATCCATCTCTTGAAAAAATTCATTATTTAAAGGGTTCACGTTTAGCTACTTGAAAAATATTTTTTTTGGATCACACTCTCAAGATAAATTTATTTATATAATAGGCCATTTGTTGCTACTCAAATTTATTACATAAAATTAACTAGCAAGGTTGCTAGTGTTATGCCTATTTTCTACACCTCCTATATTTTTTAAAACTTAATACTTGTTGCCATAGAGATGAGCCTATCATAAACTCTTAAACTGTGTGAAGGACCCTATTGATTAATAGTATTTTAGATGTATTTTTTATTATAAACTGATACTGATTAGTTGATGAATTCATGTTTATGTTTCTAAGTGGTTTCGAAAATCATGATGGATTAATGAATAAAATTTCCATATATATTTCTTAAATATGATCAGTCATTTTAAATTTTAGTATAGTTTTAATTTAAAAATAAACTTTTAGTTTTGATAGTTTAATAGATTATAATGATTCTATAAATGATTTGATTGTTGGTTTAGAGCAGATAATGGTGATATTGATTATTTCATTTAGAAAATGCTATATTTGCAAATCAATACACTTCATTATAAGACTATCATAAAAGTATAAATCAGATTAAAGTCTCAATTCTGCATGTTCCTTATGATTTAATGACCGTTTAGAACATTGATGGAAATAATATGGTGATGCTATGAAAACTTTCAGATCTATATAAAATTTTTGGGTAATTCATTTGTCTAATGATGCATATTTTGATCGTTATTCTTGTGTATCATAAATTCCAAAGTCCTCTTTGATACTATTAGTTCATTATCAATTTTAAGATTCTAGCTATTATAAGTTCTAATGCATAAAGGGCATTTTATTATTTCTTTGGTCATAAATGTTCATGTGATGAAAAGGTTGGGATCTTATATTTGTTTCATGAGATAAGTTTAATGGCATATGAGTTTCTTTGAAATAATTACGCATATTTTCAAAAGGATTAACATTGCTTGAATTGAGATTTTTCAAATGATTTAAAAATGCTTTATTTATCACATGGTTTGGATTTAAGACTTGAGTCATGATGCTAGGGTATTGAAATTTGTTGAGATTATGACTTCATCATGAAATATATTTATTTGGCTTAAGTATGGGTTATAGTTTGATAGGACTTATCATAACTTACATAGACCATGACACTATGTGAATTGGCAATTACAAAGACCATCATGAAATTTGTATAGTCACTAAGTCTTAAGGTCCCTTGGATTGATGATGAAGCAAGATCAAAGTATTGTTGGTTTGTGAGTTGGAGATCAGTTGAAAAAGATATACACCAAGATAATTTGAGTTGGCATGAACATTAAATATGAAGGTGTGACCTCAAAGTTTCAAGATTGGCATGTAGATTTGGCAGTAGGGGGAATTACTGCAAAGTGATCACACCTTAAATGGTAGATGTTAGTGAATGATTTGGTATGAAGGGATAGTTATCACTAAATTTGAGTTATGCTGATAGTGACTTAGTAGAACTGTTAAAGTACTTCCAGTTTAATGAAAACCAATGAGGTTCAAGCACATCACTTGGTTAATTATGAAGATGAGTTGGTTGATATAACTTATAAGTTTCTTGATTTTTGATTCATTTGGTTACAAGCTTTGATGCAGAAACAAAGCCCTGACCAGATAGTCATTGGGTTGTAAAGCAAGATCTTGGTGAGAAATATTAGATAGAGATTTTGAATGCACCATCAAGTATGAAATATTCATCATTTTTTAATGGTGATTTATGAGAAAAGTTTATAGTTTTTAGTAAAAAAAATAGTCCTATTCAAATCTGTATGAGTGTTATTGAAAGTTCTTAATATTTTTGGTAGAATTTTCTTTTTCGATATATGAGCTATGATGAGAATATATGTGAGTTCAACTGCATACAAAGTATTTGAGAAGATATTGTAGTCATTTTAAAGAATTATTGAGAATATTATCTATTGTGCATAAATGAGTATGCATGATGAAGAGAAGTTGCATGGTAAATAACTATTTTGTGTTTTTTGTTTATGAGCCATTCTAGGTCAGTGAAAGAATAAAAGGTTTGGTTATCAAAATACAAAGTATAGATTTTTGATTTTTATTTTCAAAACATTATTTCATAGACTATTGGATAATATGGTAATGGTGCCTATGTGTGAATATTGATGAGAAAAGGTCACATGCTTGTTTTAGAATAATTTAGTAAGTTTTGTGAATCTATATATTTGATAGTTCTTTTGATTTTTGGAGTTGGTTCAGTGGTTGAGTTATGAGGTTTTTGAATTGACATAATGGTTTTGACATCAATAGTTGTTATTGACTTGTCAAGGTTTCTATTTTTATTCTCTTTTGGGTCAAAATTTGAAAAGTTATGAATAGTTTTTCTTAAAGGTTTGAGTCTTGTTTTCTATTCATTCAACTTGAAACTCTGCTAAGGTTTTCAAAGGGGTGTATTCTAAAAAATGGTGGAAAATTATTTCAAAGAAAAGCCCTCGAAATGAAAAGGAAATCATGAACTTTGATTTTTAAATATTTGATGAATCCTCACTCTCAAACATATTTTGATATTCTATTATATAATTCACATGATTAATGGTACATTCGAATATCAAGGTTACAAGTTCAATTGTTTCTATGTGTATATTTGGTCTTTACTATGGAAGATTCTTGTTAAATGCTTCTATGAATAAGGTTTTGATAAAAAGAATAGTTTATTCATTCATTCATGTCATGCATGCAGTTATGTTTGGTTTCTAGAAATATAGAAGCATAGGAAATATTATCATTTGTTCAAATTTATTTTATATCATGATGCATATATATTATGGAAATTGGGAATTTTTAGTTTGTCCAGAGATCAATTCATTTTTTTAAAGAAAAATTTGATTAACTAAGTTAGTCATTCACAAATGATATGTCAAAAAATCATACACACACACACACACACACACACACACACACATTCTTTAGTTTGTGAGTTTATATATTAGTTTGAAGTCACAAGAGTGATTTAAGGTTTCATATAAGATGGGACTTTTGTTAAAATTTCACCTCAATATTGAAGTTTTAAGTTTTTCTTTGAAAATAGACATTAAGGTTAAATTGTTTTGGTACTCCTCATTTTTGAAATTTATATCAGAATGTTATATTAAAATAAATGAGTTGGCTTTAGATAGTATTTGATGTTGTAATTTTGAAAATATTTTTTGGGATTTTATATCTTCATTTGAAATAACTTAGTTATAGTGAATTTTGAAAGGTGATCAGGCCAATTAGATTATATTGATATAAAAGCTCAGTCATTATCACTAGAATAATGAGTTATTATAGATAAATTCTTAGTTTCTACTTAGAGTTTCATTAAAGTTTTTAATGTATATTTTGATATAGTTAAATGAAGTATGAGGTTCAATTTAGTTTGGTATTTAGTAGACACAATATTTAGTCTTACTTCTTTTGAATATTTTATTTATTATCAATATTTTTATTTTATTCATTTTAGATTTATTCATAATGTCTGGGTGGGATCAATCGAGTTTAGTAAGAAGTAATGATAATAGAGGATGGGGACAAAGTTTAAATAATGACTCTAACTAGCCAAATCCTGATAGAGGTTTTCATAGAGGTGGCTTTTGTGAAAGGAATTTTGGTCCTAGGTTTCATACAAGAACAAGAATATCTATACACTTTGATGTTTATGATCCTAAATTTTGAGACATTCTAAGTAATTTGCTTGTTAATCAAGTAAATAAGGGATTTAGAGGATATAAAAGTAACAAAGGTTTCTTTGGCTATACATTTATAAATCAAACCCCTTCTCAAAGTAGTTCATCTCATTGTCTATGCAATAATCCTTAGTAGTTACCACTCCAACCTCCTTATGTTGAAAGAATTGAACCTATTGTTGAATCCTTTTCTATAAATCAAACAACATGACTTGAGATAGAGATTGATCATGCAAATAACTTTAATAATTTGGCCATCTCATCAAATGTACCTTCTCCTTCTCATGTAGAGCCTACTAGAAAATATAAAAGATTGAGTCTAGCTATTGCCCATAGTGAACCTATTCTAAGATCTGAAAGATTGAATTTGGGATTTCAAGGTTATGTTGATAAAAGGAAGATAATAAAAATTTCACCTTCCACTATAGAAAAGAGGATTGTATAAAAAAAGATGAAAGTCAATCTAATCTAAAGACACTAATGGAAGTTAGGATTTTGAAACTAATCAAATTAGAGATTGATGACAACACAACTTATTTAAGAACAAGATTGGTGTCATTTCTTACTACAGAGATGGAATATAATGTTTGTCTTCATGAATAAGATAGACATGTAATTGAGGTGTTGTCTGATTTAGATAATTATTGGTCATTTAAGGGATAGACTTTTTATTTATGCTAAACTTTTCATGATAAAACTTGATATTTCAGTTTGATACTTTAGTTCCAGACTTTGATATATTTTGATAAATCTTGAAAAATAATTTTTTGTTTGAGATTTGATATAATATATATGCTTAAGTTATTTTAATATGCATTATGGATTAATATAAATAGGGCTTATTAATCTTTGAGTTATTTATTTTATGATTAGTATTATTAATAATAAGGGTCCCCACTCATTAAGATTAGTACCACTGATCTATATTCAATAAACTTAATCAATTAAAAATTTTAAAGTCTTAATTAAACCTATCCATAACTAATAATTGTATAACTAATTGAATTTTTAAATGTCATTTGGTTAACATAAACTAATAACTAACTAAAGTTCGTTATGACTTATTTACAACTAAGTTTGAAGGTATAATCAAAGATCAAGGGTTCATTTAAAAAGAGAAGAATAATAGGTATTGAAGACTTAGACATTATCTAAATTCAATCATTCATCTTTATTATTTCTATGTGAATCTTGTGATATAATACAACTTTTGAAGATAGACCCATTGGTACTTTATCTGACTATTGAATAATTGCTTATGCAGCATAGGCATATCTAGTTTTATTTATCATTTAAAACTAATTATCTAAAGATTTCTAAGCTTAACATCATCTGATGATTTCTATTTATAGTCTTATGCATAGATTCCAAGTATTCATCTTGAATAATGATGATCATTTTGCTATTTTGATACACTTCATTGATCTATTTTAATTGTAAAGTTACCATTCAAGTTTTTATAAATAAATAATATTGGTTTTCTCAATAACTTATTATTTATACTAAGACTACTCTCTTTGGAGAGTCGCATGCTTTTTGTAATCTATTTGACTCTAATTTTAATATAATTTAATCTTTAATTTTATTCTAAATTAGATTTTTTTTTTTTTTTCTAGTTATCTTCTTAACTTTTAGTTTTAGTTAAGTTCATTTCTATTTATTTGTTTATTAGTTTCATAGACTCTTCTTTATATTTTATTTTTGTCTCATTAACTATAGATCTTTCTTTAATTAGTTTTCTTTTAGATATTTTCTTTAGTGTTTTATCTTAAATCTCTATTAGTTCTTATTTTGTTAATCTATTCTATTTTCTTCCTTTGATAAATTTTCATAGCTTAGTACCTTTTTATTGTCTTTTATTTATTTTTAGTCTTAATCTTAACAGATTTCTAAAATATGTTCAAATATTTAGAATAATAGTCTTTGATTTAGTTTATATTTAGTTTAATAGTTATTTCATAGTTATTAGATTTATTTCCATTTTAGCTTATTTTAGTTTATTTGTTTGATCTTTCTCTTTTAGTTTTTATATTGTCTTGAATTTGTTTATTGATTAGATCAAATTACTTAGTTGGACTTTAGTTACTTTATTAGTTTGTTATTCCTTTTATTAAGAGCTTAGTTTTTTATTTATTTTTAGTTAGTTAATTGTTTATTGTCTCACTCTCTTGTTTACATGATTGAAACTTTTCTCTTATCTTTAATCTATCTATTTCTCCTTCTAGTTTTCTTTAGAATAAAACTTGGAGAAAATCACAAGAAGCAAGATATTATTGAATATATAAATATTTATTGTATCAAATTTTTATTATTCTAGAGACTATCTAACTCATAAGTTTTCTCTATTAGATAGAATAGATTACAACTTCTTGTTCTAACTGATTCATGATTTGATAAAATAGATTTTTGATTGTTATAATGGAATAAGTTACATTTGATAACTTACTAATTATTCTGTAGAACTTATAAAAAAAACCCTAACGTCTTTAGGATCGTAGATGAACCTTTAGAACCCCATGATTAGACTGGTATGATTCGAACTTGACCTTCATGATAGGTGAAAGGATTGATTCATTGATGGTATAATTTCTATCATCAACAACTTATTTTGCATGTTGTCCTTGTTAGCATTCATATTTAGTTTTGAAAGTATTTTTTAGGTCTTTTGAAGTGTTTAAATGAAGTGTTTATGAGTTTAGTGAGTTGTCTCTTCACTAGTGCCATGACATGAACTCTTATTTAGTCCTCTTAGCTTAATTTTGCTTCACAAACCTCCATGAGAAATACTTATGTAGAAAATTAGATTTGGATTAGTGTCATGTACAGGTTAGGATCCTATTTGAAGTGTAATTATAATTGGTTGGTAGTGATCATTTTACATTTGGTGCATCACTTTATTAGGTTAGGTTTATTTTTTGTTTTTTCTCTCCTTTTTCATCCAAACAAGTTAGTAGTATAGGTGATGAGATTGAATAGACATATCAAGGGAATTATCCCCTTAATCTAGAGGTTTACCCTTACTATAGATAACCCACATGTTTAGAGGTAATACCATTATTCCACTCAATTTAGAGTAGGATTGAACTACCTCTCTAAGGGTGAAAAATTAAGTGACAATAGTTCCTTCTACATATACTATCAAGTTTTAAGGAAATCCTAATTACAAGGTCAAACCTAATGAGGTTAAAGTTATAGTTAGTGTTATACCTCAACGACAAATATAAATATAATTACAAGCTCCACCAAGGAGGAAATTTTCAAGGTTATCTTCACCTTCTCATGTTATTTCAAAATATTATTAGATGTAATCTTATTACATTTCCTCAACCATATGAAGTAGATCCATGTAGACCTATACCTAAAAGTTTTGAAGGAAGTGTATTTTGTGACTATTATAGATGTGTAGGACTTTCCATTAATAGACGTATGAAGCTTAAGAATAATATACAAAATCTCATTGATGGAAATATATTAATGTTAGTACACCTATTAAAGAGGTTAAGCCACATGTAAATGATAATGTAAACATAAAAATGTATCAAGATCCATTTAAAAATCATGGGGTAAAAAATAACAAGCAAATTTCAAAGTATATTATGCATATAATTCTCATCTATCTACCTCTTTCATATGGGCATCCACTTGATAGTATTATATTATAGTTGTTGGTGTAGGTGTTTACTAAATATTTTTATTTCATCTTGATTAAGTGTTAATTAGGTCTATTATGTGAGTGATGCCATCATAATGATGCAATCATGCACTTGTGAATGCATGGGGTCACATAGTGAGTGGATGGGGTCATCCATCCCACTTGGTCCTGTAAGTGCTTGGTCCGCTTAGGTTACTTTTGTAATGTGTTCTCTCAGTGCTCTCTCCACCCATGATAGAGGATCCTACCCACTCACCTTATCTATTCGATTCATCATGCACTCTACTTGCCTATTTATAGACCTATCCACCAAGGTGGATTAGGTGGATAGAGGGAGCTAGTTAGTCATAGATTATTGTGTCAAGATATTAGTGCTAATTGATGTGTAATATATGAGTGATAGAGCTATAAGTCTAGTGAGTTGTAAGATATAATATTATTGTGGAACCATTATGATGTAAGTTGTTCACTATTATTCATGTGAATACATATATCTTAGTTTTTACTCTTGTCTTGGTTTCTTTCTTCAACAGTTGGGTATTTTCATTTTATAGTCTCAGTCTTGGTCATCCTCGATTCTACATGATTCTCACAAGGTATCAGAGCTATGGGTACTAGTATCAAACACCATATTTATTTTATTATAATTGTTTGAAATCTTGAGTAGTATATAGTTTTGTATTATCCATCAATTACTAAGAGGATTTATGAAATTTTAGGGTTGTTTTGAATTTAAAATCTCAAAAACCTCAAGTAAGGGTCATTTTTCTTTAATTTAGGATATATTATCTAATTGGCATTGGAATTTAGAATTTGTTTATCTCTTCTTAGACATATAACACCAAAAATCTAAGTTCTTTGGTGTTTTTTAGATATAGAGTGAAGTCATGGTTGATGTTAATGATATCTTGAAATGGACACTTTAAAACATAGTCTTTTGAAAATCCTTGAATTACAAGTTCTGATGACTTGTTAGTTATACTAGTATTCTAGATATTTTGAGTGGATCCTCCTATATGCTTCTTAGCAACTTGTTTTATCAAGTTTACTTGTTATATCTCACCTCTAAGTACTCAGCAACATTTTTTATACTATTCAAACAACCTTTAGTCTGATTTGTTTGATTCTATCAGGATCCTACACCATTATCCATATAATTTGGTTTGATCACTATTTTAAGTAGTTATTATCATGCATTTAGATGGTGAAAATTTGTTCTAAGTGACATAGAGTTGTTGAAGGTGACATATAAGCCATCAAACTACAAGTTATGAATTATGGAAACTATAGCTTAAACTAGGCAATGTCAGAATGGGTTATGAGGTTGTGATATGCTGACATTCATGCTGAGTCTCTTCTCGATTTATCTCAAATTTTTGATGGTTCATTGGTCAAATCCAACTAACAATATGCATCAATCCATGGCTTGGAAATTTTCCTACTTACAAGCATTTATACGAGAAAGGACCATTTACACCTAACCATCATAGTTTAGTGACCTCTATACTACTACCATTTGCCATCTTGATCTCTCTGACTGCCCAAGATTAATCATTGTACACATAGTCTCCTCTTAGTTGAGCCACAACTTATATGCCTCTCTCCATGCTTAGATCCATGCTCTATATACTAGTTTTTCCAAAACTTCCATTTGTTGAAAATCATGGTTTGAAAAACTACCAAAACCCATGGTTTTGGTATTAACATAGTTTAAAAATAAAGAGGGTATAAAAACCTCATTTGACATTATTAAAATTTGATTTTTAATGTGGTAGATAAAGTGTAAAACCTTAGGTGTGAATGTTTGTTTTGAAAGAGGTGAACATGGAAAGAATGACACAAGTGGAAGGGGAATATTAATGAGTGAGGGGAACATTGTGTTAATTATAACAGGGGACACTATCATATGGGGTGAGTATTTGGGGGTGAGACAAGTTTTTGATTGTTTTTATTAACATAAATAATATATTTTTAGGACACAAAGTTATTTTATTGGTTTTAGTCCTTGTATTTTTTCCTATTGAAGATGAAGGGCGAGGCCTAGTCTAGCAAAAGGCAAATTCAGTCTCACAATCTAAACCATTGCATTATACACTATGTGTCAATTCCAACAAGTAGTTGGAAGGCTACCTTACCCATTTTTTTGTTTTGCATTTAAACTTATTGTGCAAATTTAATTAAAATAGGCCATTAATGATAAGAAATGTTATTATCCATAACTTTTTCCTGGTAACTTGGTTTGAGTGTCACTTTTTATAAAAGTGATTTATCTTTCATTCCCGTTCCATCAATCTTATTTTTATTTTAAAATGTACTAAAGTTATAAAATTACATATTCAAAGGGATTCCATATTTTATGGGACCTAATAATTTTTGCATTGTACTTCATGCACCTATTGCTCACACATGGATGCATTTTCAATTTTGTTTGACATCCCCACTCTGAGTGTGCATTATCCCTCACTCCAGTACTAATTTCTCACTTAGATGAATTCTTGAATGTGCTTAACATCTCATTCATGAGCATGCTTTAGGGGTTCATTGCATAGTATCTTGTGTTGTCTTTCACTTTCTTGGTGTCTTCTCTTGGTCATGCCAACTCCACTTGAGACATACCTATTGATGAAGGTTGAGTTTATGACTGTGGTCCTTCTAGGGAAGACCAATTATGTTTTGTGGCATGTGCACATGGGATACTCAATCAAGGAATGGGAATTCATTCCATTCTTGCTTAGATAGATTCATCCTATTATTGACCTAGGTCAATATGATGACTGGGCCAACTCTTGTGACTGTGTATATGGTCACTTATTGATACACATTTCATGGTATTTAAACTACCATGTGGAGTACATAGAGTGTCCCTCTACTATTTAGATCACTCTTTAGATTCATTTTAGGGATCTTACTATGATATATGTCACACCTCCTCCTCTGATTTTTATTGTCTGTTCAAAGACTATTTTATTCTATCTTACTTATATTACCTATGATGACACATCTATGGTGGATAGTGTTCTTCCTTCTATCGAACCCACACTACATGATGATATTTTACCAAACTTTATTTTTCTCATTTTAAATTATACATCCATTCCTGTGTAGATTATTTCTCTTCTAGATCCTTCATAGACTTGCATTTAAAAGGATTTTACTAATTTCAGTAAGAGTACACACAATGAGAGCATCAATGACTCATATTTTCTTGTGGAAATTCATCTTATAGATCTAAGTGCTTCATTTACAAACTAGTCTTTAGTTTTAGGTTTTTTTAGCATTATTATCCTCTTTCCATAGACATTCTTATAGTAAATATTCCATATTTATCTTCTTATCTAGTTATTATCTCCCCTTAATTGTATGCTTCTTCATTGCCATCTTATACAATTAGTCCCGAGATACCTGATAAGAGTTTGGCACATTCAAGCATTATCTAGGAGATATTTGAGCATTTTTCAGAGATATACATCTTGATTCCTACTTTCATTCCACTTGAGTCGAAATTATGTAGTTTAAAAGCTTAGGGTTTCCTTATTCCAAAAAGAAGAGACAAAATTGATTACAGATGGACCTACTACAACATTTTCCATCTAACATTTTGCACTTACCTTTTCTCTCTTCTTTGTAGAGGCATATATCCTTCATGATTTGTAGGATATTGGGGATCATCACTATGCACTTAGAGTGTTGATTTCTTTAGCATCATATTTTGGGTGGTCTTTTAGTATGCTCTTCTTATTTTATCTCTTTTAGAGGGAGTTTTTTCCTATTGGGTTTTCTCCTTTTACTCCACTTTTTGAGAGTTGCATTATATTTTGGTACTTTATCATGGCTAATTGTCAAGACCCAAATCTAGTACCCACCTAAGATAAAATTAAGGAGGGGTTTAGTGTATGTATTTAATATTTTTTTTACTTCATCTTAATTATATCATAATTAGGTCTATTAGGTTAGTGATTATATCATCTTGATGTCATCATGCACTTGTGAGTGCATGGGGTCACACAGTGAGTGGATGGGGTCATCTATCCCACTTGGTACCTTGAGTGCCTAGTCCACTTAGGTCACTTTTCCACTATGTTCCCTTAGTTCTATCTTCACTCTTGGTGGAGAAGCACACCCACTCACCTTATCTAGATCATGTCCATGAAGGTGGATTAGCTTGATAGAGGGAGCTTGTTAGTCATAGCTTATTATGTCAGGATACTAGTTTGCTAAGTGTTGTGTAAGCTGTGAATGATAGATCTATGATCTTAGTGAGTTTTAATCCATAATCCTAGTATGGCACCATTGTGATATAATTTATGCACTATTTTTCATATCAACACATGTAGCTTAATTTATACTCTCATCTTGGTTTCTTACTTCAATAGTTGAGTGTGTTTACTCTATAGTCTCAGTCTTGGTCATGCTTGATTTTGGATGATTCTAATAATAGTTATGGGCAAGCCAAAATATAAACCATATATTAAATTTGATGGTTTATAAACTATTAATGATAATTTTGATAGACATGCCTTAGTCATTATAGTATATCTTGGCATGAAACCCATCCATAATGTTATGATAGATAGTGGATCAAGTGAAAATGTGTGCACTATAAAACTTGGACATTATCTTAGCTACATAGAAAATTATATTCAACATACTTCTACGGTTTTGAAGGCATTTGATGGTGACACACAAGATACACTTGGAAATATTATTTTTCCCTTGTAAGTGGGCTCTCTTGTATTGCATGATTATTTATTAATGTTATTATTGACTAGTTTGACCACAAGTTAAAATGAGTCAACCCCTTATAGTCCAAAACTTGATATAGGGATATATTATAATGTCATAGGGTGTGTAATGGTCCATTTGATGTGATTTTAACCTTGGTCATAGTTTATTTTTATCTTTGTCATTTTATGTCATTAAGGGGTCATATATGAAGGTGGTATAGTTTTCCTTGGTGTCCATGTGTTCCAAACTTCCTTAAAAATTCCAATATGTCAGATTCTTTGTCATTAATGTTAGGAATAACTAAAACTTTTAGGTTCCTAATTGAAAATCAAGAAATCAAGTGGAAAAGAAGGATTTTTGAAGGTTGTATAACCTATGGGAGAGGGTGGCACGCGGGAGAACATTTTAGAGTGACATTTAAAATTACCTAACTCCATTTACATTCTTTACTTTCTTTTAAATTGAAAAAAATGGGCTAAAACCATTCTATCTCTCCATTGCTCCACTAGGAAAGAATAACTAGTTAGTAGATTTTTTCTTAGTAAAACTAGTAGGAAGACTTCTAGATCAAATGCTCATGGTGGTGGATATTAAAATTTATCAGATTAAAATTCATGTTTTGAGTTCAATTATTGGCTTCCTATGATTTATGAACCATTCCTATTAAGTTGACTATCTTGTTTTGCCAGTAAATCCCCACACCCTATAGGTTTTACTCTTGTATGAGCTAGTTCATATAAAATAGTTAATGATTTTGATTATAGAGGACATGGAATCCCTATTATAAATATTAAAATATTTGGTTCCATGTTTGAATATGATTTCATGAGCTAAATAGTTTAAGTTATAGGCTGATGTCACTAGTGGACTTACAGTCCATTTTCAACACTTGCAAAAGGTTTCTTTCTCTACAGTGGTTTCAAATGATTGTGACGTATTGTGTTTCATGTTTCCAATGTATTCTTGAAATCCTCTCATTATAGGTTTAGTCTCACTATTTACCACCATAAATGTTACAATCAAGAAAAGACAAAATAGTCAAGTTTTCTACATATAACAAGCTGAATCATGGTGTGTGAAGTCCTGAAGAAGTTCATGGAGATGTATGAATAGTATAAAAAGTGTTAGACATATTATTGTAACATTATACAGTAATACAAACCTTATAAATGACACATATTATGGACTGTGACATTCAACCCTCATATATGCATAATCATCCACCATGAATAAGCACCTAAATGTGCTATAGAGAAGATCAATCATGTTGAAAAAGAGTAATTATCTTGTTTCAAGGACATCATGGTTGAAAGGTCTTGTTTTAAGAAGGTTAATAGGTTCAAGATGAACCATAAGGTCAAACTCTATACATAGATCCCATATCCACACTCATTGCCTGCACATTGAAATGTCCATGTAATTGTGGCATTGACATAGACTTGATATTGTTTCATAAGGATGTTCTAACATTTTTGGAGGACATAATTAGCCTAGAGGAATATGGATATGCCTTGAGAGCCAATTATGAAGTCATATCATATGTACACTGCCTTTATTCATAGTTACTACCTGCATATTGAGATGTTCACCTATAGGTGGCCTTACACAGAAACCTAAGCATGGTCATGGAAGAGTTTGACATGATTTAAAACCTTGATGAAATTTGTATGTGTTGAATATGCCATGAAAACCATGTTTGAGACCAAAAGTGTCAAGAATGTTAGAAAAAGTTGTGTATATGAAGGGACTATGTTTATGGACAAGTTCCCTAAAAGCTCCAAATTAGATCCCTCAACACTTTTGGCATTAATATATGATGATGTCACATAGATTTTTGATAAAGTTAAATGTTTCCATCTTGTATCCCTATCCTAGGGTAACATATTTCAAAAATCTTTAAAGTTGTATATTTTTTCACTACATTTATTTAGTGATTCTTACAGGATTTGAACTCTCAAGTGATTTCACAACCCAAAGTTGAAGTATAGAGGAATGTCACCATGTCGAGTGGTATTATTGAGTTTTGGGACACTCCAAAGATTTAAATAAAATTGAGGGTTGAATTATAAGTTTTTTCACTTCCATCAACACCTACAGGTGTCCTTTTTCTCATAAAGGTTGCCTATAGCTTGCCTATAGATGACTCACCAATTTATAAGGTAAACCTTGTAAGATATCAACCTAAAGACACACAATTTTACATTATGGGTTGATTCCAAATGATTAAAAAGGACAATAAGATGTGAAGAAATAATTTAAAGGTTGATAACTACCTATAGGCCCTTTGTTGCTCCAAAATGGTCAACTACAGTTAACTATAGTGACAATGAGCTAGAGCATGGTGTTATGGGTGTTGACATAGATTAAACATGAGGTGAATGAATAAAAATGAATATAAAATGATATTTGAAGACTTAATAATGTAATTAAGTATTTTATTTATGATCTAAGACCAAAGATACTCTTATAGGTAGGATCCTTTTCTAAGGTGAAACATAGTTAGCGCCTATGCTAGTCATAGTGAAGAGGTATGCAATGAAGAATTTTGATAAGGTCATAAGGAGTTGAAATGTATAAAAGTGTTTTTAAAATGATAATATCCTTGGGAAAATTTTGTATCTTGGAAATAGGTAAAGGAGAGAGTCTCATACAACCAACCTACAATCACCTGTCTCAAGCCTACATAGTCAACTTTCTCAAAAGACTGCCTTAGATTTTTTAAGTTTTGGAAGGGCTGTCCATGTGATAAAAAGATAAAATGTTTCACCTATCATCATTAAAACTTGAATATAACCCTCATGTGTCTAGTTTTACTAAGATAATAGGGGAAGTTCCCTCTATTTTGTCTCAAACATAAGGCACTCCCCAAGGGTGCAAACCTATAGGTTGGTCATAAAAGTGGTGAGAGGATGACTTATAGGTTAATAAGAAAATTTAAGGAGATATATAAGGTTATTATAGACATATATCATCCATGAGGAACAATGCATAAGTTTTGTAACATGTCAAGGTAGTCTAAACACTCATGGGCGCAAATAAACCTATTAGTTCTCAACTAGGCCTTAAGCCCAAGAGGAGGTCAATTTAATTTATAAAACTATATATACATTAAAAACCATTTTAAAATGTTTTTAGGGAGATATAATGTGTTTTAAAACTATTATAATGTAGATAAATACATGAGAGAGTCTTTTCTTGAGTTGAGAACTTGACAGCCTATACAAAATGAAGAGAGGATCTCGAGTAGGCAAATTTGGAAGTTTATAAAAAAATGGACACTTTAAATGAGAGAATAATGAGGTATTAAATGTTATATAATTGCCATAAATTTAATTTTGATTAATTTGTTCAATGTTTTAATGTTAGACCTTTATGAACAATCATTAGAGGTCAAAACTACTCTAAACCCTCTCAAACCTTTACCAAAGACTCAATTGGGAAAATAAAGGAGGATAATTATATATATGGTATACAATGGCTTGATAAATGGGTTTAAGTTGTATATTACTCTCCATATATCCTCCCTATCATATTTAGTTGTACCCTACCTATATGGATAGGGTGGAAAATATATTTTCTTGACTATTTTTTATGTTTTATAGGTATATACATGTTTAAAAATATGAAATACAATTTAAAAGAGATATTTAGACTTAAAATAAATCACCATGTTCATTTAATGTTTCAAATAATATCATAAGTGCCTCTGTAAGTGCCTTTATCTTAGCCAGTCCAAATTGACATAGTGAACAAGCTAGTGAGAGAGTGAAAAATTTAAGTGAAAGTTATTTTAAGGTTTACCTAAGGAATATAAGGATATTATGGGTCATAATAGGTGTCATAAATTCCTATACATGGATCATATTGTAAAACTAAATACCAAATTTTGTGCCAAGTGTGAAGGGTGAGTGAAAGAGGAGTTATTTGGACTGCATGCAATGATAACTCATTTCTAGAAAAATATTTATGATTAGGAACACATAAAATGAATTTTAGATAATTTATATAACCGATCCTCTCATTAAAATAAACTCATCTTTCCATAGTCTATTGTGGGATGTTTCAAGATGGCTAAATGATGAAGGCAATTTTCTGAGCAAGTAATTAAAGAGTCCTACACCACATTTCAGGAGTTGTATACATTTGAGGGACATTTTTCCTATGATAAATTTCATGGTATATTACATATTCCCTTATCCTACATGTGTAACTCATTTTATCAGCATGACACATGTCTTAGTGACTCTTGAACTTCATTATCTTCTCTTCTCTCTCCAATTTTATAACTAGTAGCCATTTTGGCTCTTCTAGACTAATACCACACCATGTATGGAAAATAAATACTAGATTGACATTATATTTTTCCTTTTAAAAATTAATTCATATTTTATTTTTACTTCATGAACATTTTTCAAGTGTGCAAAGTGATGTATGGTGATGTTAAGTGATAATATCCTATCCATGATTCTCCTTATCCTCTCATGTTTATGCATTAGTTCCTATTCTAATACATCATATAGAGTATAATTAGTGTGGTAGACTCATTTTAAGTGTAAAAGTTTCCTTAGAGTGTGAAATATTCCCTCTAGTTCACTTCCTTTTTGTTGTCTCATGCATATCACCTCTATGTTGTAACACTTATGTTATAACCTATTAGGACTTTGAATTTGATTTGTGGGTCTTATTTATTAGTGAAATAAATATTATGGGCTTGTGAAAATAATTTTGGTGTATCACCCCATTAGATTAGTTTCATTTCATTCAAACTTATATCTCTTTTCCCACAATTAACTAGTTAAGTGATAAGCATTTCAAGGTATATTCAGGGAACTAGCCCTTAAACCTAGAGGTCTACTTCTACTATAGGCAAACCCACATACCTATAAGTATTTCCTTGTTTCCAAAATATGGAGGAGTCTTGAACGCCCTCATCTAGGGTGTAATATTTTGTGACAATAATTACAAATAACTAGATCACTTCCCTCTAGAGTTCACAAATGTATAAAGTATATTCACGCTAATCAAGTGGTTGAAATTTTAGGCATTCAACATGAATATCCATTATAACCTATGGTATCTCTTCTTATTAAACAATTTTTGATTGATAAAATAATTGAGAAAAGTGGTAATGAGTTATTTTTCACTACTATTTAAGATAATGATTTACATTCAAAGAGGCATAGTCCAAAATAAGTTTTTACAGCTATACATGAGAATGATCATATTTCAATTTCTTCACTTATTAATAATCATGATGGTATTTGACTATTTATAGCTATTTTTGAGAAGAAAATGCTTACACATAATCATGACCATTTGGCACATGAAAGTGATTTATTTACTTCTACAAAAATATAGGCTATTCAATAGGCTACTATGTATGCAAGTTAATGTGAATCTAATCTATAAATCAATCCTAATTCAGAGAAGATAAATAAACTAACTATAAGACTTTTAGATACTTAGATAATTAGGGTCATGGCTAATATAGATCCAATAAACCCACCTAAGGGATATCTTATCGTGGGATATGTCTAGAGAGGGCTATAAAGTCTCTAGTCAAGCAACACCACAAAATAACCCTATCTATGTCTATAATCAAATAATAAGTCAATATAATATAGTGATCACTAAATCTTAATCAAGGAGAGATAACATAAACATAAACATAAACAATAAACAATAAACATGCAAAGTAAAACTCTACTCAAGTCAATATATAGGTAATCCTAAGCAAGGAGAGACAACATATTCATTAACCATTACTTGTGAAAACTATCTACCAAAATAAAGAAGTAAGAGTTAGGAATACTTATCTTGATGATGAAACTATTGAGCCTCAACCTCTCCCTTGGCCAATGGTGCTTTATAAGATGTGTTTTTTAATTTTAAAAAAGCTAAGGATGCATAATAGACTATAGTCTAGCCAAGGACCTCATAGTGAATCTTAAGTTTTCACAAAACAAAATTTCTCCCCCAAATATGAAAACTTAAGTAATTACTCCTCAAGTAGAATCGTAGAAATGTAGACTATAAATTTTTAAAAATGAATTATTCTCTCTATTGAAAATGAAGTGAAATGGGGTGTATATAGCTTTGAATTTACCCCAAGCCCTTCAAAACTTTTAACCAACATAGTTAGCCCAGTCGACCTTGTTAGGTAGGAAATAAGGTTGTCAAGCCTCAAACTAAGTTAACTTGAGCTAATTAAATCTTGTAACATTTTGTACTCATAGAATGATATCAAACTAATTTATTGAGTTTGATGGATGGTAAAAAGGGGGTTTAATTGAGTAGGGGCTATTTGATGTGGTTAGTTTTCTTAGAGAAAAGTGTGAACAAGGTGTCAAATCTTAGGGAAATGTATAGGAGGGACTTGTACCAGTTTAAATTGGTGATAAAGGGGACAAAAATCTTGAGAATCACTAAAGGTATGATCACCCCTTTCTTGGTGCCCCCTTTAAGGCATGCACTTAGAGAGATTAAGACTCAACAAGTTTCTACAAGAGAGAAAGCATCAATAATTGAAATTTTTTAAAAATATTATGTGTATACATATGAATCACTTAAAATTCATCACATTTCATGTAATTATAACATGGGATGGTGTTTTGGGAAAATAAAATAAAATGAAACAACGTTGAGGTAAGTAAAGTACAATATAAATTAATAAGAATTTCATAATTTAAATGACTAAAATGAAATAATTGAAATAAGTTTAAAAAAAATTATACCTTGACATACCTTAATCATTGAATTATTGTCTACTATATTTGTATTTTTGATTATAGGGTGAATACTTTAGACAAACTCTAAGGACACAAAACTAAAGAGCAAAAACAAACAATCACAGGGTAATCAAAGTTAAATGAAATTTTATTAACTTAGTAGATCACTTGGATAATTGGTGAGATAGGGTGACAAATGTTAATTTTAGAACCAAAAGACAAAGGAAAATGAATAAAATGAAAGTAAATTGGGTAACCAAAATTCCAAGGCTACTAAATGATAAAAAAACTAAAACAAATATACCTTAGGTAATAAAACTAACAAACCAAATCAAACCAAGGATACATGAAATTACAATAATAAATCTAACATCAATGTAAAATAAGTAACCAATGATACTTAAACAAAGATGGAAAAGAAACATAAAGTAACACAACATTTATGAATGATAAGTAACAATCCAAACTTAGTCATCAATGAAAAAAGTACATGTAGTAAACAAACATTAGTGAGTGAGAAGGAACATTTCAAGCTCACTTCAATAATGGAAAAACTACAAAATAGAGAAATGGAACTAGTTATCTAACAAAGAATGATAAGTAATGTTATAAATTTTTAAATGAAACCAAGGAAATTATAGAAAGGTAAAGAAATGGTGTAAATAAACAATCCATAGTCACTCAATCATACTATCTAATTCTAAAAAAGATAGATACAACCAAAACAAAGTAATGTTAACATGTTTTAAGAAGTGAAGAAGAGGAAATATAGAAGTGGGTAAACATATTTAGAATTAAAATTGCATATCAAGGGGGAGGGGGGATCAAATGGGTGGTGGGGGATATGTAGGAAATATAAAGGTAGATAAACTCTTTATCAAAGTCAAGACACTAAAATTAAGTTTGTCAAAATAAGCACTTTCAACATTAAGGACTCTAAATGTTTTTTATTAACCACATAAGTATTGGGTATTTAATGAAGTATGAATATCAATCCATGAAGGCTATATGCATGAAAATTAAAATCAACCTAACTTCTCATAATGTGTTCACCATTCTTCAAGACCCTTTATAGAGTCATGGGTTTATTATGAAGATTTGGGTACTTTCATGAGAAAGTAGGTATAACTAAAGATAATTTTAAAATCTTGTATCTTAGTCTACTTGCCTACCACACCCCAGTAGAAGTCAACTCTATTATAAGGCTAACTTAGGAGTTTGAGATTCCATTAGTATAGAATATGTGCTTAATAATCATGTTTTAAAGTGTGATTTTGACTTTTCTTTTTGAATTTTATATTACCTTTTAATCATTGCCTTTTATAAATGGTTTGGATTTTAAATTTTGATGGCTTTTTATATTCCTCCTCTATACAAATTCAAAGAAATAAACATGATTGCTAAAAATTACTATCATTAGAAAAATTTTAATTTGATATATAAGAATGAGGACGTATAGAGAATGGTATCTAAGAGTCTTGTTTATTCATGTTAAATAAAAGTGATATCTTAATTTCAACCTTGTTTTGTCCAAAGAAAAATGAAATTAAGGGAGACAAAGGCAAATGAATATGAAATGATTTGAGTTACCTCAAATCGTAAATAATTTGACAACATGAAAGGAATAAAATGATAGGTAAGATTGATTCCATATCATAATAATGTATATAAGTATAGGGAAATATTCTAACATATTTTGATTGTGAATTTTTTATAATAAAAGAAACAAAAACTGAAGTTGAGAATCTAAAATCATAAACTTTTAACCATTGCTTTAAATTATAAAAAGAACACTCAGTTTGTAAAAAGGGTTTGAAAGAATATATAGATTTTATAAGGAAAGACTAGTCCTATCCATGGTCTTACACTAAAACTCATAAAATATAAAACTAAGTCGATGCCAAATATGAAATTACTATTTGTGAGGAATCCCTGGTCCTATCCATGGTCTTATACTACAACTCACAAAAGAAAGAAGAAAATAGTTTTTGTAAAAATAAGAGACTTATGATTAAAGATAAAAATTTAAAATTGGATTTATGAAATAATATATATTCATGAGGAAAAACATGTCTTATTCACTATATTATAATGAAACTAATGAATTAAATGAAAGTAATAAATATAAACCAAAAGGCCAAAGATGGGGACTAAGGTTTGTGTATAGAATAGACTGCTATAAATGTTAGATCATTGGATAAGTCTTGTAAGAAGTGTTAATATTTACATTGTGTAATTATGAAAATAAAGGATATATTTAATCAAAACATGTCCTTAAAAATTATGCATTGGTGGGTTCTTTGAAAACGTGTCCTTCATTAGTTTGTAGATAATAAGTATTAGGACCAATAATGTCTTTTACTAAAGGTCCCACCATTTTTTGCAATATTTTACTTATTTTTCATGTGTATAATATAATTTAAGGACTAAATCACTATTGACCATTTTAGTCCAGCAAGCCAAAATCGATCTCCTTCTTCCCCTACTATTCTGAGCCAATTCAAAATTTGATTTTGCACAAGTCTTGTTTCTATGGACTCTGCAGGCTTGTTTCTATAGACTCTGTAGGCTTGTTTCTATGGACTCTACAGGCTTGTTTCTACAGACTATTTTCTACAAACTCTATAGGCTGATTTCTAAGGACTCTATAGGCTATTTTCTACAGACTCTACAGGCTATTTTTTACGAACTCTGTAGGCTATTTTCTATGGACTCTATAGGCTATTTTCTATGGACTCTGTAGGCTGATTTCTATAGACTCTGCAGGAAAGAAACAAATTCCCAACACTTAAGAAATTTAAAGGTTTGGTTCAATCATTTGGTTTAATGACTTGGTTTAATCACTTCATTCAACACTTTAGTTCAACACATTGGTTCAATCACTTGGTTCAATACCTTGGTTCAACACCTTAGTTTATAAGCTTGGTTCAACACTTTAGTTCAATGCCTTAGTTCATCAGCTTGGTTCAATCACTTGGTTCAATGCCTTAGTTCATCAGTTGGGTTCAATGCTTTGGTTCAACACCTTGGTTCATTGGCTTGGTTCAATGCTTTAGTTCAATGCTTTGGTTCATCATCTTGGTTCAAGCACTTTGAACTTAAGCTTTAAACCATCACTTGGTTCAAGCGATTGGTTCAAGCAGTTGGTTCAATGCCTTGGTTCAATTGCTTTGAACTTGGAACCATTGAACCATTGAACCGTTGAACTATTGAACCATTATTGGTTTAAGCAATTGGTTCAAGCACTTGGTTCAATTGGTCAGTTCAATTAAAGGGTTCAATCAGTTGATTCAAAGTGGTTGGTTTGAGATGTCAAATGAATGAGTAAAACATAGCATTGAACCATTGAACTATTGAACCAATTGTTGGTTCAATCGAAAGGTTCAAGGGAGTCTCTCAAAGCCTGAAGGACAAGTGTCCTTACGAAGGGTAGGGAACACTTGTAAAGAAATCAAAGGAAAGGCTAAAGGAACCAACCAAATGGTGATGGGTGTGTGAACATCAACTTTACAGTAATGAAATAGCCATTGATCTTTAAATAAAAGTTGCAAACCTAAAGGAATTCAAAGGCTTAAAGCTAGAAGGAAGAGATCGTCGAGGAAGGAGTCTAAAGAACCAAAGAATTAGTATAAGATAGCTCTTGAAGGATGAAGGAACTAGAAAAGACAAAGCCAAGAAGAAGCAAAAGGGCCAAGTGTAGAAATGGACAAAATAGTCCAAGTGGCAAAGGAAGGTGTCGACTTAAGGAGTTACTCTGATGGTTGACACAATATCTACTAGGTGGTCATCAAGGGGTGTAAATAGGGAATGACATGACCCATTTTTCTTCATTTTGCATTGATGAGTAGACAAATGACATAGCACATAATTTCACATATCATGTTTAATATATCTTAAATGCTTGAAATCAAAATAGGAGCTGACACAATAGTATCTATCAAGCAGCTTCCTCTTCCCAATGCTGGGGACACACATGGGTTGTAAAAGGGTGCCAAAAGGCCTTTTATTCCTCTATATATTGAAATATGCTCATTTGGAGAAAGGATCTCTCATGTTGTAAGGTGAAGACTTGCCAATTTTTCACTTAGAATCAATAGAATACGCAATTTTACCTCTATTTTAGTTGGATATACTTTTGAGTGTGTGTGAGTGCTAGCTTTGTGTTTAGTCATTTCTTTCTTAATGCTTTCATAGGCTTGATACCAACACACCCGATATATACAGAGCACCATTCTTGTAGATGACAAGAAGAGCTGTATTTCGAGCACAGAGGAAGAAGGAGGTTACTAGACAGTGTGCTTTCCTACAACGCCTATAGTAAGTTCTTTTTCTATATGTTTCCATTAAAGCCTACCTGTCAAGCTCCTTGTAATCTGGTTCTTTTGCCAGTTTAAACTATATGTATGTGTTCTTATGGTTTAGAGTGTGAGTATGAGTAGATCAAACTTGTTTGGTGCATCACCCTTTTAGGTTAGGTTCTATTTTTTCAGTAATCTTTCTCCTTTTTCAGCCCCCCCATTATATATATATATATATATATATATATATGTATGTATGTATGTATGTATGTATGTATTATCAACTTACTAGAATAACTCAGATGCATCAAAGGGAGCTAGCCCTTATCTAGAGACTCTCCCCCCAATTTTGCCAGACCCATAGGGAAGAGGGGAGTTTAAATTGTGACACGTGGAAGATAGGAGCTCAACCTCTTATCGAGGCTGCAATCCACCACATCAACAATCACCAACATTAAAAGTTTGTGCTTTGACATTTTAAATATGTTGTTTAGCAATGAGATCCTTGTATTGGTGGTTATGTTGTAAAGAAACCATACAGTGCTCATCACGGTCTAAAACATGAAGATAAGATTCACGTAATTATTAAAGAGGAGTTATACCATGAAGAGATATATGTAAATATGTTAGTTTAACTTTTAATGGTAATACTAATTATGAAAAATATATGGGTGAAACTGGTGTTGCCCTAGTGGCAGTATGTATGCTAGTGTGGTAAGCCCAAAGTACAAGATATAGATGAAGGTGCCAATCAGTACAAGTTTATCGAATAGTTTTTTGTAAAAATTTATTTTAAATTATGTTAGTATCCTCTTCTTGACCTTTAAATTGAGGTTGAAAAGGTGTTGAAACTTTATGTGAAATTTTAACCTTGGTACATAATTGTTTCATATATTTATTTTTAAAGTTACCACAATTGTTGTAAATGATATTATGAGGAAATCTAAAGTGAAATATAATTTGATTGAGAATAAATTTATAAATTATGGTTCCCAAGAAATTAACAAGAGACATATCTTATACCCATTTGGTAAAATATTCAATGGTAGTGATAATGAATACATGGCCATCTTGTGATCAAGGTAATTTGTCAATGAGATCTAATCCCCACATAGAGAATGGCCAAGGAGACTCTCCTATTTAGATCTCAGTAGGTGATTATTGGATTAGATCATCATGGATTTGATAAGGATCATAATTTTTATAAATGTTAATAGCATCCTTTTCTAGAGTAGGCCAAAAATAACCCATATATAAGCATTTGTAGGATGCAGTATGTCTTCTACAGTGACCACCACAAATGCCCCCATTTGGTTGTTCTAGGAGAGTATCAATCTCTTCTTGAATTACATAATAGAGTAAGTTTCCTTCAACATTATGGTAATAAAGGGTGTTGTATCAAAACACATACTTGAAATATTTTTTACATATTCAAGTCTTTTCATGAGAATCCATGTTTGCAGGGTAAGTTTGATTTTTAAGAAATTGAATTATGATTTTATACCATGGGATTTGTCTAATATTGATAAAATAAATATGATATATTAGTGATTTTTTTTAATATAATAATGTGATTTATGATTTGGATAAGAAATTGGGATTCATGAAGTACTTGATGAAGGTGAAATAAATATGCTGTTGAAGAAAGAGAGTCAGCTATGGCATTTTGATCTTTTAGGATTTGTTCAATTGTAAAAGAGGAAAATTCTTTGACAAGTGTTATATCCTTTTGATGATGTACAATTAAATTTTTACTTTTTCATTGATAATCACCATTAACCCGATGATAGATAAGTTATGAGCCACCCAAAGCATGTAAATATGGGATATCTAATTCGATTATGACATGCATGCCTAATATTAGAGATTCATATTCTAAGATGGTATCGATGGCATAAAAATTTAATATAAATGATAAAGGTATGATATTACCATGTGGATTTATTATAATAAATATTATCATAGGTCCTTGGATGCATTTAGCACCATCAAATTGAAGTGTCCATGTATCTTCATGTAAATCAATGGTAACTTTAGGTAGTTCTTCAATGACTAATTTAGATTTAGTAGTAGCAGGAGTGATATTAGTATATTCTTGATTATTTGATTTAAGATCAATAATAAAATTGTGAAAATAGTCTTTGAGAGAGATAGCTTGTTTAATACCATTAATATAAAGAATTTATTCATCAGGGAGATTATCTTTAGGGTGATTTGTTGCTGGAAAAGAATATACTTCAAGTTGGCCTATGATGAACTATCCTTAGACAAATTTTTGTGTGATATTTCAAAGGTTAAATTACATCAATAGGATCATTCATTCACTAATTCTACCTCTAGGTAAGAATGCTTTAGAGAAGAAATGACAAAGCTGATCATAATGAATAATGACATAAGTGGTTTGATAAAGCATATAATGACAAAGCTTTTTAGCTACAAAATATATAGTAAGGAAATCACATTCTAATTTGGTATAACCATTTTCATAATAAATTAATCCTTGACTGATGTAATATATATTGTACTCTCTACTAGTATCATCTTATTGGGCAAACATTGCTTCGATTGAAATGAGGGTAGAGGATGTATATAAAATTAAGGGATAATAATTTGAAGGTGTTCAAAGAGTATGAGGATGGAAAAAATATTAATTCATACAATCAAATTATTTTTGGAATGAATCTATCCATATAGAGCATTACCTTTTTTAAGAAGTAAATTAACATAATATATACATTAATCCATTTCTAGGACAAATCATCAAATTACCCCAAGTTTTCCAAGGTAAGTGCACATGTTAGGAATAGAATGAGGAATAGGCATGTTGGTTATGGCCTTTAATTTGTCTTTATTAACATCAATGCCTCAAATAGAAACTAAGAAACCTAAACTTTTAGCAAATGTAACTCTAAATACACATTTGTATGGGTTAAGTCTAACTTTATATTTAATCAATCAATCCAAAATGATATCTAGATTGGTGAGGTGTGTTGTATGAATTTTAAATTTTGAAATTAGGTCATCCACATAAGTTTTAATTATTTTATGTATAATATCATGGAAGATATGAGTCATTGCTTTTTGATAGGTGGAATTGATATTTTTGAAATTGAAAGCATTTTGACATAGCAATAGATACCTCATTCTATGGTAAATGTTGTTTTATGTTGGTATTAAAGAACTATGCAAAATTTATAGCCTAACAATCCATGCATAAGTGATAACATTTCATATCCAATGGTGGAATTGATTATAACATCCATTAAGGGTAAAATAAAATTATATTTTGGACATGTTAAGTTAATATTATGAAAATCAATGCATATACAAATAATAATGTTGACTTTTTTTATGAATGGGAATGATGTTTGATACCCATTTTAATTAGTCAATAGTTTTGATGAATTTAACATACAAAATTTTAATGATTTCTTTGCAACATAAGGTAGAGATTTCAAGTGGAAATTTTCATTGCTTTTGTCTAACAGATTTAGCATTTGGGTAAGTGATGATATTATGTACAATGATGCTAGGATCAATACCTAACATATCTTCCCATGACCAAGAACATGATTCATGATACTTGTCAAATAATAAACTAAAGTTATCATATTCTTTTGGAGTGAGTTATTTAGAGACATTAATATGTCAAGGACATATTGGTGTACCATATTCTATTTTTGTGTTTCATTCAATAAGCATAGCATTTTCATCTTGGAAATCATATGGGGAAAAATGGAAATAAGAAATGGGATTTATTGTAGGATCCACACTAGTAATGAAGTTATTAAAACAAGGAATTATTTGCGTAAATTTTTTAAGTTTATGATATTGTGGAAGCTGAGATTTTCAAGCATGGAGTAATTCAAGTATAGATTCATCACTAGGAAGCATAGGTAATGGTCCATAGTATTTGACATATAATTTGAGATCTATGATTTGGTTACAATTATGATCATATTCATAATGTATTTTTCATAAATTTTTGGCTTTAGCATCTAAAGTAATTTTTGTCATAGGTTCAATTTTAGGGATATTAGGTTGAGTGGAGTCAACTAGATTGGTGATAGGTGTGTTAGTTTGTGTCATAGACGAATGTTTAATTATATTATTGGGCGTGAATCCACTATTCATAGATCATTATTCACGAGTACTATTCATAAAGTACTATTCATGGGAACTATTCATGGATCACTGTTCATAGGTCACTATTCATAATTGAGGTGGAAATGGTGACTAGGCAGGTGAGGTGGATCTTAGGTGATGTAGCATGCAAGTGATGTGGCAAGTGATGCATTAGGTGATGTAGGATGGTGATGTGGCAGGAGGGCCCATGGAGGGTCCTAAGGTGTGGTCAAGGCGGTGTGATAGGTGTGGGGTGTAGCATTCCACTAAGGGACATGTTTTGTCTTTTATTATCACATGGGTTTGACACATGGTGCAAAATACAAGAGGTCACATGGAAGAGGAAGATAAGAAGAACAATATTAGGTGTTTTCACTCACTTGTGGAAGTGGGGTTCCAACTTTGGAGTCACATAGAAGTGGCTTATGATCTTGTCTAGTGGATCATCCACTTTATTGACTTTTGGGAGAATAAAATAAGAAGAACATTAGTGTTTGTTTTACTCACTTATAGAGTGGGGGAGAATGGTTAGAGCTACATAGAGGTGTCACTTGTTCTCGTTTGGTGGAGAATCCACTTTGGATACTTTTTCACATGATGAAAAATAGAATGGAGACCACATGACACTTCCACTATGAGAGTGGTGCATTTTTTCTCCAAAGCACATGGGTAGCTTTTGGCTTATGTACATGATTGCATGTGAGTGGCTCTAGTGTGGTTACTATTGAGCCCACTCAAGTGTGATTCCATATTTTATCTCTCTTATCTATTTTTCATTATAAATACTATTAAAGCATTATGTACTCCTTTGGTAACGGTTATCCATTTAAAGGATCATTTGGATCCTTGCAAACTTGTGCTTGCATAAAAAAAATTAGAGTTTGTAAGGATTAGAATCCTAACTCACCTATATGTTTGGGTTGTATGCATCACATGCAAGGTTGGAGGTTAGATCCTAAAAGGTTATTATGCTTGGATCACCTAGTTGCATGGAATAGATCCTTGGAGGATGAAATTAGAGGTTTGTTAGCTCAACTCATGGTTATAAGTAGATTATGTAGAAGATCACTTGGATGTTATGGTTAGTATCATTGTAGAGATGCATTTACATCTTGTAGGTTAGAGCATGAAAGATTAGTTGTAAGCTTTGCTCACTTGAGTTCTTGGTGTTGGCACTAGAAAGGAGGTTCTGAGAGGAGATGTGTAGAAAAGAGTTGATAATATAATATGAAGTTTGGATGTTGCCTTTGCCCCATGGTTTTTCCCTAGCTAGTTTAGTAGGGTTTCCACTTATATCTTGAGTTATGGTTTGTTCTCTCCTTATTATTTTATTTTATATCTTGTATTTTTTTCTATAATTTATTTTACTTACACATGTAAGAATGTATGTCTTTCCTAACAATTGGTATTAGAGATACTCTTTAGATTTTGGTACTTGAGCTTTGTTGATACCCAATAAGTGGCATCAGATCCATGGTTGTTTGGTTGGTTTTGTGCAAGTGGGAGATATAGGTTGAGAGACTGAGATATAAAATGAAAGACCAATGAAAATACTTTTCATGGAAATTATTATCTCTTGGTGAAAGACGAAGAAGAGAAGCTTACCAAGATTTAATAGATGGATTAACACCAACACAATGTTTCTATTGAAAAAACAACTGCATAGCTTATGGTAGAGCAAGCTATTCTCTATTAGTGTAGATGGAGGGTGTGACACGTCATGTACCTTATTGGTTATTGGATAGAGAAGGGGATATAAATTGTGAGATCCTACTAAAATAATGTGTTGATTGAGATGTTCATAAATCCATGTAGAGGAGGTGCTAAGAACTTAAATCTGTACCTGTTGGAGTTGTTGATGAATGGAAGAGAATAAATTTGAGACCTAAGGTTCTATGCAAGAAGAGGGTTGGTATTAAATATTTTAGAGTCTCAGAGATGCATTGAGTGAAGTAATCAATGGTTGTGGTATAGTTGATATGAGTAACCAAGTGGATGGATGCATGGAATAACTCTACACATGAGTTTGGTTTAACATGTGGTAAAGCAAGATGTAGTTTGACTATGGGATCAAAAACTTGGTAGGTGATGTGATATACTAAGTAGTACAATAAATTTACAATAACTATTTATGTGTACTATTTTGATCATGGTGGGTAGTGGTTTGCTACATGTAGAAGTTAGGTGTTGATTTTTATGTGTTCTTCTCTCTAGTTATAGACTATTATCATGAGTGCAGTTTGAAATTATTGTTGTTCATGGTTGGAGTAGTGGGATGTGAAAGCATCATTCCTACATGGTGGTCTCATGATGAGATGGAGTATATAGAAGGGATACATGGTTGAGGCAAAGAGTTGTTGGTTTGCAAAATTGAAGATTACATGAGTTTCAATAGGCATGATGATGTGGTACAGGAATATCTTCATGTAAAGCCAAGGTTTTAGTAGAGGTTGTTGCTATGGATTGATGGCATGGTGGTTACAGGCCACAAAATGATGAACACAAATGGTGATATGGCTTAGGTGACTAGGATGAGATGAAGGAATAAACCAAGGATGGAGATACATAGTGGACATGAAATAAAGGAAGTCAAGTATCCCACTTCTTATGGTATTATGAGCTATCTTATAAAGTGTCCTACAAAGGAGGAAAAGATAGTTATCCTATGTATTATATCCATTAGGAATAGGATCATCCATTAGGAATAGGATAATCCTCATTAATCCATGGTGTGTGCTAACTAGATAATTCCAAGTAGTGGGAGTAGTGAGTTGTTCATGGTGGAACCCCGAAGAAGGATGGGTTTGTGATGAAGTGGGAGTCACTTCAAGTTGATGAAAACCTATTATGGAGAAGTAGATGTTAATAAATTTATTTAGGATAGAGAATTTTTGTAGTGCATAAAATTTTTACTAGTCTTGTTATTATAGAGTAATAGGGCATTGGCATTGGTATCAATAGGGTGGTAGCTGGTTGGTAGAAGATGCAAGTGTTTGAAAGTCCTTTGTATATGACTTCAACTGGGAGATTGATGGGTGTGAAGCCACTATTCATATATCACTATTCATGAGTATTATTCATAGGCCACTTTTTATGAATTACTATTCATAGTCACTATTCATAACCAATGTGGTAATGATGACGTGTATGAGAAGTGGATCTTAGGTGATGTGGCATGTAGGTGATGTGGTATGTGATGTAGAAAGTGATATAAAAAGATGGTGATGTGGTAGGAGGTTCCCAAAGTGTGGTCAAGGTGGTGTGATGGGTGTGGGGCATAGCACTCCACTAAGGGACATGATTTTTCCTTTGTTATCACATGGATTTGACACATGGTACAAAAGATAAGAGGTCACATGGAAGAAGAAGACATGAAGAACATTATTGGGTGTTTGGACTCACATGTGCAAGTGGGGTACCAAATTTGGAGTTACATGTAAGTATTTGATGATCCTATCTAGTGGAGCATCCATTTTGTTGACCTTTGGGAGAAGACAATAAGAACTTTAGTGTTTGTTGTCTTCAATTATGGAGTGGGGGATAATGGTTGGATCCACATGGAGGTGGCACTTTTTCTTGTCTAGTGGAGGATCCACTTTGGAGAAATTTTCACATGATGATAAATAAAATGAAGAACAAATGACACCCGCACTATGAGAGGTGAATTTTTTCTCCAAAGCACATGGGTGGATTTTGGATTATACACATGAGTGCATGTGAGTGTCTCTAGTTGGGTTACTATGGAACCCACTCAAATGTGGTGCTACATTTATCTGTCTACTCTCTTTCTCATTGTAGATTTTATTAAATCATTATGTATTCATTTAGTAATGGTTATCCTATTAGAGGATCATGTATATATTTTTAATATTGTGCTTGTATGATAGAAGGTTAGATTTTACAAGGCTTGTAATCCTAACTCACCTAGATTCTTGGGTTGTAAGCATCACGTGCATGGTTAGAGGTTAGATACTTAAAGGTTTTTATGCTTGGCTCACCTAGATGGATAAAATGGATCCTTGGAGACTGAGCTTGGAGGCTTGTTAGCTTAGCTCATGGTTAGAGGTAGATGTTGTTAAATATCCCTTGGATGCTATGGTTAGTATCATTGTAGAGATGCATATTGCATCTTGTAGGTTAGGGCATGAAAGTTTGGTTGGAATATTTTCTCACCTAAGTGATTGGTATTAACACTAGAAAGGATTTGTTGAGAGGAGCTATGTATCATAAAGTTGCTAATGGAATATGAATTCTATATTGTACCTTTGCCCCATGGTTTTTCCCTAGCTAGTTTAGTAGGGTTTCTATGTATATATTGAGTTAAGGTTTGTTCTCCCCTATTTATTTTTTTATTTCATATCTTATATTTTATTTCTAAAATATAGTTTACTTGCACATGTAGGAATGTATGTCTTTCCTAACAAATAATATCAAAGTTATGCTTTAGCTTTTGGTACCTAAGCCTTGTTGATCCCCAACAGTTACCATCATAATCATATTCATAATATATTTGTCATGCATTTGTGGCTTTAGAATCTAAGGTAATTTTGGGTGTAGGTTCAATTTTAAGGATGTTAGGTTGAGTGGAGTGAACTAGATTAGTGATAGGTGTGTTAGTTTGTGTCATAGATGAATGTTCAGTTGTATTGAAGTGGATAGCCTTAGTGTTATTGATGGAATCATTAGAATAAATAAAAGGTTGTATAATGTTTGGTTGTGTATAAATTATAGAAGGTTAGGGAGTCAATATTTGTTCAAGTACCCATGGGGTATCTAGAAGTAGAGGATTAAAGGGAGTTACACATCCTTTAAATTATAATTCAATATTAGTGGATATGTGAATGACATACATGTCATGGTTGAAGGCATATATTTTGGCTAATGTCTATTGATATTTTTGTACATCTAAGTCTCATGATTGGGATTGGACCATGATATAATTATCATGGTATGTATGAGAAATAGTACATGCATCAGTTTCTATGGAAGGATCAAAATTATATATGCCTAAATTGTTAAATTTCCAAGGAGACATTATTAAAGGGTCTTGAAATAATTTGGCCACTCCATACTCATCACATGTGAAGTCATATTCTATGTAATAATCTTCGTATACATTTCATGGAGGATGAGTTTCAATAATATCATCACTTAGAAGAATGATACAATCATGTGGAATTAAAGGAGGAAAACATTCCATATTGTACGGAGGTAATTTGGTGAAATTATAAATATTTTTTAATTCATTAGGTTCATCATCATCAAAATAATTAAGAGTGACCTATAAATTAGGATTCACATTAATAATTTTAGGGAGAGGTGAACTGTTAATGTGTGGAATGGTTGGAATCTGATATTGAGATTTGGGATTTGGTATTTGTATACTCCATGCATTAGGATTAGCCTCATGTTTGTAGAATTTTCCATTATGGATGAGTTTAATACATTGACTACCTAAGGAGGCAAAATATTGCATATGATGCATCTATGGGTGGCCAAAGAATATGTTGTAAGATAGTGGTATATCAAGAATCGTGAGCTTAGTGGGTGTTATCTTGGATCTAATAGTGATTAGTATCCAAATACAAACAAGTAGTTTTTTATTTATTTTATCAAGTCCTCAACATACAAGACACATTGGTTTAAGATTATATTTGGAATACCCTATCTATTGTATTAACCAAGGAGAGGTAACATTAAGACCTAATCCTTCATCTAATAATAATTTTTGAATAAGGGTATTATTTATTATATTTTTAATAAAGAGGGGTCGATCATCAGCTCAAAAAATAATTTTGTCAACAATCATGTCTTCTTCAAGAGATTATATGGATGGTTTAGAAGATGTGGGAATAGATTCAATAGTATGTACTTATGTAGGCAAAGGTGTTTCAAGTTGTCATTAATGTCATAGGTTTTTATATGGTCATTGATGTCAAAATAATATTGCTAGTGCGATCTCTAAAGTGATCCATTAGACTGTGTTATCTTGGTGAGCACATGTATAGTGGAGATGTTGAAGTGAGTGAGTTAAGGATTATTAGAAGGAGTGAAGAAATATATAAGCATGGTATACATGAGGTTTATCATGATAATGTGTTCTTATTATGCATCTATAATGGTATAAATGTCTCCAAGGGTATGGTACCTAGTAGGCCTGTTTGTTGGCCTAGTTCCTATGCATGAACATGGATTTTAGAGGCATGATGATGATGAGATGAAGGTATATAATATTTAAGGTGTGTAATGTAATACAAAATAACGAGTGATAGGTTTTTATGCACTCAATAGTGTGTCAAAGTGAGCCTAAGAGGGAAAGTCTTTATTGAAGGTCTATAGCTAGACCTTACTCTAGACTCTGCCTACCCCAATGAAGTGATATAAGATGTTTGCAAGGTTTAGGAATGGTGAAAATAAGTATATGAAAACATGAGATGTTTTATAAGGGTGTATATGAGGTTTTTAGAGCATTTACAGTAGTGATAGGGCCATACTCTAGACCTAAAGCGACTTGCAGTCAAAGGCCTAGTGTGACAAGATACCAAGTGAGGCCAAATGTAGGAGAGGATCAGATTATAAGGTTAGAGTGATCATGTGATAATGGAATGAGGTTTTATAGGTTTATTAAATTATAATAACAAATTTTGAGGTCATGGATTGAAATGGAAAGCAAGAAAACATGTTTTTAGGTCTCATGTGCATGCAAATTGAAGGTTTCCAAGCCTAAGAAGGAAGTTTATGTGATCACTGGCATGTGTGAAAATTTAATGGGAAGTTGAGCCTTTTTTTAGATATGTAAAAGTTTCTTAAGAAGTGTTTCCATGCATTATTTTGGAATTTTAGTGATATAGCTATATTTATAATTGTTAAGGAGGTTAATTGGTCTAAAACCCTCTCTAAATCCTCATATTGACCTGATGGTGAAGATCTTGATATAAAGTTCCCATAATGGTTTTTTTGATCAATTTTGATGATTTGATGTGGTATATTACTCATCTAGGCATATCTATGTGGTATTGGTGTGATAGGACTATGAGTAGAAGATACATAAATCACTTATTTTAGAAGAATTTGATGCTACAAGTAGAGTTGAGCAGGTCAACACATGAAAATGGTTTTAAGTTGAAGGTAAATACTTTTTATTTATGTAAATTATGTTATTTTTGCATTTTATATAATTTTTTTAAATCATTTTGGTCACCCAAATTGAGTTATCACTAAGATGATAAAGAGTGAAAATAGTGAGAAAACCTAGGCAAGTGTGAGAATGTATTTAGGGATGAGTTTCAAGTGACTATGGATGAATCAATTTTTTTTTGTATTTATTTATTACTTATACCTATTTTCACCTTTTTTTAAGAATTGGTGATGCTCACATATAATCTAGAAGGTTCTCTCAATGTGACTTGTCTGTATGAGTCAAGATAGTGAAACCCATGACAGTGAGAATGGTCTACAAGAGCAAAGTTTCCATTAGAGTATATTATTTTTGTGTTTTATGGTGATATAATGAGGTTTTATGAGTTTTTAAATTAATTTAATTATCATGATGATGCATTATTAGGTTTTATAATGTCATGTTTCCATGACTAGATGTTTGTAGTGCTTGGTAGTTCTTGGTGTGCTAGGGAAAGTGAAGTGTGTGAGTATATATGAAATGATTTGATGAATATAATGATATAATTGTTATTTTTTGGAATTTATTTTAAATATTAATTATATATATAATGTGGAGAGATAGGTCAAGGTGTTGAGATGTGGAAGCCAAAATGGCTTAACAGACTATGTTAAGACTGTAAGAGAGTAACCTGAGAGATTGGTCAGAAAGACCAATGATTATCACTATATTTTGAGAAATAACTGATGGAGGATGATTTATATACCATATATGAGGTATTAATTTCCACTACAATTCATGTAATCACTATCACAGTTTATAAATATGAAGTTCTTCATGACTATGTTTTTGGAGGCTATAGGTAGTTTGAGTAGTCACTTTGCAAAGATGAGTTGGAGGTCCTCTAACCTGAGTTGAAGAATATAATGAGTTTCAAGATGTTAATTATGTCTAAACATATCATTAGAATAATTTAATAGTATTTTTTGTCCATATTTAAGTGTGGATAGTCAAGAGTTCTTGATTATACTTTGACTGTGTTTGACCATTAATTGAAAGAATTAGCTTGAGGCCTATTGGCCTGTTTAGTGAATTAAAATGGATATGGTGATGACCATAAGGTCATTAATTTTATATTCATGTGGTTTTTTAATATTATAATGTGTAAAATATAACTATATGCTTCATATTTGTAAGGCAAGTTTTTTGGATGTGTGAAGGGCTAATGGCGATTAGGGCTAATATCATAGTTTAAAGTGTGAAATGAATAAAATAGTGTTGGGGACCAAAGGTTATATTATTATGGGAATATTAAAGTTATATTTTAATTTTTTTAATAATTTTAAGAGACTCAATATGGTCTAATGGGTCTAAGTGTAACGTGTGCCTTAGAGAAGGCCTAATTCCTTTAGGTCTCTAATAGGCCTAATAGGGTTTTGGTCCTTAAAGGGTATAACCAAACTATGAAGTGGTATTATAACTAATTTAAAGTGGTTTTTTACCTATTTAAAGTATAATTAAAGAGTTAAAAGTATATTATCTGACCAATATGTGTGAGCTAAGTGTTGAGTATAAAAACAAGGCCAAATTGGCCTATTTGAGTTAGTTGAATAAGAGAGGATACAAGCGAAGGAGAGAGAATTTGAAAGAGGAGGATCAGGTAATTGAGGACCATCAGAGGGAGAAGAGAAGTAGACATGTTTATCTAACATATTTTTTTAGGTGGATGACCAGGTCAATGGACCTAATGATCCTAGAAGAGGCATGTTGAGTAAGAAGGCCTAAGAGGCTATTTGAGTGAGTTGACGGGTAAAGAGTGAAAACAAAGGAGGTAATCATTAGTTGAAGATTATAAATAGGTTTCATAATATGATAAAATATTATAAGTGACTTTTTTTTTCTAATCTACCTTGGGGGTTGGAGCCTCCTTAGAATATTGAGCCTACAAAAGACTAGTTGAGTGGGTACTTAACTAGTTAGGGGTTGGAGCTCCTTGTGAAGTTGGCACTTGAATAAACTTTGGATATTGACATTATAGGACTAATATATATATATATATATATATATATATATATATATATATATATATATATATATATATATATATATATATATATATATATATATATATATATACACATGGTTTAGTTGGTTTTATACCCCAAGAGGGTTTCCCACATATATCTGGTATTCTCTTGTGATATGTACATGTGGTTGTTTATGTATGCTTTGACCTTAATGTGAATGAATGCTTCTTATAATGATGAATAGAATTGAATAGATATTGTTATGAAATTGATTCACCTTGCTATCAGTAGCTAATTCAAAAAATTGGTATCAGAGCTAGAACTTTGGAGGAGTCTTGATAGTCTATAGGTGATCCTAACTAGCATAAAGTATGAGGAGGACTATGTTCATATTGTTTATAGTGATGGTGCTTGCAGAGTTGTCTAAAGAGTTGAAAGAATGTCAAAAGTACCATTTGGCAGCTCATAAGGACTATATAGAAGATAATTCAAAGATCAAAGACCAATATGATAATCAAACAAGGTATGTGAGTTTCTTCAAAAATTATTGCTTTACATGCAAGAAAAATGAGCATAAAATTATTGACAAGGAGTGGTTGTAGTCCCTAAGGAAGCTATAGGCTTAAGGGGAGCTATCAAGACAATAAATCAACTCATAGAAAATATGAATGAGTTATAAAAACATTTTGGTAGCCAAGTGTGGATAATATAATATGATATAACAAGTTCATAGACAAGAAGGTACATGAATGTGCAAATATCATATATAAGCATAGTGTTTGTTAGAAGCCTCAAGCATGATATTGAGACCTATTTGAGGTATGTTTGATCCTTCATATGGTATAAAAGTATGTACTTATTTGTATTTAGATGATGGATAGGCATATATGATTTGAGGTAACAAAAGCCAATAAAGGATTTCATTGATCATGAGTCTCAAGAGTGCACTTTAGTCATTGATTGGTTCACAAGACTAATACTATTAAAAGTAAAAACTAGTTGCTGAGAAGGCCTGAAACAAGGTTTTAACTATGTATAGATATAATGCATGATAAAGTTATCTAAATAAGCATGGTATTGATGTTTTGGTGAACTCATAATGTCATATAGGAAACATGATGACATGATTAAAGGACCATAATAGTATGTTGAAGATGATCATTCATGTAGCTTGACATGAAGATGTTCTAGGACTAAGAAGAGAAGGTGGTTGACTATGCTAGATTGAGAATTTTCTTGTATGAATAATGAATCTAAGTTTGTACTGATCTAAAAAGGTGACTATATCTTGTAATCATGTTCAGTGAAGACAATAGGGAGAGATCATGAAGATATTCTTAAGACCATAGAGGTCTGAGCTTGAGAAATTCAATAAAGTAATTGTATTCTTAAGGTCTTTGTGAATGGCAGACATGGGTGAAGTATTTGAGTTGTTAAGTTATTTTTTATCCATTAAGGTGATTGATATAATTAAATAAAGGTATTATTTAGGTCAATTTTTCATGTAGGATTAGTTTTCTTGATCATTTTTTACCTTAGAAGTGATGAATGAGCTTAAGACACATATGATAATGAGATGAGGGTTTAACATCTTCTAGTGTTTTTAAACCCTAAGGTGTAATATCATAATTATATTAAATATAATATGGATTTTTGGGATTAATGTGATTTTGTTAAGTTAGTTACAATATTTCCTTTTGTTTATGACATGATTGTAATGCATGTTTGAGCTCATGTTGAGGTCTAAGAAGCAAGACTCATAATTGTTGATCTAGAGAGTTGTAGATTGGTCTATATGACCAATGCCATTGGAGGTAGAGAATGTTTCTCATGAAGATATATGGTATTTTATTGATCAAAGAGTGAAATAAAAATTTATTGGTGTCATGAGATTATTTATATAAGTTATAAAGGTGTTCATGCCATGGAACATGATAATAAACTAGTAAGCTTGAAGAAGATTGCTATGGTATGATCATTGAAGTTGTGTCATGAATTGAAATGATCTCTTGATGTCTGGTGACATCATAAGGTCATGAGGGGATTTATTTTCATGTTTAAAATTAAATGAAGATGTTCATAGTGATCTAAAAATTTCAAGTTTTGAGTAATCATATCAAGATATTCACTGTCTCCATGAGACCTATTAGTAGTATGAGGGCTAATGGAGTCTTCAAGAGGGTTACAAAAAGTCCAAGTGAATGCATGAAGTAAATTGAAGAATGAGGAGTATTTTATGTATATTATACATGTTCAATGTGTCTTGAAAATAGCTCTCATAGGTCTGAGGAAGATATAAAATCTTCAATTTGTAAACCACAAGAAACTAGCAATCATGAAAAAAAGAGGAAGCTTGATCTAAGGAGCTTGTTTAAAGGGAAGAAAATGAGTTTCATATCTATTATAAAAAGTTTATTTGTACTTTCAAATTATATATGGAAAATGGGAAGTGTGATATCTCTATGAATGATCAGGTCGTAGGATCAATGGACTATGTATATGACCTTGTGAGAGTGTATATAATCTTTGTTATTAATGTTAAAAAGGGAGAGAGATCAGATTGATGGAGAAGTTATTTGGTTTAGTTCATTTATGGTTTACCATCAATATGGTTTGTCATCAATTAAAAAGGGGGAGATGTTTTCAATTTATCATTAAAGTCATAGGTTTGTATATGGTTATTGATTTCAAATGAAGCTTGCTAGTGTGATCTATGAAGTGATCCATTATAATGTCTTGTCTTGGTGAAGACATGTGCAGTGAAGATGTTGAAGTGAGTGAGTTGAGGCTTGTGAGAAGGTGTGAATTAGTATATGATAATGTGTTCTTAGTATTCATATACAATAGCAGAAAGGTATCCATGGGTATGGTACCTAGTAGGCCTAGTTCTTATGCATGAACATGGATTTTAAAGGCATGATCATGATGAGATGAAGGTATATAATCTTTAAGGTGTGTAATTTAATATAAAATCATGAGTGAGAGGTTTTTATGCACTTAGGAGAGTGCCAAATTGATCTTAAGAGGGAAAGTTTTTATTGAGGTCTACAACTAGACATTGCTCTAGACTATGCCTAACCCAATGAAGTGTTATACGATGTTGCCAAGGTTTATGAATGGTGAAAATAATTATATTATCACATGAGAGGTTTTATAAGAGTGTATATTAGGTGTTGATAACATCTAAAGTAGTGATAGGGTCATATTCCAAAACCAAAAGTGACTTACAGTTGAAGGCCTAGTGTGCCAAAACACTTAGACAAGCCAAATGGAGGATGAGGATTAGATTCCAAGGTTAGAATAATAATGTGAGAATGGAATGACGTTTTATAGTTTTATTAAATAATTATGACAAAGTCTAAGGTCATTTATTGAAAGGGAAAGTAATAAAACACATTTGTAGGTCTCATGTGCATACAAATTGAAGGTTTCCAAGCGTAAGAAGGAAGTTTAGGTGCTCATTGGCATGTGTAATAGATGCATGGGAAGCTAATAATTTTTTGAGATATGTAAAAGGTTAATAATAATTATTTCCATGAATTATTTTTTTATTTTATGGATAGAGTTGTATGAACAATCATTAATGAGGTTAACTGGTTGAAAAACCTCTCTAAGCCCTCATATTGACCTGATGGTGATGATATTGATAGAAAGTGACCAAAATGGTTTTTTTTGATAAAATTTGATAATTTTATGTGGTATAGTACTCCTTGAATCATTTCCACGTGGTAGTGGTGTGATAGGACTATGAGTGAAAGAGAAAATTACTTGTTTCTAAAGAATTTGATGCTACAGGTAGAGTTGACCACGTCAACACATACAAATGGTTGAAGGTTGAAGGTGTATAATTGTTATTGATTTAAATGGTTTTATTTTTTTTGTGTTATATCCTCTGTGTCAATCATTTTTATCACCCAAGTTGACCTATCACTAAAATGATAAAGAGTGAAAATAGTGAGAAAAACTAGGCAAGTGTGAGAATGTGTTTAGGGATGAGTTTCAAGTGACTAGGGATGAATAAATTTATTTTGGGTATTTATTTAATACCTATACCTATTTTTAACTTAGTTTATAAGTGGTGATTATTCTCACATATAATCTATAAGGTGCTCTCGAAGTGACTTGTCTGTATGAGTCAAGACAGTGAAACCCAAGACAATGAGAATGGTCTGTAGGAACAAAGTTTCTATTGGATCATATCATATATTGAATATCTGATACCAATTGTAATGATCTTGATATTCAATATATGTAGAAATACCCTTAAGGTAGGGAAACACCATATAATACTCCTTTAGGAAGGAATAACTCCACAATGTCTCTTCGAGGGGACAACCTCCAATATTCTCTTACAATAGAAGACTCAATGCTTACTTCATATCTTTACCATGATAATCATCTCCTATATATATATACATATATCTAACCCATAGATGGGTAACCTCATAATCCAATGTAGGCCGACCATTACCCAATATACTACTTCCACAAGTTACTCTATTATCCTAATATATTGTACCCATATAACTAACTAAGGGGATGTGTGCCACATGTTGGCATCTCCATCAACCCATATACATCAATATATCATATACCTAGGTACATATCATATAATTAAGTTTTATTACTTTTTAAATTAATTTAAATATAATTATTATGCTTTCTAAAGTGTCATAATGTCATGTTTCCATGATTGGATGTTTGTAGTGCTTGGTAGTAATTGGTGTGCTAGGGGAAGTGAAGTGTGTGTCTATATGACAAGATTTGATGCATATAATGAGTTATTATTTTTTAAATATATTTTCAATATTAATGATATATCAAATTTGGATAGATATGTTAAGGTTTTGATATTTGAAATCCAAAATGGCTTAGCAGACTGTGTTAAGATAGTAAGAGAGTAACCTGAGAGATTGGTCTAAAAGATGAATGATTGTAACTAGAGTTTCAGAAATAAATAATGGAGTATGATATAAATACCATATATGAGATATTAAATTTCATATTACATCATGGAATAAATCTTACAAGTGATAAACATGAATTTATTCATGACTATGTTTTTAGAGGTTACAAGCAGTTTGAGTAGTCACTTTGCAAAGATGAGTTGGAGGTCCTCTGACCTGAGTTGAATAATATAATGAGTTTTAATATGTTAATTATGTCTAAAACATTAATTATATTAATTTAATAGTATTTTTTTTTCCTTTTTTAAGTGTGGAGAGTCAAATGTTCTTGATTTTACTTTGATTATGTTTGACCATTCTAAGTGGTCATTTTTCAAGAATTGGCTTGAGGCCTGTTGGCCTATTTAGTGAATACAAATGGATATTGTGATTAACATAAGGTAATTAATGTTATATAATTTTTTTTTTTCATATGATAATTTTTAAAAGATAACTATAAGCTTTGGTTTTGGAAGTAAATTTTTCTGGGTGTGTGAAGGGCTAATGGCGAGTAGGCCTAATAGCTTGGTTCAAGGTGTGAAATGAATCAAATGGTGTTGGGAACCCAAAAAAAGATTAGGGAGGGGCATATTAAATTTATATTTTAAGTGTTTAAATATTTTTAAGAGAATCAAGATGGTCCAATGGGTCTGAGTGTAATGTGTGCCTTAGAGAAGGCCTAATTTATTTAGGTCTCTAATAGGCCTAATAGGGTTTTGGTCGTTAGAGGGTATGACCAACCTAAGGAGTGGTAGCAAAAATAATTTAATATTTTTTTGGACCTATTATAATGATAATAGAATATTTAAAATTATCTTGGATGACCAATATGGGGAGACCAAGAATTGAGTATAAAAAAGGCCAAATTGGCCTATTTGATCTAGTTGAATAAGAGAGGATACAAGCAAAGGAGAGAGTCCTTGAAATAGGAGGAGCATGAAATTTAATAAAATAAAAGGGATACTATTATAATACATGTTTATATAAGATATTTTTTATATGTGGATGACCAGTTCAATGGAGCTAATGAGCCAATAGGAGGCATGCTAATCAAGAAGGCCTAAGAGGCTATTTGAGTGAGTTAAAGGGTAAAGAGTGAAAAAAAGGAGGTCATCATAAGTTGAATATTAGAATAAAATGTTATAAGATGATATATATCATAGTTTAATTAATTTTTGCTAATCTACCTAGGATGTTGGATCCTCCTTGCAATACCGAGTTGACAAAAGACTAGTTGAGTGTCTGCTTAACTAGGTAGGGGTTGGAGCTCCTTGTGAAGTTGGTGATTAATTAAAAATTGGATCTTGAAATTTTATGACTATAGTCCATATGCATGGTTCATTGTTTTTAATCCCTAAATAGGGTTTCCCAGATATCTCTTGTGTTCTTTTGTGATATGTACATGTGGTTTTTTATGTATGCTTTGATCTTTATGTGAATGAATGCTTCTTGGAACTGAATAGATATTGTTATGTAATTGATTCACCCCCTATTATTAGATAATTCCAATAAAATTATCTTTAAGAATATTTTATGAATCAAGTGATGGTGGTTCTTTAATGTTTTATAATTTTTGGATCAAGAATTTACGATGATATGGATGAATATAAATTAACTCCATAAGGGAAATTTTACAAGGCATTGAATTGAGTTCTTATAATAAATTCCAATGTGATTAGAAGATGAATAATTAACATGAGCCTTATGAGGTACAACATCTTTCATAAAAATAGGAGAATTTAATTGGATTTATGGTTGTGAATGTCTCTCCTCATCTAGTTTGAAAGATATGGGTACAGTAGTTGTGGTATCTTTAACGAGTTATTATTTGATTGATGGTTTTTTAGGATTAGTAACAAGATATTTTGAGTAGGTTTGTATATATAATTGAATTTTTTTAAATTAATATTTTTATAATTGGTATAATATTGGTTATAATCACCATTTATTTCACATATATCATCATTTGAATGTTGTGGGTTAGAAATAGAGAAGGATTTTTGAGTTTTGGATGATGGAGGTTTGGTAACTTGTTTTTTTTTAGAGGCTTTGATGTAATCATGATGATGTAATTTTATCATATCATCATGGTCAAATATATCTCCTAAAATAAAAGAAATAACAAATTTTAGAATCCCACAACTTGTTTCTTGAGAATGACCCACATCAACATGGAACCAACAAAATTTGTTAAGTCATACCATGAAGGTGGGGCATTATTATAGGTGAAGGGTTTAGAAGGAGATAATATTTTATTCATTTATTGGAATATTAATGGTTTATGTAATAAAGTGGATTATCTACTTTAACTACTCCTAATTTTGTTTTAGGAGTAATAGTAATTAAATTAGTTAAAATTTGGAAGGATTCCTTAATGGATTTATTATTTGGCTCAAATTATTTCATAAGAAAATCTTATCTTTTAGCTTTATCAAATGCATAATTTAGAGTTCATGGATAAAATTTTTGAACCTTATACTGAAGTGAAGTTGTTAAAGTGGATATAAATATTTTAAATATATTATCATCAATCATTTTATGATCTACTTTGTGAGCCAAAGATTTCTATCGTTTAATGAAATTACGAGCTGATTCTGAGGATTATTGTTTAGCATTAATAAAATGACCAAGGCAATTTTTTGGAAGATAATTTTGTTAAAAATCCTTGAATAAGGCATTAATAAAATCTTATAATTGTGAAATATAATGTTGTGTTAATTGATTATACCATTCTAAGACATCTCCTGTAAATGTTTTAACTTGACATTTGGTGGTAGCAAAGGTATTTATTTGAATCTATTTTTTTAGAGATTACCAAATGCCTTAAGAAATGATATAAAGTCTTTAGCTCCATCATATTTAATATTTGAAGAGATATTTATAATATCAATAGAAATAATGAAAGGATCCAATTGTTTATTTTGGATATTTTGAAGCATGTTGTTATGCATAAGGGGTTACATAATTATATTTCCATTGGAATCTCTAAGAGGGGAAGGGATAAGATTTTGAGTATTTTGAGGTTAGATAAGAGGAGGTTGATTAGTCATGTGTAATAAATGATGTTTCATTTGAATCATTTGAGATGAATTTTTTGTTTGCATAACATTCATTTGTAGGACTATTTATGCAAGGATTCAAGTAGTATCAATTTGTGCATTTTGGTTATTAGGATTAAGAGGAAAGGGGAAAGGAATCAAGTAGAATATTTGTGTTGTTAAGAGGAGGAATGTTGCCATTGTTAAAAGGAGGAATGTTAGTTTTTGGAGGAGGAACATTCCCATTTTTAGGAATTGGAATATTGGTTATTAAATGATTTACTATGGGATTATTCATTAGGCTTGTATCGATTGCTCCTATAGTGTAATAAGGAAATTTTGATAGGGTAGTGAATTTAAAGGTGTGAAAAGGATTATATCCATCAATGTCATCATTTTGGGTAATTTGAACCATGTTTCAATCCCTAGATGAAGGATGAGATAAAGTTAAGCAAGAGTGAGTATCCTCTTGGATAACTAGGGTAGGAAGGAAATAACAACCTATGTATCATTTAAATAGATTCAAGTTATCCAAAAATATTTTAATAGGGGATTTCATGATGTTTAAAATATGGATCTAGGAATAAGGTGAAAATGTGTGAAATTTGATTAAATTTGGACATGTACTATATGGGATTGGCTAGATAATATTTTATAAAAATAACTAAGTCAACTAGAGGGTACACAGTCGGTCAAAGGGTACAAAGTGAAAGTAGTTGATTGAGTTTGAAAGGAAAAAAAAGGTAATATTTAAGAGAATAAATAAAATAGGTCGACTGTGTTCTGTAAAAAGGATGGAAAAAATCTATTGGAAACTGAGTCAAATAGATTGACTGCATTCTATAGGAAGATAAACAAAATAATCTTTAAGAGACTAAGTCAAATAGATCAACTATGTTGCTTAATAGTATGTAAGATATTGAATTGAATGGATTAACTATGTTCTATAGGTAAGAAATTTTAGAAATGTTATAAATCTAGACAACTGAGTGTTAATTTTTAGATAAGTTAATTGAACACATAGGAAACTATGTTCATTGGGTCGATCTAGTTACAACACACAACACAAACTTTGTACCAATGCTAGATAATACAAGTTTTGAAATATAAAATATAATTTGCAAACAATAATCAACAATACTAAAATGTACATACTAATGTAATAATCTAATGTTACTAATGTATTTTAAATTATGACTTAAAATGTGATAGGGCATTTGGATTTGCAATGGACCTAAGAAAAGGTATGCTAAAGATGGTTTCAGGTTTGTTAAAGATGAAATGGATATATAATGGTGATGGCACGAGATTGGTATTAGGGCCTACCCGCTCACTTCACAATCCCATAGAGATATGAGTGTCAGGTGATTTACCAATATACTATTAATTATTTTTTATACTTAGCCATAACAATGAGGAAAACTCCCCCTTGGTGATGAAATTCAAATAGGTAGACCTAGGTATAATTGTTTAATTACTTATTTGATATTTTCATGATTTGGTAGTTTGTGAGGGAGCAATGTGACTAAGCTGGTAAATTAACCTTCCTAGTTATACTATGTACACTACATAATCAAGAAAGAAAAATAAATAAATAAATTACTACTGTCAATGTGGGTTAATTTCCTTTGCAGAAATGAAGAAAATAGAATGAAGTCAATTGGGTTGACTAAGATATGCAAATAATAGAACAAGGTCAATCAGATCGACATAGTTTGTTAGAAGATAGGGCAATAGAAATTCATTTTATCAAGTTGAATAAATATTTGGCAAAAAATAAAAATACATAACTAAGTTAATTAGACTGAAATGATTTTTTATAAGGAAATTTTTTTATAGAGTTGAAAAACTAGGAAATATAGTGTTGAAAATTTAATTTTTTGAAAAAGAGTAAAAAAATAAACATAAGAAATTAAAAAAAAAATAACTAGGATGGTTAGAATGAATTTGATAATTAATATTAAATATATGGGATTGATCTCATAATATGTTGAAGATGTTAAATTACTACATTTTTTTAAAATTATGTTGTCCAAATAAGGGTTTTAACCTAAAAATAGATCTAAATAGAGTCAATTGAGTCGATAAAGTTGGAAGACTTGCATAAAAAGTATTAATTTGGTCTCATGGTGTAGACACAAAAAATATGCACACTATGATTTTGAATGTCGAAAAATCCCCTGGGCTACCTAGGACCCTCTTGGAACTAATCTACACTAATTTGGCCTGACCAAGCTCATCCACAATTAGTTTCACAAATTGGATTAACCTAGCCTTCAAGCCTTTTTACTTTGGGACTTGACCATTGATAATTAGGGTAACCATCAACAGTTACCCTTTGGAAACTCTGATCATTGATGGTTAGGGTGTACTGCCTAAACATTCAACATGCACATCACTCCACCTTAGTTTTTATAATTACCTTGTCCATATCCATATGTGAATTTGTGCATGATCGAGTTAATTTTAGAGAAGATCTTAAACCTATTATTTAACATCTTGTTGAGCCTCTCCTATTTTATTATATAAATATAAGAGAGGAGGAGAACTAGGGGGAGAGAAAAGAGGTGCACAGATCATTAGGAGCAAGTCATCAATCATCATCAACTTGCTATGCAAGTATCTCTTCATCGTTAATCATCTTCAGCTAGCTCCAGAACTTGTCTAACCTATTAATTATCAACCAAAACCTAAGTATTTTATTCTTTTTTTAAGTTTTATTTATTTAGTTTTAACATTTTTTCAACTCTAAACACCCCAACACTACCGAGCATCCCTTAACCATTCTCAACTGCCTAAGTACCAAACCTTTACCCTTAATAGCTTTGAGGCTCTCTCTATCCCTCAAAACCATTAACCAACATCCAGATACCTATATAACCTTTTTATAACCAACCCCTAAGCTATTCTATCTATAATTAATACACTATGAAAAATTTATAGTAATCATCGATAGTCATCCTGACAGCTGATGGTCACCTTCACCTTCAATCCTAACCATCAATGATCACCATGATCATTGATGATCATTGTGTAAAATAAAACACTAAAAAATAGTAAGTATAAACCACTCCTCAACCTTAACCAAAACCTTATTTTCTAGACTTCTGTCATGATATAGACCAAAAATAATAAATTAACCATACCCAAACTATATTTTGTTAGTTTGCATTCACCTTAATGTTATCTTGTTAATCTAAGAATTTATTTTTAATAGTATTTATTTAACCTAAATTAAGTACTTTCATTTATGTTATGCAACCTTCTTTTGTCAGTATTAACTTGTTTTAAAAGGTGGATTGATATCCTCCAAGGAATTTATGTACTTCTTGGATCTATCTTACTAGGCAATCCACCTTCCTTCTTAACTAATTAACCATTTATTTAAGTGCTTTCTTATTTGTAGGTCATCATCCCAAGCCAAAGAGGATCTCTCACAACCATTTGGATCATGGAGCATAAACCAAATTCAAGTTTTCAACCATACCCATATCGAGTTTCTTTTCTCTCTTCCCTAGAACTTAAGTGAAAATTTACATGAAATAGATGGGATCGATCCAGTTATCCATATAATAAGATGACCTTCACATAGATGTGAATTAAGTTGATTGAATAAACTTTGTATTAAAACCTACACACATAGTGTTAATATGAGTATATAGAATTGATCTAGTAGTCTAAAAATGAATATAAAAAAAATGCAAGTGTTAGAACACATTAGGTTCACTAGAATGTATACAAGCAAAAGTGAAGTTGATCTATAAATCAATCCTAACTTGGAAAAGATAAATCAACTAGCTATATTTCTTGCATATACTTAGATAATCAAGGTCATGACCAATATGGATATGTTAGACCCACCTAAGGGATATATTATCATTTGATATGGCTAGAGAGGGTTCCAAAGACTCTATTCAAGTAACACCACACAATAACCCTAGCAATGTCTATAATGCAATAATATGTAAATGTAATCTAGTGCTCACTAAAGCTTATGGAATAAATAGGGGATAAGCATGAACAATAAACATGTCAAGTAAAACTTTAATTAAGTCAATGTATAGGTAATCCTAATGAAGGAGATACAATGTAATAATTAACCATTATTAGTGCAAATCTATCTACCAAAATAGAGAAGTAAAAACAAGGAATACTTACCTTGATGATGAACCTATCAAGCCTCAACCTCGCCCTTAGCCAATGGTGATTTGCAATAGGCTTTTTTGTATTTCTAAAGAAGATAAGGATGAACAATGGACTATAGTCTAACCAAGGACCTCCTAGTGAATCTCAAGCTTTTACAAGATAAAAGTTATCCTCTAAGTATGCAAACCTAAGCAATGACTCTTCAAGTAGGATGGAATAAATTAATATTGTAAAGAAGCAAAAATGAAATTTTCTCTCTTGGAAATGAAGTGGAAGGGGGTAAGTATAGGTTTTAATTGACACTAAGCCCTTCTAGAATTGTAGCTAACACAATCAACCTAGTCGACCTTGTTAGGCAAGAAATAGAGTCATTAGGCATCAAACTGAGCTGACTTGGGATGATTTAATCTTGTAACATACACTAATACTAGAATGATTTCAATCCAATCAACTACATTTGGTGGCTGGTAAAAAGGGGTTTTACATAAGTAGGGGCTATTTGAGAAGGTGAATTGCTTAGAGAAGAGTGTGAGTGAGGTGTCAAATCTTAGGGAAACATATATGAGGGACTTGTATTGGTTTTAGGTGGTGGTAAAAGGGATTATAATCTTGTGAAACACCAAAGGTCTACCTACCCCTTTTCAGTTACACCGTTTAAGGCATGCACTTTAAGATATTGAGACTCGTTGAGTTCCTTTAAGAGAGAAAACATCAATAATTGATAAATTTTTAATTCTAAAAAGGTATATGATAGTCAAAATGTTTTTAAATACATAGAGGTTCTAGTACCACCTCCTCTTATGTATTAGGATACAATTTTGGATAAATGTTTGCATAGTGATTCATAGGGTTATATGACAACATATGGCTTTTCTTCAAATTCAAAAACTCCTATACATGAGACAAATTCTATGGAAAAAGAGATGGTTCCTTCTTATCAAATATTTGGGTACATATATGAGTATCCTATTAATGATATCCTTGGTTTGACATGTTCTATTATCCCCTTCTACTCTCATAATTGGGCCCATTCCTTTGATTAGATACCTGACATAGTCCCTACTTATACATAACTTCTTTATTTCTAATATTTTTCTTATTGATTCTTCTACACCTTTTCAACTTATTCTAACCTCTTGGTTTTCATATTTCACTTTGGGGTAAATTGTTCCTTTAATTGATTTAACTAAATTTAAACAACCCAGGGGAACCATCTTACTATTCTTTCAAATTTGCACATCTTGTATGGCAGCCCATACATGCTCTAAGTTATCATATGCACTTTCATGCTTACATTCACATACTTATACATGAGTTCACATGGCTATACTTTTCATCTTTTAAAATACTACATCTACAATGGGGAAATCTCACATGCTTTCCTTCTTTCCATCCTTTGTTTTTAGCATATTATTGAGGGTTGTTCAAATCTTCCCCTCCTTATAATTTTTCAAACCATGTTTTATTTTTGTCTTCATATCTTTTTCTTTCATGCATGTTTCTTTCCTTTAAAATATGAAAAATAGAACAACATTTATATATGCTATAAATACTAAAAAATACATAATATTATTTAAAAATTAAAAAATGGGACATGTAGGAATCTTTGTATGTTTCAGAATATAATTTTGCTTATGTCATCTAACCTTATATTTCAGTATATAACATATTTTTCAAGGCATTGACTCTCACAAGGTATTCTGAGTGTGCAAAAAGATAAATATTAAAATAAAAAATAGTCTTCAAACACAACAAAAGATTTCACAATCAATTTTTTTAAATATAAACAATCTAGATAAAGTCACAGTAGGGAAAAACTACATAGCTATACCTTATTGTACATGTCTCTGCCCCTTTCCTCTTTGTTTCAAATGGAAACCTAGTCACAATGACTTCCTACAGAGTTTTTGTACATAGAACATAATTCACACTTAGATATCAATATAATATCAAAGATAGAGTATACCTTCACATGGTTCAATGATGATGATGCCTGTCACCAAATAATATTGCTTAATTGGGGGCATCACATTATTCTAAATGAATACCTTACATATTGTACCAACTCACAATCTTATTTCAATGTTGAGAGATAAATGAAAATAAATGATTTATTCATTCTTTATAACTTCACATATGTCTGGGTAAAAATGTTACATGATAAATTGAAACATAGATACATGTGATTTACTTATTCTAGCTTCATTTATTATGTGTTACTATTATATTTTCATTTCCATTTCAAAATATGATTCCAAAACTTATTCTCATTTTATGTGGCCCTTGGCCTAGTGTATGTTTAACATAAACCTTGTTTATTCGACACAACCATGACTTTGTGTATGTGGTCTTCTTGGTCTTCTATGTCTTATGAAACTTGTTTCTTGGCCTTTTATGCCTTATGTGACATGTTTTTTGGCCTTGTATGCCTTATGTGACATGTTCTTGTCCCTTGTATTTAGCCTTTGGGCTGATTGTATGTAATTTATACTTTATTTGACATTATTCATGACATCTTAAATGTCCTTTGTATTTGGCCACTGGGACCTCTTGCATGTCAAATTATGTGACTTTTCTTGCATGTTTTCTCTTTGGCTACTATGGTGACATGATTTATATCATACACTACAATGTGCATATTTATCTATCTATGGTTTCATGATCCATATCAAGCACAATATTATCTATGTGATCTAGTGCTTCAAATTCTCAATTTTATGATTTCAATAAATAGTCAACTCTTGAAAGTTATTTACAATGCTTCATTCTCAGTATTACATTGTTATATCAAGTTACATGATGTAAGAAATATAAAAAACATTATAATTATTCAATGATTAAATCTATATGGTTTAAATACAAAATTCTTTATACAAATTAATATTACATGCATTATCCATCTTTCAAAAATGCTCTCACTTTTTATTTTGAGATAAGTTATTTTTTAGGAATTCTCCCTGATCTCAAAAGGGGTGCATCACAATGGCCTTTTCAAGGAATACAATTTTAGTTTTTGAAACTTACAATTTATGAAAATATCATAATTTATAGATTATAGGGGCATTCAAATTATTTATGTACTCCACTCATGCAACTAATTGAGAAAAAACATACTTGTGAAAAGATAGTACAATTTTTTAAATTATTTTCAAAAGATCACATTTGAAACTATATGTAGTAAAGGTGGCATGATATACATTCATGACCAAGCTACTATTTTTAAAAAACTATATTTCTCTTCTTACAAGTATCAAGTACTAAGCAATTTTATAAATTTCCAATTGAAATCTAGATCCATTTGCAATAGTGTTATTTGTCTTTTTCAAGTAGATGACATTTGAGCTTAGTTATGCTCCTCATCTTGGTTTAAATTTAGAGATCCATCTATGGGTTACCATCTCTACTCTTTCAATTTAGTAAGTGGACCATATGAAATCTTAGTGATGCTCAGTGTTTTGGTTTCACTTTAGAGAAACACCTTTTTGGTTCCCATATCTTTGTGCACATTTTTAGAGTATTCTATTAGGGTTAGAGCATGTATCTTTTCAACTCAAGCACCTACATAGATTATTCAAATTGAGACTTGATTACTCTGAATTAATCACTTATCCACATACCTAAACAAGGGAACATGCACATATCCATGACAAAGACAAAGTGTGTTTACACATTTAGGTATCAAATTTACTTTATTCTAGTAATTTATGCATTATTAAAATAAAGTGAGGGGGTAAAATTTAGACATTGAAATTAAATGAATAAATTCTTGATAATACTTGTCCTTGACATTTTAATCTTATTTGGCCAACTTTCCATTATAATAACCATTTATTTATATTAGAGCCTTCCAAGTCTTTAAATTCATATGTACATCTTCTAAACTTTCCTAATTTGTTCATAAATGTCCGTAATTAGTAAACACTTCATCACTAGTTTTGTTTCAAAATGCTTTATCCATTTGGGATAAGTGCGCACTAGACAAATAGGTGCATATTATGTAGATATCTATTAGTGCAAACTTATCTCTCATACTCCAGCGTCTCATTTTTAAAATTAATAGTCTTTTTAATGGCTCACCCACATGATATATAAGGTTTGTTATTGGAAATAATTTCAATAATCTCCTATAAGAGCACATCAAGTGTCTCACTTGAAAGCCCCCTAGTTTATTCTTTAATACTCTCTTTTAAAGGAAATTCCAAAAGTAATTATCTATTCATCAAAGAGCCCTAACACAATTATCTTGAAGTAATATAGTCATTGTCCAAGTGAACATTATTTTCTTTTAGGTTGAGTCCATCATTTATCAAGCATTCTAATAAAATGTTTTAGTTACATTCATTACATTTATATGATATTCCTCATATGGAGAATGACATATAATTGAGATACCCATGAGCTATGTGGGTATCACTTAGCTAACAAGGGGTTTTCTGAGGATAGCTTAGCCATATCCCACTTCCCCATTTTTCACCCTTGACATTTTATCTTGTTTATTATTTATCAATGATAGGATTTTGTCCCTTACATATTAGCTATGTATCAAATCAAAGACCACACATAAATAATTGACTTAAAAATAGAGGTAAGAAACCTTAAACTTTAACCTTAAATTCACAATAAATATGGATAGAGTTATAATAGAGGACAATGAGGCATTATGACCCTATTCAATTATTGTGCACTTGCCCCAATATAGATCAAAGTAAAGTTTTTGATTAGAATTAGGTTTGTAGGTCCTATTAAGCATTATTACATAGTCATAGTCAGTAGAAACATAATACAAGTTGTATAAATTAGGTTTTAAGGAAATATCTCTATCCCTAACCCTAGTTTCTAAATTTAAAAATTTAAAACTTCTATAAATTTTATATATCACTGTATTTTTATAGTAGGATAACTTATTTATTTCTGTTAGATCATATTTAAAGTTTAAAATACTCTAGAGATAAATTTTCCACACCTAATTAATTTTAAGGGTAAAAAATTAGCAAACACTTATAGTACACTATTTAATCCATCTGACCTATTGATTAGAAAACATTTTAGGGCATTTAATCTCAAACAAGTGTTTCACTTTCATTACAACCACTTTGTGCCATTTCAACTCCAATTTTTATTGGTTCTAGTCTTCATGAGGCCATAAAGTGACATATGAGTTATGATACACCTTCACTCAAACATGATAACCTTGAGATTTCTTATGTTATGCATGGGAGTCTTGACACACTTTTAAATTCAGATGTCTCCTTCCATGCCTTGTTGGTGCACATGGAACCAAATATTATGCAAGCACCTTATTATATCATATGTGTTCATTTAGGCTAGATTTTAGATTAGTTGTAATATATCTAATAACACTCTTGGAAATTATTTTACCACTGTGATTCTTCTACATTTTAGGTTCATCAAACACACACTTTTCATACTCTCTAACAATGCTCCCTTGTTTTAAATCAAATATGATGGCCGTTTTTTGGCAAATAGACATTATCCTTATTTGAATATAAATTGGTGCATATATCATCTTATTTATATTTTTTATGTGTTTTTTGGGATGTATGTTATAATTAAATTGAACTATAAAGTGTCATGAAGGGTTTTTATTTCTATCTTATCTACCTTCATGTGTGTGTGTGGTCTCTCACCCTTTCCTTATATAATTTTATCAGGAGTTCATATGTATTATCATTATTAGTGCAATCATTGATAGATTTTAGGTATTTGGTGATCTCTTCTACATTTTTGGCATCTCCTTGGTGTTTGAGTAGTGGGATTGGGCCACTCATATTATTATCTTGAGCATTTTCACCATCTTTTGACTCCCATTTTCCATAGGCATGTTTGAGTGTGGATCATCTCACCTTGTGGTCTAGATGATCCCACCAAATTTTAGAGAAAATATCACTTTTCTAATGGACTTTTTGGACAAGAGAAAAATTTAGTATCCCTAGCATCTCATTATCTCTTTTTAGCTACATTTTATGACTGTTTTAAAATATTTTAGACACTTCACTTGATAATGTTACCATCTAGCATCCCAAATATTTATTAGTTATCCAATGTTTAAATAGTGGATTCAAACAACTCATACAAATATTTTCATCCACTCTACCCATTCAACATTATAGAGGGTATGTGAGGTTATAATATTTTCTTTAGGTTTTGTGTGTAGTCCCTTGATAATTCTTATCATGGCTAATATCAGTATTGATTTTTTTTAATTTTATGTTGTTGATGGCATTCACATGGTGAACTCTTTTGTATCTTAGACACATAATTTGATAGATTGATAGTCTCCTTGAATAGAGCTATTTTAGTGTATCCATTTTTTTCTTTATCTTATTTAGTGATTGAGTAGTGTATTTGAACCACTAACATAGGTTTGTGTTCTTTACAAATTGGCCATTCACTTATAATTATTATGATTGATTTAGCCCATTTGATACACTTTCTTCAGTGATGGGGTAGCCCATCCAATGTAATATCTTCAGTAGTGGATCAACCCATACTATTTAAACATTATCTTGTACTAATTGCATTTTGCATTGGTTCTTGGAACACCTTGCAACATATTTTAGCACCCCTAGTCACTTATGCTATTTTTTACCAATTTTGTGAACGAGATTTATGGTTTATGTGATTTTCACCAATGCAATTTATTAGACATGGGTACCTCATTAGGTTTAGTTGTTTAGATCCATTTTTAGAGGTTTTTTAGCCTTCTTGTTTTGTATAGTTCTCCCTAAGTTACACTTAAGGGGAAGGTATATGTTCAGTATTCTACATACACTAATATTAAATTAAATTACATGTTATCTATATTAAATTTACTTAGTCAGATTTATTTAGGCTTAGAATATGATAAGTGAGTATTAAATGTTCACATCATTTATTTATGCCACTTATAGTAGGCAAATCACATTTTCTACTTAAGTGACCTATAGGGAAAGGAGATGTTTTTCTTGTATAGGTTATGTGTACCCCTCACCTCCCTTCAAATTTTTATTTCATCAGATATATTGATATGATCATTTGAAGCTTTCAACATTCTTATATAGTGTTTTAGATCTAATGGAATAAGTTCATTCTAAGGAGTATCTTTCCCTTCATGCTCTTAGATACATTTATCATGGTGTTTAGACTTTTTCCCAACAAAAACTAGGATATAAAAAGTAAATTCAAAGGGATAATGACTGATCATGCCTAGTTATTGTTTTGATAATTTGGAAGTCTAAATTTAGGAAGATGATTGTGTAGGATAAATATGTAGTGTCCTAAAATATAATTTGACATTTGGATCCTCCTAGATAATTTTTCACCTTGTGCTATTTGAATCAAGCAGAGCTATGATGTCATATTTTATTTATTCTATCGAATCTATCTACATAGGGTTATATAATATGATTTTTTTGTCATAGGTTTCCCACCCATTTTTTATTTCCATTAACCTACACTTCATTTGTTTGTCAGGAGGAATGTCCTAAAATGTTGATTTCTTTACTTTGACCTAACTAGCAACTCAAAACAAGTAAATGGGTTTTGGATTTGGGTAACGACTAGAGTGATGATGATATATATATATATATATATATATATATATATATATATATATATATATATAAAACATGCTGGAGTCAAACCCCCATGTAATTTTGAGTGAGTGTAAATGAAATAAATTGAGCAAAGGTTTTGAACCTCCTTTTCCATAGAACTGATGATGCAACTACATGTGAGCTAAAAACATCATATATATATATATATATATATATATATATATATATATATTTATATATAACATGCTGGAGTCAAACCCCCATGTAATTTTGAGTGAGTGTAAATGAAATAAATTGAGCAAAGGTTTTGAACCTCCTTTTCCATAGAACTAATGATGCAACTACATGTGAGCTAAAAACATCATTTAATACAAGGGGATAGTGGGATATCAAGATCAAAAAATCCATCATAAGTGTGTAAGATATTACTCAATGAAAATCAACTTAAAGTAAGAGTAATGAAGTAAATTGATGATTGGATTTAATCTAGTTGTATACCTTGATCATTTTTTTGATGATCCCCTTCTTTTTTCTTTAAATAATTTAGGATCAATCATATATAGGTCATTTTAACACAAGATGGGGTACATTAACAAACTTTAGAAGTGAAAAGGTGAGATTAATGGCATAATTTTAGTGGAAATGAGTAAAATGACCCAAAATGGTTGAAGGAATAGACCCATAGATGATATAGATCTACCTACGATAGTTTGATGAGATTACTTAGATAATTCACACCAATGTAATAATATATCACAAAAATAAGAACAAAATAATGAGATCCATAACAATAATTGATGAAAGATAAAAATAATTGATAAATACAATTGAGCCACTTCAATGGGTTAACTTCCACAAAAATGAAATAAGAGTAGAATTCACAATATGATACTCAAATAATAACCACTGCCTCTTATATATATTCTATTTAAGCCATGGTTTTTTGATAGTTCAACCATACTAACAATACAATACATATAAATGTGACAAGTTAATATGGAAGCTTATGTAAGCCAAAATTTACCCACACACATCCCTAGACATGATATAGGTTGAGGGATTAGTGTGCCCCTCCACTTAAAAATAATGTTTTCCTCCATGTTGAACACCTTTAGATACTACTAGAAGAAAGCATCATCCTCCCATGTTGCATCTTCAAAGTTCAAATTATTCAACTTGATCAAATGTTCCTTAATCTCTCTTTTTCTAAACCATTTAGTGATTTTATGAAGGATATACTTAGGTTATATAATTACTCGACCTTATTTATCCAGTTATAGTAACTAAGTCTACACAAAAACTCTCTATCCAATCACCTTCTTTAAGAAAGTTAGATGAAATACTTAGGATAATGTTTGTTATTACTTTTACATTACTTCAGAAACATCTGGTTATATTTTTTTGAGCACATAAATACCCAATCACCCATGTCAAAATAATTCTCACTACAATGTTGATGTGCTTGATGATTTATTATATTCTGTGCCATAGCTGAATTCTCTCTCAGACTAGTTATTACCTCCTATTGATGTTAAATGCATTCTTCAACAACTCAAAATTTGGGAAGAATTCTCAAGTATGAAGTGATGGATGTTGGTTGATAATAATAAAGTGCCAAAAATCTATCAAATTTAAAAGAAGCATGGAAGGAATTGTCATACCACCATTCTCTTAGTGGCAGCCAATGAACCCATTGTTCTTATTTATTTGATGCAAAACAAGGAAGATGCCCTTTTAGGCATTTGTTTACCACCTCTATTTTACCATTAGATTAAGGATGATATGATGAGATATGATCCAAATTATTACCCAAAAAATTATAATAAAACATTCTATAAATTATTGGCAAATATGGGATACCAATCACTTACAATGATCTTGGTAGTGCCATGCAACTTTTAAACTATATCCATAAAAGTAATATCTACTATACTAGAAATAAATGGTTGTGACAAGGATAAAAAATGAGAATTTTTTTTGAGCCTATCCAAAATTATCATGATGACATTTTTACCTCCAAACTTGACACCTCTATAATGAAATCCATGTAAACTTCTTCCCATATCTAACTTGGAATAGATAAAAGCCAAAAAATACCTATTGTCTCAATTATTTCACCCTTGTTATATTGAAATATGGAATTCAACCATAAATTTATATATATTTCCATTGAGTCCTTCCAAAAAAATCCTACTTGATTTTATGATAGGTTTTCAAAAAAATTGAGTGTCCCCTCTATTAGAGATGCATGAAGCTCCATAAGGATCTTGTGCTTGAGGATAGAATTTTTACAAAGATATCATTGATATTTATAATTTTTTAGAATCATTAGAACCATTCAAGATATTATAAATTAGATCATTTTTATCCTTGTCATTCTCCCATTTTTCTATTACAAATTCCAATAACTTTTCCAGTTAGATGGTCATTGCACATAACAACGCCTGAATGGATTCATTCCTCTTTGATAGTGAATTGAATACAACCTTATATTTTAATTTCTTATAAATGATTTCAAAGTGATATCCAAAAAAAATATTCACCCATTTTTTTTTTGATGATAATAGTTATTGTAAAAGATATTTTAGACTATCATGATCAGTCATTACCATAAAGTATTTACCCATTATATAGGGTCTCCATTACTTGATTGCATGAATAATAGCCAAAACTCTTTCTCATATATTAAATTTAGCCTAATTTTACCCTTGCTTTGATGAATCTCAAATGCACTAGGTTTTCCTTCTTGTATTCATACTAACCTCATACCCTATATCCTGATGCATCATGTTCAACGATAAATGTTTTAGAAAAATTAGGGGTAGCTAAAACTAGAGTGGTACACATAGCCTCATTCAGCTTCTAAAAGGCCTTGGCAGATTTTTTTTCAATGTACGGATTCCTTCTTCAACAAAGATATGATTCCATTGATAATCTTCTATCATATGTTTTCACAAGTTTACGATAGTAACCTATTATCCCTAAAATGCCTTAGATGTTATTGAGTGTTTTTTGCACCTACCACTCCATCATAGATTTGATATTTTAAGGTTTATTTTGAATCCTTAATTTGAAATAATATAACCCAAGTACTCCACCTCTTGGACCCAAAAAACACATCTCAAAGGTTTTACATAAATCTTATGTTGTTCTGGAACTAATAATACCTATTTCACTCATTGTAAATGTTATTCTTAAGTTTTGTTGTATATTAGGATGTCATCAAAAAACACCAACACAAATTTCCTTAAAAAAGGCCTAAAAAAATGTTCTTCAAACTCTAAAATGTAGATGGTGCATTTTTGAGACCAAAAGGCATAACTAAAAACTCATAATGGCTTTCATGAGTTTTGAAGGCTCTTTTTGGGATAATCTCATTTCTAATCTAAATTTGATGGTACCCAAATCAAATATCTAGTTTTGTAAAATAAAAAACACCATGTAACTCATCTATAAAACCATCATTTATTGGTATAGAGAACTTATATTTTATGGTGTAATTACTAAGTTATATATAGGCTAGGCACATCTTCCAAGTGTAATCCTTTTTATGTACTATGACCACTGGGGATAAATATTCACTTTGGTTATGTCTAATAATACCTTCCTCCAATATTTAATGTAACATCCTTTCAATTTCATTCTTTAGGGCATATGGATACCTATATGGTCTGATATTTGGTGGTTAGCTCCAGGAAATAGTCAATTAGCATGATCATGTTCTCATCTTGGTGGTACTCATTTTGACATGGCACCAAAAATAACTAGGTGGTCATCAATAATAATTTATAGATTATGATGTGTAGACACCTTTATTTGTTGAAATTACATGTAAAATAATTTTTATATAAATACCTAAACCCTTGTTAGATAATTTTTGTCATTTGAAGAGAACTAACCAAATATAGAGATTTTGCCCATAATATGCATAGTTCAAATAACCTACCTTCAAAATGAAAGAACATGAATAATTCTTGGAAAGTCATCTCTATGGTGCCCAAGGTTGTGAGCCATTAGAATCTAAAACAAATGTCTACCCCACCCATAGGAATGAAAAACATAAAAGAATATAGCTTTTAGTCTCCCATAACAAGCCTAATACTATGGCATTTGCCGAAACACTTGGTTATCCCATCATCTACAATCATGACCTAAAATTTTAGAGTTGGGTAAATGAAATAATTCAAATGAGTAGCTAGCTTACTGTTGATTAAGATATGTGTACTCATTGAGTCAATCAAAACTATCAACTTCTAATTTTTTAGGAAACCCAAAAAGGGTGTGAAGAGTGCTAATACCCAAAAGTACATGACAAGAGATAGTAAATGGAGAATCTTTGGATTCCTCCTTTGCCTATTCCTCATTCTCATTTGAGGAATCACCATCTTCTTAATCTTAAATGAATCCTTCAATTTATAGAAACTTATTCTCAACACATTTATGTCCTTCACTTCGCTTGCTATTGTAGTCAAAACATAACCCTTTTGTATGCTCAAATATAATTTACTATGGGTTCAATTTGGTACACTTAGAAAATGGTGGTACTGGGGAACTAGGATCTCGACCATTAACAAAAACACTTCAATTGACCGTATCTCTTTCCTATGCCTTGCATGTGAAGACCATGGATTAACATTCTAAAATTAGATTAAACATGTGAATATCAAGTTGGATGTTATCCTTGAACCCGCCCAAGAATAGGTCATTCATGTTGTCCTTGTTGATGTCATTAATGTATAAGGGTAAATTATGGAATTAATGAATATATTCCTTGACATTACCTATTTGTTACAACTTTGTTAACTGACTAAAGTAGTTTTCAGTGTCAATATTGTGATAGTGCATCTACCGCTCATGAGTATACATTGACCACGTAAAATGAAGGCCCTTATTTTTATTTTGATCAGATAATGACTTATACTATATGAACTCTATAATTCCAGGTATAGAGTTGTCATGAACACCTTTTGTGTACATGAAATCTGATGCATATCAAATAAATATTCAATTTGATTTATCCAAGTGACTAGATCATTATCATCAATCATGCACACTACCACTTTTGGTAGTATGTTCTTTGAACTGGTATTTTAGTTTGGTTGAGAGAACCTAAATGGAATATTGAAATGATTATTTCACTATGAAATACAACACACTAGAGTGGTCAATGTCCCATTGATAGCTATCGATTGAGATTTCACATCATGCATGTCCCCTTTTACCATACCAAGATTGTGTTTCTTCACCATGCCTTGCATATTTGATTGAAGTTGGCTAACCAACCTAGAAACCCCACAATTTGATGTTTTGGACTTCAAGTCCTCTTTGTGAGGCATTTTCCCAGAAGTATCATGCCCTTTTCCCATGACATCAATTGTTTAGACCAGCCATGCACAAACCCTAAGATTTAAGGGTTCAGGATCGAAAAAAAGTGTATTAGAGGACAATAACATTGTGATCATTTAGTTGAAATGAATCCAATGACTACTAACAAGGGTGAAAAAATAAATTTCCATAATTTTTTTTTAAAAAGTATTCTAAAAAACACTCAAATAATACTACAGTGACAAAAAAAATATGTTCTTCTTAGATCACAAGTTATATTTTTCAATCCTTCAGCTCTCAAGGCAAGAACTACATCAAGTCCAAAAAATTATCATAGAAAGTTGTCCAAATCAAAACTTTGATACCACTTGTAATGAAACTATTTAGATAATTCATACTAACAAAATAATATATCTTAGAAATTTGAACATAATAAGTAGATCCACAACAATCATTAATGAAAAAGTATAATACTTGATAAATATGACTGAGCCATTTCAAGGAGGTAACCATCACATTTTTTAAATAAAAACATAATTTGTAATATGATACTCAAAAGCTAACCACTACCTCTTATATATACTCTATTTAAGTCATGGTTATTTCATAAGCCAATCTTACTAATAATATAAGAACATAGAGACATATGACAAGATAATATGAAAGGTTATATAATTTACAAGTTGGTCACACATATCCCTAGACACACTATAGGTTGAAGGCGTAGTAGACGGAATCATACATGACATAGAACTGATGTGGGATAAATATAGGTTCAGATCTTATTGAAAAGCATGAAAACATATGAGTTTTAGTCCAAGGATGCTAATTGATAGATTATGATGAGTGTTAGGATGTTCTTATAAGACTCAAGAGCTAAATAAATACTAATGTAGGGTCGGAAAAATCCTAAAAATATGTAAATATGCACAAGTATATTAAATATGATAAATTAAGAATAAAACATTGGTTAAAAAGGTGTATACCATATTTAAGTATCTAAATATACTGTGATACATAAAAAGGCCTTGGTTACTAATTCACCCAAAAAATAAAACATTTAAAACCAAAATTATTTAGAAACCATGGCCCATCTGTAAAGACTCTTGTTTTCAGACAGAAAACTTTTAGTGAGCAAACTATGAGGTGCATGTGCTTTTGATTTTGATTTTTTTCAAAACTATCAAATAAAGCCTTCACTAATGCCTAGAAATAATAGCAAAGTCCTATTTAATTTATAAGGAAATGTTATTTTAAAGATTTAATTAACGTCCAGATCTTTATGAATTAGGAGATAGCGTTGAAAGTAGAGTGACTTGAAATCCAAATTATTACGAACTATATTCTTATGAAGGTTTCATTATTGAATGCATATTACCGACACTTTCAGTGTATGGATTTTTCCAGCGTTCAACAAATAACAATCTAGAAACATAAAAATTACAAGAAAATCAGTTTGAATATAAAAGAAAGAGACAATATAGAAATAAAATGGGTAATTTTGGTTGAGTTGGCATCACAATTGTTTAAGAAATCATGTATCAGTTCTTCAATAAAAGAAAAATCTTAATCTCAAAAGACAAATTGTTACTAGACTCTTAATAAAAACACCAGAAATAAAGCCCTTGTAAGTGCATTTTGGACCCCAGTAATGTATGGTACTGAAAGAAAGGATTTATATCTAGAAAGCACAAAAATGTACCATGTTTCTCAAATGTTTTTCAGAACCTTGATTGCCACCTACACTTAGGAAACTTAATGATCCCATAAATCATTAGTCTACTAGTAACCAAAAAATCATGGCCAAACCCTAGGCTTATCTTCCATTTCACCATGAGCCTATTGTGAAAATCACCATAATCTTTGAAATCCAAAACAGTTTTGTCTGCCATAATCCTTGGCCAGTGATCCATAATCAGGAATTCTTAACTCACTGTCATCAGCATTTGCACATTCCTGGTTTATTTGGTCAAATTTGATGACATCCTACACATTTCGGATGGTATACCTCCTCCAACTATCTGATATTGCTCATTATGGTCTGCATTTTCCTTCATATCCATCTTACCTATATGAAGTCATCATTAATCTGCCAAGAAAGCTTGTTTTCCACTCTTTTCTCCACATCGTCTTTGCCCACTCCCAGTAATCCACACTCAATATTTATCATTTCTTTCCCACCATAGATTGTACATTTGGTACTATCATGTTCGACTTCTGATATAGTTATAGAATTTTCCATTTTTTTCAACTGCAATTCATGTTCTCTTCCAGCAAGATGCAATTCAAAATCGGCCTCACAGCTGAATACGTTATTGCATATCTCACATTCCTTAACTGTTAATTGGCTTGGATTCAATGATATTTTGTCTTTTTTGAAAGATATCGTAAACCCCCTTCCTCCATTTGTTTTTCTCTTTTATCAAGATTCCCGATTATGTCGTTCTCTTGTTGCTCATGCTTTGCTTGTGGTTTCAGCTGCCTTGAATTTCCTTCTCCTGATTCTTGTTTTAACATTTTTAACTTCAACTGATGCTTTTTCCCTGGAATGTGTTTCTCAAGATCGTTTTCACTGTTGCACTTAACCTTACATAGCGAACACCATCCAGTTTGTTCAGCTGAGTCTTGTTTTAAACGATGCTTCTTCCCCAAAATGTGGTTCTCCAGACCTTTTTCACTGCCACACATAACTTCACAGAGTGAACACCATCCTGGTTGTTCAGGAAATCCTAAGTCTTGTTTTAACATTTTTAACTTGGATTGATGCTGCTTCATTGAATTGTGTGTCTTGAGATCTTTTACACTTTTGCACTCAATCTTACACAGCGAACACCATCCTGGTTCTTCAGGAAAATTTGTTTCTTGTTTCAGCATTTTTAATTTCAACTGATGCTTCTTCTCCAAAATATGTTTCTCCAAATCTTTTTCATTGCCACACACAACCTCACAATGGGAACACCACCTTGGTTGTTCATGTTTTAACATTTTTAACTTTGACTGATGCTTCTTCCTCAAAAGGTGTATTTCCAAATCTTTTTCACTGTCACACACAATCTGACCTTGAGAACACCATTTTAATGGTTCCTGTTTTAACATTTTTAATTTTAACTTCAACTGATGCTTTTTCCCTGAAATGTGTTTCTCCTGATCTTTTTCACTGCCACACGCAACCTCACATAGTGGACACCATCCTGGTTGTTGAGGAAATCCTGAGTCTTGTTTTACCCATTTTAATTCTAACTTGGACTGATGTTTTTTCCCTGAAATGTGTTTCTGGAGATTTTCTTCATTGTTGCAAGCAACCTGACAGAGCGAACACCATCCGGGTTGTTCAGCAAATCCAGAATCAAAAGACCTTGAACTCTCCTGCTGCAGCTTCTTACTAGGCTTGGCCTGCAATACCTGAAGTCGCATATACAAAAGAAAAACAATGTCCAGATTACTTCATATGCAGGAAGTAAGGTTTAAAGTGCAATGTTGAACTTGGTTTTGAATATGATTCTAACATTAAAAAAAACACAAAACTGAAATTAAGATACAAATATGAAGCATCAACACTTTCAGGGACTTTTAAAGCAGTGATCATTTACTTCAGTACAAGAAGGAAACACATTAACAATCAGAGTCATCTTTGGTCTTCATGGGTTAGGTTATTTCTTAAAATAAGTTAATACTCTCTAAGCCGAAAGAAGGCAATCTGCAAAAGATTTTGACTCAAAATTTATGTGCAATTTTATTGTCATCGAGATCTTAAGAGGGTCTAATTTTCCGGCCTAAATGCTATCATCCGTTTTATTTCATATTAATTTTTTTTTAACACTAGAGGGCCCAAGGGGTTGTTATGAAGGGAGCCCCTCTTGTAGTGTCTAATTTGCTCCTGAAAAAAGGAAAAACCTTTTGTTGGAATCGAATTTCAAGTCTCTTCTTGGAAAAGAAGCTGATAATATTTAGCAAGTGGTTCAGGGTTCCATTGTTATTTACTAGCCTCAATCTTGATCATGAGGTTGAAAGTTGAAACATGGTACAAAATCTGGATATGGTATAAAGGGAAAGCGAATTTATTGTAGACTTTAACAAGGAGGTCTCATAAGCGAAATTGGTGTGTAACTTGGCTCTTATTTTTAAAAAAATGAAAATCTTTAGTTGTATAAGTTGTTTTTCTAAATAATTAGATTTAACAGAAGTTATGATTTTTTATGGGATGGAGTCATGATCATATTAGTATTAGTTGTTATTTCGAAGTTGCAAGTTACGTTAGAAGGAATGTATCTTTAATTTTCAAGATTTTTTTGTAGGTGTTTTCTTTTCTTTGTTGGAGTATAATCACTTTTTAACTATATGATGTGCACACTCCTTAATAGATGAGAATTAAACCTACCAAGCCTAGCTACCACCTGGGACCAATCGTCAATTGACCACTTTTTCTCTCAACTAACGACACCTCCACCATGGCATTCACATTGTATCACCAATGATACCCCCTTATGCACCCACGTGGCATGCACTTTACAAAAGCTTCGATACTCACTTCAACCACAATGAAAGAAAGAAGATATACTCTATAATCTGAATGTATTTCTCTCACATCAATGACATTGTATTTTTGATTCAATCTACACATCAGACATGGAGCCCTTCTTTAATCAAATAGAAATTAGTCAATAAAAGATACCACCACTTTGCAAGCTACAAACCCCTTTGTAATGGGTGTAGGTCATGTAGATCTAATAACTAACTTGAAGTTGGTGCATGTGTATGATATGGGCTCTTTGGTGTATGATATCACTTAAAATACCCTGCCACTTCCTCTCATTGTCATTACCTAGCTCACTTTGAAATATTTCACCACTTGCAAGTTCTGTATGGCCTTGCCCTTTATTCCATGTGTATGAGTATTGTTTTTCTATATGTTCTTAACTCTGATGTATTTTATCTAGGTGTCTATATATTGGTAGCATAAATGAACATAAGTTAAAATATAGACTTTGGAACCTCAATGTCTTGTCTTCACATCATCGGCATCGTAGTCTTGGTTTAAGTCACATATCGGATATGGAGTCTTCTTGTAAAAAACTAAGTGTCATAATTTCTTCTCCAACCCTTGACAATAGCAAACATCCAATCAAGGAACCCACCACCTGACATGTTACATTCCCTTTTTGCAATGGGTGCAAGTCTTCAAAATCCAACAGCTGCCCTAAATATGGAACATACAACCTCATTTCTATCATCATGTCCATTGAAAATATAAAATTATTTTTCTTAATGCCTCATGCACAAAATTTGAGATACGATTGGTGGCGATGGGTTTCAAGTTCACACTCATTCACTTTGCCCAACCAATCAATAATTTTACCTTACCATCAAGTTGCATTTCAAGGGAATTTTAAAATAGAAAGGTGTGTTATATATTGGAGATATGGCATGGGGGCTTTGTTGGATTGTTGGTTAGGTATATTTTATTGTTGATGAAGAGCAATTCATCTGTAACATGGTTCATGTGGTTGGATTCAAACCCAGAGAATACAAGAGATTTATAAAGCAACAAACTCTCTATTTCATCAGACAGATAAAAAATATTGTAAACATGAGAAGTGTTTTATCCCAATTGACTTTTAAAATTCTTATGACTATGATTATATATAAGAGATATTTTGAAGATGAATTAGGGTTGTTAGTGGATTTAGTAATCTATTTGATTGAAGAGTCTTTTATGCTTCATGGAGTTATTGATATTGGGAATTTTCTTCCCTGGTTGAAGTGGTTTGATTTGTAGGCATATGACAAGGCTATGAAGAAGGTGCAAGGGAAATTAAATTTGTATATGCTAATAATAGTAGAGAAACACATGGGGAAGGGATTAAAAGAGGAGGAAGAGATGGAAAATTTTGTTGATGTGTTGATCTTGTAAGTAGAGGAGAATGGCCACTGCTATTGTAAGTTGTTTTGGAATTGCTAATTTTTTAATTTTTAGCTGAAAAATTCTTGAGTAGATAGTGGATACGCTATGAAGATTCTATTGAGACTCATTACTTGATTTATCTAGGATTGTATGCATGAGTGGGAGTTATGACCAATTTGAAGTACTAAACTAGTAGTCAAAACTCCATTCACACTTAAATCAAAATGGATCACATCATACCTTAGCACCAATAGATATATGTGCAAGTGTGAGCTTATGATTAGAGAAGAAAACTTTAACAAAACATGGCGTAATTGAAGCATATTCCCTTTGTGACATGAATCTATAATGTGTTTGTCTCAATAAAACACCTATAGCATTATAATATTGTTCCTTTAAAAGTTAAAATCTACAAACATAGTTTTTCTTCAAGACCATATTATTGCCAACCTATAACTATGGGTTACCCCATGACCATATTCCAACAAAACCACTGATGACCCCAAATTTTTCAAATAACCATAATTCAAAAATTATAAAACTTAGAGCTAAAAAGTATTCAGAATCTATGGTAATTGCCTTTGTATATTTTTTTGTGAAATTGATTAACAAGGAATAAAGAACACCTTACAAGATGAAATACTTGTTTATATGTTAATTATTGGAGTAAAATAGAAAGGAAGAAATACAATATCAGAAACCAAACAATATACATCAGCTCCAGTTTGAAGCCAAACAAATTCTTTTATAGACCCCACACCTTACCTACTTGGTGCAATCCGGGAGCCTATTAACCCAACAAATTGTTGGAAATAAGCCATACCCAGACTGACGATGGGCTAGCCATAGAGGGGCCAGTAACTTAGTTGATAGAGCATTCCAGTAAGAAATGGAAAGTCTTAGGTTCGAGTCCTAGCTAGTCCATATGAGTTGTAGCTCAACATGTGGTGTCAGAGCTAGGCTAGGAGCCCTAAGCACTAGCAATGTGGCTTAAGTGGGGGTGTTGGAAATAAGCCACACATGGATTGATGATGGGCTGGCCATAGAAGGGCTAGTAGCTCAGTTCGTAGAGCACTCCAGCAATAAATAGAAGGTCCTAGGTTTGAGTCCTAGCTGGTCCATATGAGTTGTAGCTCAACAAAAATCATATTATTGCATGGTTTAAGATGTGCATAAAACTGAAATTGCATAGTTTCATGCCCAAGAAAAACAAAATAAAAACCATACCAAAAAAGGCTTTGTGTGGTTCCTTACAAAAATAAGTTGTTATAAAAAAAAAAGGGACACTAATCACTACAAAGAACATTTGGGGAATAATTCGAGGAGAGGGTTGTGGCTGAGTTGGTAAAATTGACCTAGAGTGTTGGCTTTTACTTAGTTATGTGGCTTTTTCATAGTAACTTATTCCTTAATTAATTTATTTTTGACAAAAAATAATTGATTAATTTATATTTATATATTTTTTAAATACCGCTAAAAAACAATAGTTAATAGGTTATATAGTTCAATATTTAAAATCAACCTTATATTTTCTAGATACAATTAGGAAGCATTACATTATAAAGTGTTTAGATATTAGATTTTTTTAAATTAAATTTTGTAGAAAATATTTTTGGAGAGATGTCACATTTGGGTAAGATCCAAAGAGGTTGGGGTATCTCTTCCATTAAAATCACTTAGGGCTTGTATCTGACTTACCTCTTTCGACATACTCAAAGAACACATCTAATCAAAAGAAAAACAATTACTGAGACATGTATGTATCGACCAAGAAAACCAACAAGACTGAAACTGTATGGTTCATGCAAAAACTAAGGTCCAACATAATTCCAATCAAGACTAAAATGAGAAGCACTCTCCATACACAGATTCTAATAATTAGTTATGTTATTGTCCAAGGGTAACATGCATAAGAGCTCATTCTTTATCTTTGCTAGCAATCATAAGGGAGGAGGACCAAAGCCTTTCACTTCAGATTGGTCAAGAACCTAATTAGCAAGTACATCCACAATTTTATTGAAATCCTGATGAGTATGCAAATAAATAACCCTATCAATTTTATCTTGAAACAATTGAATTTTTTTGGAGATTTCCACAAATTTTCTAATCTTTGGAAGTATATTTAGAACTTGGATCAGAAAGTAACTTAATCTTAAACTTAGAGTCAGCAACTAATTGGATATTCTTCCACCCAACATGTTAGGAAGTCTTAAGACCTTACAAAATACCTTGCCATTCTGTTAAATTATTGGTGGTAATACCAATGTTGATAGAAAAAAAGAAAGTAATAGAATTATCCAAATCCCTACCAATGCTTCCAATGTTGGCATAACTAGGGTTTCTCCTTGAATCACCATCTATATGGATTTTGTTGAAGCCAAGGTGTTAAATAAATGAATGACCCTTGCCACTAGAATTTACTTGGGAGCAAGGAGGGGAAAGAATAATGTAAAGATCTTGAAGAATGAACATCCTATGTTAGAAAGATTTTCTAGGATGTTTCATCAAGTACATGACCGATTCTTTGATACTAGAAATTGGAAACTCTAACAGTTTTATTTTAAAAAGTTAGACACACACATACATGTAACCATACTTTATTGTTAGTAGGATTGTAAGAAAAGTAGATTTCAAATAAAATATGAAAGAGAAAACATAAAGAATATAAAATATAAGAGTTAAGTTGTTGAGATCTTTCTCTTAACAATAATTGTTAAGTAAAACAGTGAATATGTTATATCTCTGAAATCAAAGTTGAATATAAATGTAGCATATATAAAAAATCAGATTTTTAAATCAAAATTCATATTAAAAAATTCTACATTAAAAAAAGGGGTGGGAGGAACTTCATTTTTCTTTAAAATGCAGAGCAGTAAAAAACTTTCAATTATTTTTCAAGAAGGTAAGAATCATTCTGCTACAAATAGACCTGAAATTTAAGCCAACCCTATCTTTTTTTCTGATCAACACACTGAATTATACAAAAGGATAGAACGGACAAGTAAAAGATAGATAACACAAACCTCATGTTGTGAGAGAGAAGTATGCAAGTCTAATTGATAAAGCCTTTGCCTGAAGCCAACTTCCTGCTCGACAATTTGTTCCTGATATTTTCCAGTATGATCTCCTTTCACAATTTTCTGGTTTATAAGCTCCTGCAACTCAATCTCATTCACCAGAGGAAAAGGAAAAGGAAGAGGAAGAGAAGCCATAATCTTGTAACTTAGAAGCAGCAGTATGAGATTCCTCTCTTGAATGTAATGGCGGAGGAAGACTAAATGGTTAACCAAGCTCTTGGTATATCCGTTTCTGTGCCTTAGAAGTGGTTCTTAACTTAATATATCAGTAACAATAAAAGCTACTGGGAATTTCAATGTTGCTTACAGCGGGTGTTTATTATTATCTTTAAAAAGTAATTTTTATAAAGTATCTATTCTGCGTTGTACCTTATTTCATCTTTTATTTTCGTACTTCCAAAGAAATGATTTTGGTGAGTCTTTTTACAATATGCATTTTCTATCAGTTGAAGTTCTTTCTTTGGGAACAAACATTCTTTAGGTAACAACTGGTTTTTAACTTATCTATAACAGTAAAAGATTTTGGAAATTTCAACGTTGTTTATAATTGATGTTTATTATTCTTTTTATTAAAAAACTTATCAGTAACATTAAAAGATATTGGGAATTTCAATGTTGCTTGTAACTAGTATATATTGATCTCTTTATTAAAAAGTGGTGTAAGAATTGATTCTTAACTTATCAATGATGTTAAAAGATATTAGGAATTTTAATATTGTTTATAATTTATATTTATTCTTTTAAAATTATTAAAAAATAATATTTAGAGAATATCTATTCTACCAAAATTGTGTTATGTTCTTTTATTTCTTAAAAAAAATTATTTTGTTAAATATTTTTCAAAATAAATATTTTTTACCAATCGCATTCTTCATGAATATGAAAAGAAAATGTAATAAAAACAATATAAAATATGAAAGCCTATTCATTCCCTTTATGTGTTTACCTAAAATGAGGAGATGATGTAATAAAAACAATATAATTTGCCCTATATTTAATTTTATAAATATGTTTTCGATTAATTAATTGAAAGTACATTTTTAACTTAAATTCTGCACCAATGTTATTTAATATACCTAACAAATTAGATCTAGCACGACCAACTTCTAAGGGAAGAGATTCCACATTTTATTTTATTTTGTAATCGAGGGTGTCCCGCAATGTTTATGGCACAGTATTATCACTGTGTTGGACCCATTGACCTTGGACACACTTAGGGATGTTATCATAGGGTGAATCCAATGAACTAATCCCTTGGGCTTATGCCAGTACCCCACTCGATGCTCGCAGTTCAATCAAGGTTTGAACCCGTGACCTAGTGGTCACCGTTGCAACGGCTTATCGTTGAAGTATAACCATGGGGGAAAAAATGTTGGGATAAACACTTTTGATATACTAGAGTAATGGGGGAGCACCTTTTCGAAGTTGGACATGTGGGTGAGCATGGGTCCTTAATGTCCACTGAACGGTTTGCATCCAAAATGCCCCCCTATGTTTCGCTTGGTCCACAAAGAGAAGTGCGACCCCTACCTCAAGGTGTCCACATGGCCACTTGTTGAAAGAGTCCTCATGTACTCAATGGGAATGTAACTTGGCTTGATGAGTATAAACTACTTATACCTCACAAATACACCAAACCCTTGAGTACAAAATGTTGGGATAAACACTTTTGATATACCAAAGCTATGAACTAGAGTAATGAGGGAGAGCCTTCTTAAAGTGGGACATGTGAGTGGGCTTGGGTCCTTAATGTCTATCAAATTATTCACATCTGAAATGGCCTACTGTGTTCCGCTTGGTCCACAAGGAGAAGTGCGACCCCTAACTCAAGGTGTCCACGTGGCCACTTGTTGAAAGAATCCTCATGTACTCAATGGGAATGGAACTTGGGTTGATGAGTAAAAACTACTTATACCTCACCAATATACCAAGCCCTTGAGTACAACTTCCGTGTTAATTAAAACAACTATATTTACATTATATAGTTGTCAATAAAATTTTAAATAGACTGTAAAAAATATAAAGAATTGTCTTAGATATATATATTTTTCTAATATTTAATATTTTTATTATAAAAAATATCTTAGCATTTGAAAGACAATGTTACATAAATAACTGTCATAAAATTAATATGATAGATATAATAGACCATTAAATTTAAGCCCCAAAGTTAATCCTTACATGTAATTGGTTGCAACAATTGTTAATATTTTTTTTTTAGGAGTTTGAAATGTGGGTGAATTTCTATCTTAATTAATATTAAAGATAAGCAAAGTGCTTGGTCCCATGCAAAGGGCAAACTAAATTCTCTCAACAAGTGTTGCGGAATAAAAATATATATTTTTTTAATAACATGGTCTCATGTGATTCCTTACTTTTCTCAATAAAAGAAAAATATGAATTTTTGGTAGTTTGTAGGTTACCATCTCATGATAAAAATAAGATTTTTTTTGTAGCTTGAAGAAAAATAATGTTTATGAGTATTGAAATGCAACAACCCCCCACCGCTCCCTGGAGCATAAAACGATCTCCCTAAATAACTGTTGCTGCACTTTTTTATCTAAATATTTTGCTTCCTCTGATTTTCAAACTATTTAATATGCATGGAACTCCCTTTGTCACAAAAATAGGCACAATTTCCCTTTCCAAGGTACCACACAATAAGTCCCTATATGAAGCATATTCTTGAGAAATGGGTTAAAGTTTTGAAACAACATTGAATGTAATTTGTATACCACCATTGTTATATTGGATGAAAAAAGGTTACATATTTTAGATACCACTTTGTTCCACCAAAGATAGGATTTTTTTAAAAATATGGATGCGAATTACCTAATTCAAATTAATATCTTTTTAAGAAATGTTACATGTTTTCAATAAAAAAATTAAAGAGAAAATTATATAAATGGATACAATGAAAGGTGGTAAGTTGGAATTCATGGTGGGATATCCATACCTTCCCCCACCTCCCCCCAAAAAGAGGAAAAGTCACAAAAGATAAAAATAATGTCAGTTAAACATCGCTAAATAATGAGAGTATCAAAATATTCAATCAAGTGTGAAAATCACACACAAGAAACAACCCTAAAAGAAGGTGGTGGTAGATCATCCTTAGGAGGAAGTGCAATGCAAGGAGGAGGCTCTTTTGAAAGAGGATCTAATGAAAACCAATAATTTAACATACTATCTGGAGGAGTCAATGGCACCATAATGCTCCACCTAGAAGGCAAAGACATCATAACATAGTTTGATCACTGCCCTACACCAGAGAATAATAATTAGATGACCCAATAGAAGCCTTACCACTCAATTTAGGACTCCAACCCGTCCCCCAATCCTATTGATGTCGAGGGAAGGATATAAATGACCCTATTGTTGTCAGGACATCAGTTGAGAAGACCGTTGAAATAACATACTTGTAAGAACCTGCTCATAGTGCATGCTACACTCCACCATTGATTGAGGAGCTCTTGAAGATGTTGAAACTCAAGAACAACCTTGTCTACGTACACTTAGATTCACAAAAATGTAAAAGTGATAGAATCAACTTTATTATTAATTGAAAATTTCTGAGAAAAAGTCTCATTGTTGAAAATGGTAGCATTCCTTTATTTCCAAAGCTAAAAGAAGATAATAAATATAATTGTTTCTAAAGAAAGGGTATATATTGAGACCAATGAGATCAATCCCAAAATAAAGCCATCCTTTAGTTGATGTGTTCTACATGAAAATATTTAATAATTCATGTATCCATTGCCGAGCTTTATGAGCATGAGAAAAAGTCCAAATAAATGTTTAGGTTCTACATCAAATAGGGCATGTGAGATTAGAAACCCAAATGTGTTTAAGTATTTCCCCTACTAATGAACCTTAGTACATAAAATACCAAATAAAATGAGTGAGCATGTGCTCAAGTTTTTGATTCCATATCAATATGAGGTAGGAAAGCCACATATGAGGAGAAGAATTCAAACTCCACTAAATATTTAATTTTTCAAGAACCTAAGGAAAAGGGTTCATAATTTGATATCATAATCTCAGAGAGTGATTTTTGAAAGTAGTGTCATAATTCCACCACCAATATTTCCACCAAGGAACTAGAGGTTGAAATCCAAGTTTATGTATAATGTAACATCTAGATTGAGCTTCTGAATGCACAAAGTGGAAGTCATATTAAAAGCTAAAAACTTGTATTCCCTCTATGGGGTGGGACAAGGAATCCAATCACTTGAAGTGACAAGGTCTCTCATTATTAAAATATCTATTTTAATAATCTGAAAGAATTTGACTCCTAGAGTTTTATAAAGTAGGAGGCTACTAGTGGACATGATAGCGTACCACCAAAAATTATGGCTGTTTTTAAGAACCCCTTTGGATAACACAAAAAAAATGTGATTATAATTTGTCCTTTCGAAAGTTTATTAACCTATCTTAATTCCACCGAACTAATAATATCTACTACAACTATTAATAAATACATGTGGAAGTGTAAATTAATTCTATTATTTATGAATATTAATTAAGCTCAACAACCTCTACCAGTTATCAATTATAGTGCAAATCAGAATAGTCATTCATTTACAATAAAGAAACTAACCATTAAAAATAAAATATTCTCCTTTATACAATTTGAAGATAAAAATTAAAAATAAATGTTAACTACTAGTTACATCATCATTCATAATTATCATAACTACATCCTTTCTAGCTATGCATATAGAAATATATCACTTTCATTCTTTTTTTGTGTGTACATATACATGTAATATATATTATGTGTACATACATACATACATACATACATACATACATACATACATACATACATACATACATATGTACATACATGTGTATAATATATGCACGCGCACACACGCACACACACACACACACAAAATGTAGCTCATAGTTTATAATAAAATACTCAATAAGTTTTCTTTAATGTGAACTATGAGAAATCAGGAGATCATTACTAACATTGGAAATAATTGTATAATATGCAAAGAGTGAGAGTATCACATAGGAACTTACCTTTAACCATAGATAATTTAAGATCTCTCTACACTTATCATCCATTGAGAGTAGCCCTACCCTTCATGATAAGGATAAATATGAATATGATGAAAATAAAGAGGACAATGTGTGTGTAGATCAATACAACAACCACTCCATATATTGCGATGCAAGTATGATAGTGAATAAGATCAATAACTAATACATTCAAAATGTATATAAAAAAGGAATAATCCTTCCTTCTATGTATAAATCACTTATTACCATAAGATTAGATTTAACAAGCTCCCCTTGTCACATTAAAGCTCATTAATATGTTGAGTCATTATAAGACGATAGATTTTTAAAATCATTTAGTACTCACATATTGACATTCACCACTCTATCCCTATGTTTTCACAACATAAATAGGGGATAATCCCTAGGATGAGTGCCTCTCCCCTTGATGATTTCACATTTAGGGACTTTTATGATGGTCCTCTGATGGAAACCAAATTTAAATGAATAGTGCTACAAAATGCATGATGAAATTTGGCATCCCTGAGGTCATCACACCAAACTTCAGAGTTTGAAATGCCCCTTGGAGGAAATAGGATACCTAAAATAATTTTTAAAGGTTCAACATCAGAGTGCATGTGGGAAAGAGAAGGCATTAGTGATACATCCCTAAAAATTAGCCATCTGACTTGCACATTAGGTTCGCATGCACTAGGAGTAATCATTAGACTTTAAGTTTTCAGGATTAGTCAACCTATCATTATTAGGGGCATTAAAGGCATTTGACCCATCAATAATTAGGGCATCATATATAACCACCTTGTCTATAGTTGTTGGGTTTGACCATGTCTTTTGCAGGTGTAGAGGTTTTAAGACTTTCTTTTAGGTGTCAAGATGAACATAGTTTTTAGTAGTGCCTAAATGGTCGAGAGTTTTGGTAATGCCAAGATTAGCCAGAATTTGGACAGTACTAAAATGAGCCAAAGTTATAGTTGGTGTAACAAATGTCAACATATTTGGTGGGTAAATCAAGGCCATGTCTAGTATTTAGTGGGAATGTGATAGAATTTGAAATTTCTAAGGAGTAGTGGTGAGTCTAGTAGATGCACACAGGGGTAAAAATTTCAATGAAGGAATCTAAAAGGATATAAATAGGTAAGGAAAAATTAATTTATAGGAAAACTTTAGATCTACCACTGATCTACAAAAATCATGAAAAACCCACCAATTTATTAAGAAACCTAGAAAACGTTTTCCCTTAGGGGACCTAGGCGATACAAATTTTCACAAAATCAAGTAAAATGTCTTCAAACCCTCCAAAATATCCAATATCGATTGTCATGAAACTTGATCATGTTTATAGTCAATCCTAAGGCTTTAGCACCTTATGAATCAAATGGCACAAGCTATTTTCTATGAAAATCACCTAAATGAAAGATGGTCAATAATATTTTTTTTTCCTTGATCTTTTTCTAAATCTGGATCAGTCAAGGACCTTAGAAGAAGAGAAAAATATGAGAGAAGGTAAAAATTTGATGTGATAGGCCAATTAATTGTAGATATGTGACATGAAAGCAAAAACTCAAGATTTCACAACAGGAACTTTGGCATTCATTTACCAAAAACCATGTTTCGATACCTTTTAAGATTAGTCCATAATTAAAGATCAAAGTCTGAGTAAAAATGAAGCATAAATCTTTGAAATATGTGAAAATAAATTATGTATAACCTATGCTTGTTTTATAAAGAAAATAAAACATGATCGAAAAGAAGAATCAATAATTCATCATTAGCCAAAATAGCTTTAGGAAAAGTGCATATATAGGTAGAAATAGACGTGGTGACACATCCTCATGAATGTGGATTATATTCCCCAATGACCTAAATAAAACACTTAATCAAGCTAAACGTGTGTAGAGAAAAAATATTAAATGGAATAAAAACCTACGCTAACATTTTTTAGCTTTATGACTTACCCAATGAGTTGCGACATGTTTTACAATAAATAGATGAATCACCATTGAGAGGGTGATTTTCCTTTGCATTTGAGAGGGATAGCTCCTTTATATGATTATGAGGATTTTTAAATATTTTTTTGTACTTTCAAAAATAAATCATAAAATGGAAACAAAAGTAGGGAACAATGGAAGAATAAAATGGGATAAAAATTGAGGATGGAAGTAAAGTTGAAAAAACCACTATAAAATAGATGTAAAGACCCATCAATATAACTCAAAATTAAATGAAATGTCTAGAAATTATTCCTCACATAAAATTGAAAATAGGGATAATAGATGTAATGACAAGAAATGGATTGCCTAGAAGCACAAAGTCTATTCAAAATATGGAATGATTACACTTGGCACAAATCCCATACATAAGGTTATGAACACAAATTCAAAAAATATTAAGAGTTTCATACTATTGGTTCCCAATTTTATACCTCTAGAGTTCAACCTTGCATATTTGAAAAGATAGAAAAAATAGATGATAAACCTCATTTATGTTGTTATAGCTAGGGAAGGGTTTAACATCTAGATGGACTGAACATAGACAATGATTGAAAGACATCGACAAAGGGTATGGTTAGTTCCCTGCTAGTTCTGGCTCTACCTAAACCAAGGTGAGAGGACCTACGGGGTAGCTTGGTCATAAGGAGGGATACTAAAGTTCAATTTCTAGGATATTATTGACATGCACAAAGATTTGATCAAAGCACAACCAAATTTGCATAGTCCACTTGGGAAGAGTTGTCATATAGACTGAGTAAATGATTTTAAATCAGACACAAGTTACTAAAGATAGATATAATGCTATTGTAATCTTCATTTCTACATAAACTATTGACAACATAATGGACAAATGGAAAATTACAATTCTACCCTTCAAAAGATGAATAAAAACACATGTTAGATTAACAATACTTATGCATCTATGAGAAAATAATACTTGAAATATTCAACATGTATTACATGTAGGGTTAGGATGATTAGGTTGAGTTAGACATATTTAAAGGGGTTGTGGTGGCTTTCAACAATGGGAATTCCTTAAACAGCCATTCTATCATTCATTCTATGATGTAAAAGGATAGGAAACAAGATAAAAAAAACTATCAAGAATGATTTGCGTTCATTGACACCAATCCAATGCAAGCATTTAAATGACCCTTAAGAATCCCAAAGCATACACTACAAGTAAAGGCTCAAGTACCTTCTCTTGTCAACTCCATAAATCTAGGATATCCCTAAAATATTATCGACAAAACATTCCCAATTCACAATGTAGAAAAGAATTTATAGTCTAAGTTCATGTCCTGAATGAATACCATTAAGAGGCATATAACTGGATACCCAATCAACAATGCATGAAAATTGTGCTATTGCACTTCATTGACAAGAAAGAGTATAACTCACATGTAGTTTCCATTAACTTGAAATTAAATCAATGTAAATTTATGTTCATAATGCTAAAATGGTGAAAATCATGGTGTATTTGTTCTAAAATAAGGGAACCATATACATGAATGCTCTCACAGTTTACTAATGACTAGATAGATGCAATCACCTTATCAACAGAAGCAAAGAACACAACAAGAAATAAAAAAATGAAAAAGCCTCTATAAAGAGGAGATTTTTTAAAGTTAAAAAGCCTCTTAGAACCTTCTTGTAAAGAGGACATATCTATTATACAAAATTTCAACTAGAATATTCTTGAAAGATGCTCCATATAGAAGATGTCTTTGCATATGCATGAAGACTCTCATGCTTTGTAAGGTAATCATTCTGGTAACTTGGTTGTCCATGTCATGATGAGATTTTGATTTTTATCAATTGGAATTTTGTTGAATTTGAGCTTGAGGGAGAATATTCTTCTTCGGTGAAAACTAATTTTGTCTTTATGTGTAACCATTTTGACCTATTCTTTCACTAATCATTTGCCCACTCAGGCTAAGGATGACCTACCAGCTATTGATCTAGTTACCACTTTCGACTCTTTAAAAAATTAAGAATCAAGTAATGGAGGGAAGAATAAAGATACAAAAATTACTCCTCAAGGCATAGGATCTCTGAGTGGCACTCTCCTTCAATCCCTTTATATTCTTCCTTCTTACACTAGAAATATTCACCTATTATAGAATTTTCATAGGAGAAATCCTAGCTCATCCTAACAAGAAATGACCTTCCAAAAGGTCCAAAACCATTTGAAGGATAATCTTGCTTGTTACGATTGTCTAGGATAAGGATGATGTTAGAACACTATTTGTACATTGGACATTGTGACTCCACCTTGGCCCATTCCATAAAAGTTGTTACACATTCTCAAGATATTTGAATGCAAGGTGGAGTTAAATAATAACAAAAATTAGCTTTTTTACCTCCCTTGTCACTTTGAAGGTTAACACCAAAATTAATAATGACACATGCATTCCTTTTACTTATTTCAAGATTTTAAACCTCTTGTGCACTTTTTCACTTGGTAGGGTTTCAGGTTTATGCACATTTTCACCTTGGTAGGATTTTAGGACTTGGGTACACATTTGTAAAGGTGCATAACATCTATGCACTTCCACACTTGCTTTCGCATTTAAAATCTCTACTATAATTTGGACCATGAAATTCTGCATGGCTTAGACATAACATCAAGCCAATCCCATTCCTCATCCATTATGTCAGTTTCCTCTTGAGTTGTCCTCTAATCAAAATGCCCAACAAGATTATCCTCAAAAAATATAATGTCATCAATTCATAATTCATCTTCCATATGATGGCTAGATAACAACTTTCATGAATATAACTTTTACCCCTCTCTTTTGATCAATATGATGAGCTTTAACCACAACCTACGATTCCTCAAATATTTGGTTATAATTTTGATATTTAAGCTTTCTTCATTTGACACCTTACCAAAAAACTCTTTTATTTTTATTCCATTTTCATGTTGAAATTTAGGGTTAAATGATTTTCCAACAAATGATAGTTATAGTAATATTTCATGTTCCTTTAACCTCGAATTTGTTTCTTGTTGAGCCTCCAAGGGGCCAGTGCAATCCTCCTTTTGCACTCACTTTATGGAATGAAGATTTCACTATTACTTAAATACCATCTTTATCTTCTTTGATACACTCTGCCAAAGACTTTAATGTTACAACCATTAGGCACAGATTGATCAGTTTCTTCAAGCATGATATATCAACAACATAGTGTCTCAAATGCTCCACCTCAATCTTTTTGAGTTCAAGATGTTTTCCATTTATACCTTTCTCATGATATTACAACCTCAAAATAAAACTAGGATTCAAACTATCTCCAACTTGAATAAAATATGTCTTTCTCCTTTAAATTTTGTGTTGTTAAACCAATAATGATTTTCTCTTTGTAGGCCTTGCACGATGATCTATGAGTTTCAACGTACTCTATGATTCATGGATTTAAAGGATTTACCATACGTGTAAACACTGAAAAACCACATATGATGGTCCTAAATGTCAAAAAACCCCTAGATTAGACCATTACCCAACCTTTGACCATGACCCTAAGTCAAGTTAGCTAAGTAGCTAAACCAACTCACTAACCTACCCTTTTCACCTCACTTGGCCTTCGATACTTGACCGTAAATGATTAGGTCCCTATCACTTGATCACTCAAACTAGATTCACGTGTGAACCCAATCACATCACAATTTTATTCATGTAGTGAGTTAATGCATCAATAATTAAATTTGTGTAATGAGTTTTACCCCTTTTAGAACCTACACCTCTATCTCTTTTGCCTATAAAAGAGAGGAGTAGGAGGTGAAAAAAGGATTGGTCAGTCCAAGAATTTTATCAATCAGGCTATCAACCAAAATTCATTAGGAGCTTGTAGCATCATGAAATTATGTTATAGGTATTCACTCTAGCAAGTCAATAACCACGATAGAGACTCGAACCTTTGCCAAAATTATTCTTGAGGCATAAGTACCGTTACTCTACTGAAATTACTTCTCAATCTACCATCATCTATCAAATGATCGATTGAGTATATTTTTGGCTTTCAAGTTTTAATTACTTAGTTTATGACCCAAACCCATATACATTATATCTTCTGAGCCCCCATCCCTAACCAGACCTTTAACAATCTGCTACCTGATTATTGATCTCATCAGCCCAAGCTTTTTACAATACTTTTTATAACCCATAACAATTGTTGATGGTAACCCTAACTACCGATGGTCACCTTCAACTACTAATGGTCACCCAAGCACCAATAGTCACCTTAACTGTCAATGGTCATGCCAATCACTAATGGTCACTATGGTAGGAAATAACAACAATCTATTTCTAGCAGCTTACCCCCAACCAAATTCCACTTTTTTGTCTTTCTACCTATTCACAGAGTCCCTAGCTATTTTTTGAACCCAACATGATCTATTTAACATTTCTATTGACCCATTTATTATTCTAATTAGTCTATTTCCTTTATCAAGCATTTATTTCTTCTTGCATTCCCTTTTAGTCTTTTCTATTATTTCATGCAAGTACTTCATATTTATTTCTTTCAACTTAACTATTTTAAGAGAGTGGATTGACAGCTTCCTAGTAAGCTCATGCTTATTGAATCTATCTTATGCTAGGAAATCCACCTTGCTATCCATCTAACAACCCCTTTGCATTATTGCTTTCTTATCTATAGTTAATTATTTCCATGACAAAGAGGAGCTCTTCACAATCATTTGGATCATGTGTGCACAAACAAACAGGTTCTTCTACCATAACTACATTTAGTTTCTTACTTCTTCTTTAACAAGAAAATAAACTAAAATTGAGAGAAACATTTTTGCACACCTGATGGGACCTAGTAGCATCTAGGTTCCCTTTTCCTCTTTATTCTATGCTCATATAAAGAAATCAAAATTTATTTTGGGTATAAAATGAACCTTTCATACATTGATTGCTTGCATGTTTAGCTCATGTAGTTAAAATTAAAGGATGAGTAATTTAATTGTAACTTCACTTCTTTATCACACACCATACCAAACCACTTAAATCAATTAGAACATCATAACAACTGACATAAGGCCTGATTAGGGTTTCATCTCCTAGTGGATCATCTTCACCCTTTGGATATCTTACTTAGAGGTCATTACCAAGAAGAGAAACCAAAACTCAGCTCTCTAGTTGAGTCTAAACTTTGTAAATCAATATATACATGTTAAGCACTCGACACCCTTATCACTATGGTGTGTGAAGTGAGGGGTTAGGCCCCAATACTAAGCCACATATTAATTTCTAGCACAAATCCTTTTGAGAGCCTTAAACACCTGAAACCAACCATATACTTCTTTTCTAGTACGTGTTCTACAAACCAAGTTCTTCTTCACACTTTCCAACTAAGGCATAAGCCAAAAGCGAGATAAAAGGTACCTTAAGATTTTAAATGCACTCTTGTGTATGTCTTGATTTCCTTGAGATATTTTCTTTATGTTTGAGTTGTGAGCTTTACTTTATTCCTTTCTATTCCTCACATGGTTTTTACTAGCCAACAGTTAAATAATCAAACCAACCAGGAGATACCTTCCTCTTCTTTCTCCATGGACTATACCTCAGATGTTGAGGGTTCTCCCCATCCTTCTACTAGCCCTACCATGCCTCAGATAGTTTCCCAAGGTGATGTGGATTTTTCCACCTTCATTGATGATAACCCTATGCCCCTCCAACATTACCCCAACACCCTATCTCACTACACCCCTCCTTTGGTTCCTCATAGCGATCAAACTTATGGGATACCTCCCCATGTTATAAGGGACAATTTTGTTTTCACTACCTCTACTCAACCTATAATCACTCAAGCATCTTTCTCAACTAATAACCCATCCACTGCCTCCATCTAAAATCAACCAAACAACCTGACCAACAACCAAATACCCCCTCCACCAACCAACAACCCCTCCAACATAGGGATAACCTCACCTTTTTTTACCCATACTACACCCACCATGGGGATACCTTTTACCCATATTGCCACTATTATCCTTATTACTACCAACCCACTAATCTCCACCCCACTTAAAAATGTGATGCTTTCTATACCTTCTACCTTACCACCTATTAGTACTAGAGTTACCACTCACCCCTAACCAAATAACCCATTCATACCTTCAAACCCATCCATATCAATTCCCTAATCTACCAATATGGTCATACATCTGAACCAACCCACATCAACTCCTTAAAAAATACTTATGAAACCCTACCCATGCTATATTTCTAATCCATAAAGATACATAGATCCATCTTCTACCCAACTTCTTATGCCCATTAACCCTTATGTGGCATCATACCAACCCTCAATGACCACATACCAGCATGTGGCATATTCTCAACCTTCTACCAGTTATTCACATATTGCATCCACCCAACCTCATTAAAACTTACCATAAAATTATGGAACTCCCCAACCCAAAATAGATTTGCTCAAAATGTTGATGGATAAAATGACCAACCTAGAGTCATCTATCTCTAGGGCTCACAGCCTCTTGTCTTATGAATAAATCTATAATGAAAATATTCACCCATCCATCCCTATCCAACCTTACCCTCCTCAATGGAAACTACCCAAATTTTCTAAATTCCAAAGCAAGTAAGACCTCCAACAACACCTAAGAGTGTTTTGGCATTCTTGCTACTTAATTGCCTACGACGATGCCCTCCTCCTTCACACCTTTCTTATGTCTTTATCTATACTAGCATTAGATTGGTATAGTGCTATCACTAAGCAATCCATATTTTCCTTTTTCCAACTCACCCAAACCTTTTTAGACTACTTCTCTATCAATATATATAATAAGGTCTCCATCACCGGCCTCTACTCCATTAGGCAATTTGATGACAAATCAATTACTGATTTCATGGCTCAATGGAGAGGTCTTATCAACCATATCTCTTTCTCTTTTCCCCAACCTGGGTTGATTGAATTTTTCTCTCAAGAATTGTGCCAAACACATTTCCCCTACTCTATAAGTTCAAACCTTTAGAACCTTTGATGAGGGTTTCACCATGGCATGTAAACTAGAAATCAGAGCCATCGATGAGGGGAAGTTGAAACTAAGAAATAAAAACTCTAGCTTCAAATCCAATGACCCTTCTCCATCCAAAACCACCAACCAATATAACTACCGTAACACCAAACCAAAGGGAGTTGTAAACATGATTATCCTTAAAACTGCTCCACCTTTGGTTGTCAACCAACCCAACCAACCCAACTTCTCTAACTCCTCCAATCAACAAACCTGAAATTAAAACTAGGATACCATAAAATAATACACTCTTTTAGGGGAGTCATGTGCTTTAGTTTTGGACAAGTTGCTTAAAGCTAACATCATATAGCTTCCCCCCATCAAACCTCTCTAATAATTCATTGCTTCTCACCTTATGCCCAGTTAGTATAATGAGAATGATCTATGTGATTTCCACCAAGTCATTAGACATGAAATTAGTAGGTGTAACACCTTAAAAACCATTGTCCAAAGCTTGATTGATAAAGGAGAACTTACATTAGACAATCCTAATGCACCCCTAAATCAGTTACTCAACATCTTTAGACAACCTTTTCCCAATCATGTCCCTTCTACCAACTATGATGACAACAAACTAGAATTATCTCCTGCTTATGAGGTCCATATGGTCAATGTAATTATCAGTGAACCTATCATTGAGGGAACAACTACCTCAACTACCTATTTTTCCACTCCACTTATTAAAGTGGTGGAACCACTCTCCATTCCATTGGATACCCAAACAAAGGAATCAACCACCTCCTTTCCTTCACTTGACAAGATAATGGACTTACCCACCTCACCTTTGATAGAAATATCAAAGGAGTCAACCATTTCCATCACACCTTCCTCCCCCATCATGGAACCACCCACTCTCTCTTTAGAAACCATTCCACAATGAGAGATCACCTTATCTACTCTTTCCATGGAGGAAACATCCTCTAAAATATTGGAACCTTTCATCAAGGACAAGGATGAAGAAATCATTCCTTTACCTCAACCTATGGGCCTAATATTTGAATCTGATGCCCAAAGAACCAAACCAATTTACAAAACCTTCTTTATATTAGTCTAAAGCCTAGAATTATATTCTTAACCCAATATAGATTGAGCCACCTTTTGGCACTATCTTGGGATTCCCTATCAAAACAATAAGGAACCTTCAACCTCACCTCCATCCACCTCATCTTCAATCACACATAACATTAAACCTATCATCACCTCAACTCCTTCATCAATCACCTCTCCTTCTAAAACTATGGGAGAACCATTCAAACCACCTACATCCAAAATTATCAAATCACCTTGCACCTCTTTAACCAAACCTATCAATAACCCAAGGGTACTTCCTAATCCTATCCTTATCCACCCATATTTGAAGTTGGACTTAACCCCATTTATTCCACCAAATAAACCCTTAACCAAATGAACCAAAAAGGTGGAGCCACCCAAACTCCCATCTAGAACCAGAAAAATACCACCCCCTTCCCTCTTACCTTCTATCCTGAGACCCCATTCTTATTCTATCCTAGGATTTCACCCTTATATTAAGAAGGAAAAACCTCCCAAAACTACCCAAACTAAACTTCCTCCTTTTATTATACCTTTACCTACCCCCTCCAAAACATTAAACTCCCCATCATTTTTAACCAAACTATCTACCTCTACCTAACCACCTATCTCCAAACCTTCATCATCTCAATCAAACACCTCCAAATATTTCACCTTTAAACCTTCTACCTAAAAACCAGCCAACACCAAGAAATTCCAATTAATCCCACATACCAAAACCATTCTACCACCCAAAACTCCCATAGTGAAGCCTACTTCTAAGAAAAATCCCACACCAAAAATTAAAAGCCCATCACCCTTAACACCTTTGCTCGAATCTTATTTGACCATTTTACAAAGGTTGTTACAAACTTATTTCTTAAAAATACCACCTATCAAACCCTTTGATCCTTCAAGTCCTAAACCGTCTTGGTTCAATGACAATTTAATATGCTCATACGACAGGACACTTGGACACGATATAGATAATTACGAAGCTCTCCAAGTATTTGTCCATAACTTATGGGATGAGAATGATCTGTTATTAGATGAACCTCTCTTGAGCCCATCATAAACCCAACCACCAAACTAACCTATCCAACACTTACCCACTTTGACACTCTCATCCAAGAGTGAGGAGGAACCAAAGCATCCTTCTATCACAATGTTTCCCCTCATCCACACTATCCATATGGTCCCCTGATCTTAGGTATAGAAAATAGATAAGGAAAAGGATAAAGTGTCAATTCCATGGTTATATCCTTCTACCTCTCAACCTTGTAACCTAACTCAAGCACCTTCACCTTCACCAAAACCCAAAATATCCATTTTGGGTGCCTCTCCCTCTAACCCTTCTGAATCTATCTAGTGAGTAGTTCTGAAATAGCTTCACTAGACACCAATGAAGATGAGCCTATACAAATTGATCAATACCTCACCCCATCACTGCTAAGCACTGATAGAGGCCCTATAGTCTATATAGGTCCAACCTAAATACCCTCAACCTTTTATATCCTTTATCATAGCTCTTTAACTTTCCACCCTTATCACATTTAAGGTTTCATAAATACTTTTTGCTCATCCTGAGGATCCAAATCCACCTTTCTTCATCACTACATACATCAATAAAACCCACATCAAAAGGGTGATGATTGATGGGGGAGATAGTATTAATATTATCTCCTCTCATGCTTATGACCAACTCTAGATACCAAAGAATATCATGTCAAAAACCACTGTGGTCCTCTATTCCTTTAATGATATGATGGCCACAACCTTGGGAACAGTTGTCCGCTACATCTGCTTGGGATATCAAATGCTTCCAGAGATCTTCTACATCATAGAAGGTGATTTCTAATAAAAAATCTTACTTGGACACCCTTGGATCTTCTCCATGAGTTATGTCCCATCCACCTTGCATCAATGTGTCAAGTTTGAACACGAAGGTTGGGACATCACCATACAAGTTAACCCTAGTCATTTTGCCTCTTGAAACATGACATATCAACCTAATAGAATTATTTTTCCCTAGTCATCCATCTCACCACTAACCAAAATCCACTCCACCTTTACTATTGATGAAGCTTAAACTATCTCATCTATCCATTCTTCTTAGATCCCCATAGAAGACCCCTTGAAACCTACATTATAGCATCTCCCACTAGGAGAGTATTATCTTTTAGCCTTGAATGTCTTACCTAATCCTCAAGAGTATGGGAATATTTACCATAATCTTGGTTATGAGCCTAATATTAGAACCATCATTCCTTTTGGGCTACCTAACCACCAAACCAATTTCATCTATGGGGGACTTGATCATCCACTTCTTGCTTCCTTTACCACCTCTTCTACCTAACCATTTACCTTCAATTTCTCCTATTTAGACAAACCAAAATTTTCCAAAATATGCCCTCATAGGTGTATTCATAAGTGATTTGGCCTTGGCCATTATGAACATGGACCCCATGAGTTACCATTGATCAAAACCCAAAGACCTCATGAGCTATTTGGCCTTCGGTTCATTCCACTTTAAGAACTCATTGATTCACCCAAACCTAGCACCACCATCGATGAGGACATTCCATCCTCACCAACCCCATCTCTTTCAAAGTCTAAGGATTTAAAAACCATCCTTCCTAACTTTTTTTTATCAATATTGTTAGTTTAGATCCCCTGACCTATCAAAAAATGTGGCCAAACTAAAACCTTTCCTCTGGTTCACCCTAAAATGATACAAAATAATTCTCCTACTATCCACACCATCCAACATCAAGATGATGATTCCATTCTCACCTATCTTGGTGTATGGGATTATTCTATCCACAAATCCTTTCCTCCTAAAAACCAAACCAGGTTGAACAAATCCACTATCGATGTCAACTTGGGTACTCAAGATAACCCTCATATTATAAATATTGGTCAATCCTTAGATTCCCCAAAACAATATGATTACCCTTCATTCCTTCATGACTGAAGCATAGAATTTGTTTGGCCCTATTAGGATATGCCTAGAATCTATCCTTCCATATCTCTCCATAACATCATCATCCATCTTGATGTTAATCCCATCAGGTAAAAGCTTCATAGGATGCACTCTCGCATCACCCTTCTAGTCAAAGAAGAGCTTCAATGATTATTATTTATCAACTTTATCCAACCCATTAAATATCCCCAATGGGTTTCCAATATCATTCCCATCACCAAACCCACAAGGGGACTTAGCCTCTATGTTAACTATCATGAACTCAACCTTGTTAGTCCAAAGGATGACTTCCCTTTGCCTATCATCAACTAACTTGTTGATGCTACAATCAAAAATGAGATGTTATCTCTCATGGATGGTTTCTTAGGATATAATTAGATCTTGATTTCCCCTGAGGATCAACATAAAACTTCCTTCATCACCCTATGTGGAGCTTCTACTATAAGGTTATGCCATTTGGTCTTAAGAATGCTGAAGCCACCTATCAGTGTGAAATGACCTACATCTTCCATGATCTCAACTACAAATCATAGAGGACTATTTAGATAATCTCCTTGGGAAATCAAAATATCATAAGGATCATCTAAACATTCTCAAAATTATCTTTGAGAACCTAATCCATTTCCATGTCTAACTCAACCCCAAGAAATGTGTTTTGGGGGTCCTATTTGGAAAGCTTATTTATTTTATCATCTCTTTTTGAGGAATAAAAATAGACCCTACCAAATTTAGAGTGATCCTTGACATACCACCTCTAACCCATATTAAACAACTCTACAGCCTTCATGAGAAGCTCTAATCCATCCATCACTTCATCTCTCAGTTATCAAATAGATGTCAACCTTTTCATTATCTTCTAAAGAAAGATACAACTTTTAAGTAGACTAAGGACCACCAAGAAGCCTTTGATTCACTCAAAGAGTACCTTCTTTTTCCACCCATTATTACCCCTCCTAAAGAAGATCAACCCTTCTATCTTTATATCTCCACCACTTACCATTCCTTAGGGGCAATGCTTGCTCACCATAATGAAAAAAATAAAGATCAAGTTGTCTACTATATAATTCAAAAAATTATAGAGTATGAGACTTGGTACACCCATACTGAGAAGCTTTGCCTCACCCTAGTCTTTATAGCTTCCAAACTTTGTCATTATCTCCTCAATCACAAAACCTTTGTCATTACCAACACTGACCCAATCAAATACATACACTCTAAACCATACCAAAACTAATGTATGGCTAAGTGGCTCATGATCCCAGTTGAGTTTGACCTTCAGTTCCTCCAATAGAATTCAATTAAAGGGTAAGTCATTACCAATAAATTATCCAAATCTCCTTTGCCAAACAACTAACCACTTCCTCTTACGTTTATTGATGATTCCATCACAACTCTTTCTCAAGAGGATGATACCTACCAAATGACCATGTTCTTCGATGGCTCAAAGTGCCAGTGGTGGGTGTGCCAGAGTTATTCTCATTCCCATTGATGGTAAACCTCTTCCTCTTTCTTTCAAAATTGATTTTGACTGTATCAACAACATGGTTGAGTATGAAGCCCTAGTAATAGGTCTCCAAACCACTCTAGCCTTGGGAGTTAAGATGATAAGTGTTTTTAGTATTCCCAACTTGTAGTCAACTAGATAGGTAGATCTTACTAATGTAAAAATAATGTCTTATAATAGTACAAATATATAGTAGATATACTCTTAGCATCATTTGATCATTACCTTATCCAATCTATTCCATGATCCACCAACAAGTATGCAGATAAAATGGCTTCCATTGCTTCCCAAATCCCATCTTAGCCTTCCAATTCTAATATCTTTGTCACCATTCATCATTTTATCACACCCGCTTATATCCAATCCAACCTCCCTATAATTTTTGGTGTAGAAGAATCTCCATTAGACATTTGGTATGAGTAAACCTTTGACTACCTCAACCTCAACATCATTCTTCCCAATCTCTCTAGGAATGCCTAAAGAACCTTTGTTCAAATTACCTCTCATTATACCATACTAGGGGGAACCCTTTACACATGTGGTTTTGACAGCCTCTTTCACTGTTTCCTATGCAATCATGAAGCTTCCCATGGTATCAAGGAAATTCATGATGGTATTTATGGGGGATACTTTAGAAGCCTAGTGATCGCTAAACGTATCCTTCACCTTGACTACTATTAGCCCACCATCGACCAATACTATTGCTATTATGTGAATAATTGTGTTAAATGTCAACAACATGCTAATTTACATCATGTGCCAACCCATGGCCTTCAAATATCCAAGGAATTTTGGCCCTTCTCACAATGGGAATTAGATCTCATTGGGGAAATCAATCCTCATTGTTCACAATAGTACTACTCCATCATCACCACCACCAAGCATTTCACCAAGTGGCTGGAGGTTATTCCTCTCATCTCAAACAAAGTTGACAAGATACTTGACTTCATCACATTATTTATAATTTCAGTGCTTCCCATAAGATCATCATCGATAATGGTAAATATTTTTAAAATAAATAAGTCCAAGGTCTTTGTGATGCATTTGGCATCAATTTAAGCTTTTCCTCACCTTATTGTCCATAAGAAAATAGAAATGCAAAAGTCTTTAAAAAAATCCTCAACAAGATGTTAACCAAAATGGTCAATGCTTCTATTTAGTATTGGCACTTGTACACCCTTTTCACTTTTTGGGCCTATCGCACTAGTATTTAAACCTCTATAGGTGCTACCCCTTTCTATTTGGTCTTTGAAGTAGAGGCAGTCTTTCCTATTGAAGTCTAGATTCCCTCTCTTCACATATCCTTCTAAGACATCATTTCTAAGAGTGAATATCATCAAGAGTCTCTAGCATGAATTGAGATAATTGATGAGTGTTTCCTAGCAACACTTAACTATCTTCACATTTATCAAGAGTGAATCAAGCATGCCTATAAAAATAACTTGAAAGAATAAGAATTCAACATCAGATACCTCATCCTAAAGAAAAATCAACACGTGACCAATATGGAGAAAAGAAAGAAAGGCAAGTTTTATTTTAATTGTCTTGGACCCAACCTCATAACCCACAAGTATGGATCAAGAGCTTATCATTTGTCCTCTCTTGAAGGCAAACCAAAACTTGAGTCTCTCAATGTTTTGCACCTGCATCTTTTCTTTTATTTAACAAGGATCAAACTCACCTTTTATCTAACTTAAGCCCATCCCTTGATCTATGAGATTTTAAAGTTCCTCACACCTTCATCCCATCCCTTTGAGGACAACTGATTACAACATAACACCATGTGATTAATCATCACAGTCATAGCCTAATCCTAAATATGGGTACCATATCTCTAATCATGGCATGGTTCTCATGGATACTTTTTGTCCCTAATCAAACAAAATCCCATGGTCATTATCTCTTGAAACCACCCCTTCAACCCATCATTAACCTTCTTGAGATATAGGTTTTGACCTAATAAATGTAACCTTGAATCCTATATAGACTTTTCCATGTCTAACCTAGTTTCAAAATAATTTGCAATATCTATATAGACTTGGGTCAAATATCTCTAGAATGCAAAATATTCCCTTGAAGGAAAGCTACCCAAAATCTGAATTGCTTAAAAAGATAGATTACTCCCTTGAAGGAAAACTACCAAAATGAACAAATCCAAACATAGACCACTCCCTTGAAGGATAACTAAGACAATTTTTTCAAAATGATTCATTTGAAGATTCCTACATCAATTAGTTTCACAAACCTATCAAAATAAAGCATTAAAAACAACCCATATCAAAATCAAGAACAAGTCATCTCAAGAAAGCTGCAATCAACTTTCATATATAGCATCAGTGGACTTCCCGCATCGATCCGTCTACACCTTACATTAAAACATGGACTTATCTATTATGGCTCTTAGGTCACCTATAGAAGGGGAAAACCTACCCAAAAGATATTACACTACCCTTCACACCACCTATCACCTATCTCCCCTTTGTACCATCTACAAATCAAGAGATTCCTAAGCTTACTTGACATGATGTGATCAAGACACCTTTTTATGAAACTAACTCATGCTAATGCAAAGCATTCAAAGGGATTATGTTCCTTAGATCAATCTAATGTCAGGTTTTGTTTTGTCTTTTAGCAATGAAGAATAATCATGCCTTTTCCTTACCCTCTCATAGTTGATTCATGTATTCAACTAGATGTATGTCTCGTGTTTCTCATCTCTTTCCCCACATATAGTTTTGTTATCTAATTTAATTTATGTGCTATCATAAAAAAATAACTATAAATCATAACATCACATCCATAATCATAAACCACATCACATATCCATATTGATAACCATAATAAACCACATCATAACCATATACAGAATAATAACCATAATAAAAACAATAATAACTATGCATAAAAAAGCATCACATCATCATAATCATGTATAACCACTCAACATAAACATCATCATAATCATGTATAACCATTCATCATAAACATCATCCATAATTATCACATGCCTAAGCTAGTGAGTCTACACCTCATAAGCATAATCATAATGACTATAAACATTTAAACTATGAACCATGAACCATAAAATCACATCTATATTTCACATCACATCATATACATCATGTCTCATCAAAATAAAATACTACATGTAATAATGTACATCTCTCTCTCTCAAAACATGTACATCTATCTACATTAACTCACAAGCCAATATCAAAATCATATACACCTATACATATCATATCATAACCTATGCCCGTAGGGCACCACTGTTGTTAAGTGTCTACCCCCTTGAGGTGCCTATTTGTCTAGCTACATATATGACCCACTAACCTAGTGTCACCACACTAGTACCACTTGTTAAGCTAGCTTTGTAATCACCCCATCGAGGCTCTACTAGGTAGTGTGTGAAGACTATCACCTCATAGTACTATAGCTCATGTATAATAGCTATGCACCTGTGTATATCAATGGTACCCATTAGACCTATTGGTGTTATTGCTCCTCTAGTTTGTCTCAAAGAATCTCTCTCCTGGGTGACCCAAGTTAGTGTAGCCCTCACTTGGTCCCTCTCACCCATCATAATGGCAACTTGGCCTTGTAATGTCACAACTTGGACCTATAATGTAACCACCTACCCCTATAAAGCCATGACCTATGCATGTGTAATGGCTAGCACCACTCCTGCCTATCCATTAGGTCCACCTCCCTGTACTTTTGTGGACCCCTACCAGTTGGGTCTACATCCATAGGATGCCTGCTCCCATCATCCCATTTAATATTTATCACTACATAAAGGGCCTAATACCATGCCACATACCCATCAATAAAACCTATGTCATCAATCTCTACTCTAATAGGTAGTTCTTCATGATAAAAAATTGTCTCCACTGACTATGGCTTTAGTATCAAAAAATCAACATCCTCCCATCTATACCTCAAGAATGGACCTAAAATCCCCTATTTCAAGCCAAACTACCTATGAAACCTATAAGAAGGGATGAGCTTAGTCTCACCCTCTCTCCTCCTAAAAATCCACTTATAGTTCTACATCAATAAAATGTGTCAAGTATAGTGGGCCCACCTTGGAAAATTGATAAATGACCTCCAAACCATATCTCCAACCATCAAGGCCTCTAGTACCCATTTGAATCAATAAATATCTCATACACCTCCTCTAGGTCCTATGAGCACATAATCACTCATCCACCACATGAAATCCACCATGAAGTACATATGGGCATATCCCTCCCATAATAGCCCTATCAACCTTAAAACCTAGATATGATTATAAGCCCAATAGTATAACATGAATCCCACACTGATGCCATACCCCATATGAGCTCTAAACCCCCATAACTCCCTATATATCTGAACCAATAGAACATGTGCCAAATGAAACACTATGCTACCTAATAACATCTCCACCAAAAATTCTAGTAATAGATATAGAAATCTTCCACTACTTGAATCTAGAACCAGAAAGTAGGATATAGCCATCATCATCATGGTAATCAACCTCTGGTCGTCCTGACCCTTTGATAGAAAGGTCCATAGCTAAAGCCTTCAACATGCCACCTAGAGAAGGCTTAGTCCTCACCATATAAAATCTCCATGTGATTGTCTCTCTCCTCTCTCTCAATGTGATATATTGGCTCCCCCCAAATAAGTGGCCATGTGATCCTATGTATATCCTCTAATAAGATAGTCATCTCACTAGTCAGTAAGAGAAAGGTGTTTGTTTCTAGATCCCATCTCTTGATGAGGTCCATGATAGTCATTATATCTCATGACACATGCTAGTAATGCATCATCACTCTAAGGCCCATCTCCTCTATGTGAGCCCAATCATCATCCATCATCCCATTGTGGATCTCTATAAAGATCAAAGGAACCCTATCCTTCATCTAGATCTAATCTTATGCCTATAAAATTCAATATAGTGAACACACTTAGTTTTTATATAAACTAATTTTCCCATGGACTTCCCCTTTTTTTTAACTCATTCATCATACCTAATAACACCTATTTGCTCCCATATAAAACACATCAACCTCTTTTTAAGCCTACCTTACACCCCAAATTCCCTTAACTTATTTCCCTAACAACATTCCCATGCTACAACATTCTAACTCAACTATTACCTTAACCATTTTTCAAAGATACTTGACCATTTGGTCAACCACCAATAATCATTATGACCATCGATGGTCAGCTACTGATTTGGCCTACAATCAACTATGACCATTGGCATTCAATTATGACCATCAACGGTTGGGTATGACCACCGATGGTCTCTGTGTGTGACCATAAATGGTAAAAACCCCAAACCTACCTACCCAACCACCCATATCCAATAATTAATTAAGCTAAATATGTCTTCTACCCTACCCCTAGCCTACCTACCCTCCAAATTTTAATTTTCACCTATAAATTCAATAAAAAACAACCTATAACCTAAATACTAATGGAAAACCCAAGCCCTTCCCCAAACACTCCACCTCACACTCTCACACAAAACACCAAAATACAATCACTCACTATCAAGAGTTAGGAGTCAAGAAATAAATGTCCAAAATGACTCACTATTTTCAATTTTAACCTTCATGCTTTTAGAATTTTGTCCCTAACTATTGATGATTAGGGTGATCATCGATGATTGATTTTGGACCCCTCACCATCGATGATTATGATGCCCACCTTTTAAATTTTGGGCACCTACATACCCTAGTGCCTACCTTTTAGATATTACCTTCTTCTCCTACGCAACCAACCATGTCCACCATGATGTTGGCCATATTTTAGCCCAAACTACTGCATATTTTATGATGACCTTTCCTTGGTCTTTTTTACCACACTAACCAACATTACCATGTTAAACATTAGAATTTGCACCACCTAGTGCACACCAAACCATTTGTTTTTTTCCTGGGAGCACTTCCTACCTTAGATACCTATGAAAACACTAACCCTATCTAGAAGACTCAATAGAAATAACTTGATCATCTATGACTAATGTTATGGCCTGCATACCCCAGCACCTATCCTTCTAGAACCACCCTTATATTTTTACAAACCATGGAAACTTAGTTTATGCATGATCTTGGCTATCATACTTAGTCACATTTTGTGCATATGTTTATGCTTAAAATACCCATCCTTTTTATCACCAACCTAATGACTCACCATAATTGCTTATCAAACCTACACCTAACTCTATTTCACCCATTGGCTCTTGATTTGAGGGGTAACACCTCCTCCCATACTCAAGTCAACCAAACCTTTGACTCGTAATCCATTTTTTATTTTACAGTTTGTTGATACAAACTATATAACAAAAAGGTGCAAAATGTAGACACTATAAAAATACACACAATGATCCTAAATGTCAAAACACCCTTAGATTAGACCATTACCCAACCTCTGACCATGACCCTGATTCAATTTAGCTAACTAGCTAAACCAAATCACTAACCTAACCTTTACACTTCACTTAACCTTCAACACTCAACTACCAACGGTCATGTCTCTATCACCTAAGTACTCAAATTAGGTCTATGTGCAAACCCAAACACATCATAATTTAATTCATGCAATGAATTAATGCATCAATAATTAAATTTATGTTATGAGTTTCATCCATTATAGAACCTACGCCTCCATCTCTTTTGCCTATAAAAGAGAGGAGCAGGAGGTAAAAAAGGGATAGATCCATCTAAGAATTTTAGTAATCAGGATATCAACCAATAGTCATCAGGAGCTTCTAGCATTAGTAACTTATTTTACAAGTCTTCACTCCAGTAAGTCAACAACCATGATAGAGAACCAAACCTATGCCAAAATTATTCTTCAATAAAAATTACTGTTACTCTATTAAAATTGCTTCTCAATCTACCATCAGCTATCAAACAACTATTTACATATATTTTTAGTTTTTAGGGTTTGATTACTTAGTTTCTGACCTAGACCCCTCTACATTATATCTTTTGACCCTCATCCCTAACTAGACCTTTAATAATCCTATACCTGATCATTGATCTCATCAACTCAAGATTTTTTCAAGACTTCTCAGAACCCACAACAACTTTTGATGCTCACACTAACCATCAATAGTTACCCTGACCACTAAAAATCACCCTAATCACCAACATTCACCTTCAACCACCCATAGTCACCCAATTATCATTGGTCACCTTAACCACTAAAAGTCATCTCGACCACCGATGGTCACTATGGTAGGAAATAATAATAAGCTATTTTTACTAGCTTACCCCTGACCAAATTCCACTTTCTATCTTTTTGCCTATTCACAGAGTCCCCACCTATTTTTTAAACTGAACCTAATCTATTTAGAATTATTATTTACCCACTTGTTTATATAATTAGTCTATTTACTCTATTAAGCATTTATTTCTTCTTGCATCCCTTATAGTCTTTTCTATCATTTCATGCAAGTACTTCATCTTTATTTCTTTCAACTTAACTATTTTAAGAGAGTGGATTGACAACCTCTTAATAAGATCACACTTCATAGATCTAGATTATGCTAGGCAATCCACCTTGCTATCCATCTAAAAACCCCTTTACATTAGTGTTTTCTTATTTATAGGTCAATCTTCCCAAGACAAAGAGGAGCTCTTCACAATCATCTAGATCATGTGCGCACAATCAAATAGGTTCTTATACCATACCTACATTTAGTTTCTTACTTATTATTTAACAATAAAATAAACTAAAATTGAGAGAAATAATATGACCTGATGTTGACATGTATGTCACATATCCATTAGGATTTATGCCCTCATTTGCACACTTGCACTGTCAGGTCTACACACTCTATGTGCACATTTGCACCTTTTGGCTCCAATGGGTTTTTAAAACCCAATTACACATTTGAAAAAATGCAAATGTGAAAAACATCTCTGAATCTCTATTATTACTTATCAAGTCAACACCCTTTTTGAAATTTTACATATCTTTTTTGCATCATACTCTTGCATGCATGTTGACATAAGTCTTATCATGGATTTATATTTCCCATGACTTCCTTTTAAAGCTTACATTGTAAAATAAGACTTTGACTTTCATAGGGATGTTGACCTAAGACATTAGCATGGGCTTTAAAATATTAGTGTGGGTTTATCCTTGATGGCACCTTGACATGTCATGTGGGCTGCGAACTTTCACTTAAAATTTGAAAATTGCATGAAATAGGTTATGGTACAACATTTAAATTTACCCCCACACCCCTTTTGAAATTTCCCTTTAAATTGACTTTGGACTCCCTAACTTTCTTCTCCCATGAAAATCTCTATTGTACTTTGACCATGGATTTGAAAATCCAAGGATCCTTGTTGATGATACATGCATTAGGATTTGGACCTTCCTTTGCATAATGAAAATTTACATATGGTAGGTTATGGGTTTTAGGGTTTCATGTGCACCTTACAAATTGAAAAGTAAAATTACAAATAAAACTTGTAATCCCCTCTGTGTGCTCTGAGACTCTTATTATTTTTCAACAAAAAATATTAGACTTAGTATTTTTTTAATACTTAGCCATTTTTAAATTATTCCTGACTTGATTCCACCATTGACCTTGTAATCAAAGCACACTTACAAACATGAAAATGTTAAGTGCTAGTGAAACCAAATTTTATGAGTTTTGCACAGCACTTTTACAAGAGTAGATTTTTGTTCTAGGTGAACATTTTTGTAGATTTTCTTTAGGGGGCAACAATTAGAATTTCAAGCACTCATATCTCTGGAAGAGTAAAAATTGCTTAGGATAAATTTTGGCACTAACATTAGCTCTCATTTGGGGATGTACACCCCTTGCAGGTGTATGAAGAACCCCATAAAATAAGACCAAGTACCTATCCTTTGGGCTATAGAGTCAGAATTTTGACAATTTCTTTAAAAACACCTATAAAATCTCATGAACAAGGATGGACCAACAAAAATAGATCATTAGGATCTGATAATGAACACACAATGAAAAACACAAAATAACTATACAAGCAAAGCCCAAAATAGAAGGGCAACAAAACAACAAAATGATACACTATACATTGCTTTACACAAACATGGACTCAATCAAGGAAGTGCTTCAAATATTTGTCATTAATTGCCAGTTCTAGTAGCTCACCATCCAAATCTCTTAATAATAAAGTATGTTCCCTGATTCTATAGTCAATAGAATAAGAACCCATCCATAAGGCATCAAACTTTCCATATTTGCCTTTCTCCTCATGTATGTTGTCCTAAATTAAAACTAGATCTCCTATCTGAAAAGTTCTTAGAGTGACCTTTCTGTCAAATATTCTTTTTAGTCTTTCCTTGAACTTTATGTGTCTTTTAAGAGTTTGTCTTCTAGTTTCATCAAGCTCAATAATCTAGTTCATTCTACTTTCATAGTGGTTAATTCCATCATCATCTTCTAGTTATTGCATGAATTGCTAGGTTGGCAACTGTAGATTCATAGGTAAAATAGATTGAGCACCATAAACAAGATCAAAAGGGATCTTACCTATATCCCTCTTAGGCATGATCCTATCATTCCATAAATCAAATTTCAATTGTTCACCCCACTTCTTCTTGTTAGCTTCCAAAGTCCTAATGATTTTAAACAATTTCCTATTACTGGATTCTACTTTCCCATTCCCATGAGGGTTGTAATTAGTAGCATAAGTGAATGTGATCCTATATTATTTACACACTACCACTAAAGGTTTAGCTCTAAAACTCATGACATTATCAAAAATTATCTTGACAGGCACACCAAATCTACAAGTAATGTGATTCAATAGAAAGTCCATGACCACCTTATGTGTGGCCTTTTTTGTAGGGACTACCTCAACCCATTTTATGAAGTATTCAATAATAACCAATATCTTTTTATACCTAATACTTGATAAATAAGTGATCTCCCCAATAAAATCCATTCCCCATTGTCTAAATGGACCTTGAATCGATACAGGTTACAAGGGGAGAGAACCAAAAGCTTTTAACCTTCTATTAAAGTGCTGACATTTCTCATATTTTATTAATTTTTTTCTACAACATCCTTGAATAGTGATGGCCACCAATAACCAACTCTCATAATCTTATGAGCTATGACTTTAGGTACAAAGTGACGACCACATACTCCACTATGAAAGTCTTTAATTACATTAGCAGTGTCTTCTTCTACTAGGCACCTTAAGAGAACCCCATCTGGATTCCTCCATGCCAATCCATTTTCAGTCAAGATATTATTTTTGTATACAAGATTAAGAGTCCTATCATTCTTCTCCAAGTTAGGGGGACAATTCAAATATTGCATGTAATAAACAATGTCCTTATACCATAGTGTCATGTTAGCTTTAATTAAAGAATCAACAACATTAAAAATAATAATATTTACCTCCACAACTTGTAAATTGGTCTCAACCATGAGCTTGGCTATGCCCATCCCTCTAACTAACTTGGTATTTTTGATATCTATGTCATACTATTTCAACTTATTGACCCAATGACACCTCTTCCTTGATACTTCAATCTAATTCAGGATGTCCTTGACCATTGTATGTGGGACATATGTAACAATATTTGAACTCTGAATGTAGGGTCTAAAGGTTTTAATAGATTTCAAGAGGGTGAAAGATTTTTTTTCCATGATAGTTTAGTTTATTTTAGATCCCTGTATAGCTTTACTTAAGAAAGCTATGGGCTGCCCATGACTGTTGCCATTATTCTGAAATAAAACAATAGCTATAGTACTTTGTGATGCAAAAGAGAATATTTTAAATTCCCTAGTGTAATTAGGACTGGCCAAGATAGTGGAAAAATTCAAGGCTTCATTGATATCATTGAAATCTTGTGTGGCCTTCTCCTCCCACTTGATAGTTTGGTCCTTTTTAACATGGAAGTAATAGGTAGAGTGATCTTTTCAAAGTTGGACATAAACCTTCTTATAAAGTTGATTTATCCAAAGAAGGACTAAATTCCCTTATTGGACTATGGGATAAGCACCTTTTCAATGAATTCTACTCTCTTAGGATCAATCATGACACCATCTTTAGATAGCATGTGTCCTAAAAACTTGGCCTTTTATACTTGAAAGTGACATTTCTTAGGATTAAGGAAAACATCAAATTCCTTGCACCTAATAAACACCTTTTTTAGATGCTCCAAATGCTCTTTTCTATTTTTGGAGTACACTGTAATGTCATCCCAACACAATAGTAAACTTGTTAATTACCCTTACAAAGGTGACATCCATAGCTCTTTGAAATATTTCACCGACATTCATTAACCCAAAATGCATCCTCATATAGACATAAGTGCCCCAAGGTATTGTAAATGCAGTTTTGAATCTCAAATTCTTGTACTACAACTTGGTTATATCTTGAGAAACCATCTAATGTGGACAACATCTCTAATCTTGAAACACTCTATAATAGGATACCCATATTAGGTAAGGAGTAATTATCTTTAAATAAGATTTATCCAAATTTTAAAAATCCATACACAAGCGGATGTCACCATTATTATTTATTACAAGGATTAAGTTTGCCACCGACGATGAATACTTGATGGGTTGAATAATCCAACCATACCTTAATTTATTTAAATCTTCCCACATCTTGGTGGCCAAGATGGGGTTAAAAGGTTTCTGACTTTGCCTAAAATGTTCTCTACTAGCATGTAATGGGATGACATGTTGAAATAGATCCTCTCTATATGATTTCAATTTAGAATAAGACCAAGCCATGCAATATTTATAATTCTTTAACAATTGCATGTAGACTTGCTTCTCTTTTTCACTCAAGTGAGTACCAAGCTAGACCTTTTCACATCTTTTGAAATAAAGAGATCTAATTTTAATTTTTTCTTCTCCATGAAAAGATGCATCTAAACTCACTAAGCCTCTTGGGAGAGTGTTTGTCTTCAACTAAATGATATATTTCCCAAACAAGGTTTCTTTTTGATCACAAATTTAGACCATGGACTCCAAATTTGTGATTTGACCCTTAAATTCTACTTCATAATTGAGAAACCTTTTGATTTGATCATCATCATCAAAAACTTGCCAATGATGAATGTTGTCTAGGACTAAAGGTCTGACAAGTACCTCCATTTGATACTGATAGTGAGGGTTCATATTCTCACTTTCAAACTGAGCACCCAACCTTGCAAGTATATCAGCCTCCTCATTGAAACTTCTATCATGATAACAAATATTGAAAGTGGTAAAAAATTCTAACAAATCCCATACAACATTTATATATTGTTGTAACCATTTATTTTTGGTTTCAAAATCATTTTTGACCTACTTAACAACTAAGTCTTAATCACCCTTTGCAATCAGACTTACAATTCCATGTTCTTGGGCAATCCTCAAACCAAGTAAGAGTTCCTCATATTTTGTAATGTTGTTAGTGCATTAAAAAGACAACTTGAAAGAAGCATAAAATGTTTTTTTATTGGGGGCATAAAAGACAACCTTAACTCCATTTCCAAGATTGGAGCAAACCCCATCAAAAAATAATTTCCATACATCATCACTTTCTTTGTCAGACCCAACATCAAGAATAGTGAATTGTTCAACATAATTTACATTTCCAACAAAATTACCTAGCTCCACATCAGTGTAAATAACCTCATTTAGATCCTGTCTTGTATCTTCAAACACATATAACATTCTATGCTCTCTATGAAGTTTCACCACCTTACCCTCTAGAGGAATGGTAGCATAAAAAAGGTCCATCTGAACACTACCACCCCTACTAGCAGCCCAATTTATTAACAATAGCATCCCCCACTTGGGAGGACAATCCACAACTACCACATCCATGTTCAAAAAATAACCTAGATGAACCACCAATTACACTACCAATCCTTTAACTAGTCTAATAATTGGTACCTCTCTTGAGTCTATGGCATAGACGTTTGCCAAAATCAGATGTTTTTTTAACTCCAAGCTCATTAAGGACACCTAGGGCATCACATTGTAAAAGGATACGGAATCAAACATATAGTTGTAAAAAATTAAACCATTAATAAATAGGATGTTGTAGAAAGGGTCAACATCTAGCTGACTTTCTATCAATGTAGTTCCAAAATAAACCTTCAGAGTTGGTTTAATAACCTCATGCGACTCTTCACTGTCATCCAGGAGTGTTGGGGCTGAAGTATCTCATTGGAATTTGTATTCTCATTAAACTCCAAATAATCAAATTCCCTCCTATATTTTAGTATTCTTAGCATCTCAAAAAGTGGGACAGTGATTTTTAATTGACTCAATAATTGGGACATATCACATACATTGTACTAAGCAAGGGGAGTATTTGGAGTAAGGGTAACAACACTTTCAACATGAATACAATCATTTAAAGTTAGATGGGGAATAAGATGGGATGAACTAGCATTCCTAACATCAATCTTCAAGGGTGGGTTTCTTCTTACATCATTTGTACCCTTAAGAATACTAGATAACAAAGGTTCTTTATTGTTGGCTAGATCACCTTTTTGTTTGACAGTTTGGGATGCAGGTGCTAGTTTGGGATAACTAAGGACTTCTTTGGTTTTTGTAACTTCTTTATTTTTATCTCTTTCCCTTGGATATATAGGGGTATCCTCTTGTGGAGAAACACCTTGTTGATTGCTTCTTAGCTTATATTCTTTCTCTTGTGTAATTGGAACATTAATTAATAACTACCTATCCTCAACTCAAGGAGTTACCCCATCATATTTTTTAATCATCATAGATCTCAAAAACTCAAAGTCATGATTGGGAAACTCATATGCTTGTGTCATGTTTATATCATAAATAAATTCAAGTTTTGGGAAACATATCTCTTTTGCTGCACTAAATTTTTTATCAATGGTAGTAACACTCAACAATTCTATGGAGGTAGACATTTTAATTCAAAATATTTGACAATAAAACATTTTAATATCATCACTTTCAGATGTAGACTGAGGTTCATCTACATCTTCATCAACTCTTTTTGTAGTATCATAAGAAGGATCAGGGAGGAAGCATTTATCATACCAGTCAATATCAAGATCATAGTCTAGAGCATTAAGCTTGACAGTCAATGGATCAGAAACCTCCTTCCCAACTCGTGTGTTTTGATTTTTGTCATTTCTCCCATATTAGGTAATTCTCTTCCCTCTATCATTATCTCTATTGTGGAAAGAGGATCTCCCTTGTTCTTGATTATAGGTTTGAGTTCTCTCCTGACTAGAAGATCCATGAGGAAGCCCCTTCCTAGCTTTGGCCAACATGTATGACATCTCCTTAACAACAGTTGCCAAGGTTTTCATAGCTTCCTCAAGGTTGGTAGTCTTATTGGACCGAGACTTCTCAAGATTGGTCAACTTTACATCAGCCTTTTTGTTCAAAGGTTTCCCCTAAGCCTTTATATTATTTTCAATTTTAATGATCATGTTGAATTCCAATCTCAAATTTTTGGGAGCTTTATCTCTCATGTATTATGTTGCCTTCTTGTCAAACGCATCATAATATTGGATCAAACAAGCAACATCACTTGGCTTGATATTATCAGGCAATCTCATCAGAGTCTTATTAAACCTTGTATTGAATTCCTACACACATTCATTTGGGTTTTTTTGTATGATTTCAAATTCTTCCAAAAGAAAATGAGGATGAAATCTATCACCATATTTTATTTTAAATATATTATTCATTTCCTCCCATGAATCTACGCATCCATGAGGAAGAGAATTGAAACATTCACATGCATCTTCTTTTAGTGTGTGCATAAAATTTTTAATATAGACATCCTCATGCTCAACCTCATAATATTCAATTATAATGTGAAAAGCCCTCAAATTTTGCTATCCAATCACTCCATTCTTATCATAAAACTTAGGGACTTGATTCCTTACCTCATTTCTAACTTCATTGGGGTAAACCTCTATTTCATCAAAGTTAATTGGTTTGAATCTAGGAAACCTGAATGTAAGATGTTCATTTTCATCCTGATCTCTATGCCTCATGATTGCTTATATGATGGGTTCAAGATTAGATGATAAAGGGATGTGAGGGGGTGAACAGAGTAGACTTGGGGGATAAAACCTAGGAAGAGATTCAACTTGTTGAGAAGGTGTTGCGTAATAAATAGGAATATATGATTATGCGTTATGAAGAGAACTATGATAATATTCAATCAAAAGAATTTCAACAAAAATAAGTTTAGGTGTAATAGAATTATGATGGTCTAGAACCTCCTTTCCTCTAAATTTTTTTCCTTCAATTGGCCTCCAAACTTATCTCCTTCTTCTATGATAAACACTTAACTCATAGACAAGTTGATTTGATGAATCACCTCTAAAGGAGGATCTCAGTCCTTCCAATTTTGAAAACAAGATAACACTCAAAACTTAATAATTTAAAATGGGAACTAATCTTTCAAAACCAAATAAAATATTGGAGTTAGCACTAGAAGAAATCTTCTAGGATAGAACAAATCACAAACACATAGTGATGCATTTTAAAATTACACTTTTCTATCCTTAAATTTCAAATGCATGAGAGGTCAATTCATCAAATCTTTCACTCCATGTCAATGATGCCAATGAAGTGTTTTGTAGTTGATGTCCCAAAGTAGAAAATCAATGCAAAACATCAGATAGAGAACTTTAGAACCTAAATAAATAACAACTCCCCAGCAATAATGCTAATTGCATGTTGGTTCCCATTTGTACATCTCAAGAATTCAGTCTTTTATACTTGAAAAGATGGTAAACATAGATGATAAACCTCATTTATGTCATTATATGTAGGGAAGGGTTTAACTTATATATGGACTGAACATAGAAAATGACTGGAAGACACTGACAAAGGGTATGGTTAGTTTGCTACTAATTTTGGCTCCGCCTGAACCAAGGTGAGAAGACCTATGGGGTAGCTTGGTCATAAGGAAGGATACTATAGTTCAATATCAAAGAAATTATCACAACACATAGATCTGATCAAATCATAACCAAATTTGCACATTCCACTCGAGAAGAGTTGTAACACAGACTGAGTAACTATTTTAAAATCAGACACAAGCTACTAAAGATAGATAGAATGTGATTATAATCTTTTTTTCTACAAAAATTATTGATAGCATAATAGCCAAATGGAAAATTACAATGCTAACCTTCAAACTATCAATCACAAACACATTTCAAATTGACAATACTTATGCATCTATGAGCAAATAATACTTGAAATATTTAACATCATGTATTAATTGTAGGGGTAGGATAGGTAGGTTGATTTAGATATATTTAAAGGGGTTGTAGTGGCTTTCAACAATGGGAATTCCTTAAACAACCATGTTATCATTCATTCTAGGATATAAAAGGTTAGGAAATAAGATAAAGAAAATTATAATGAATGATTTGCATTCATTGACACCAATCCAATGCAAGCATTTAAATGACCCTTGAGAACACCAAAGCATACATTGCAAGTAAAGAATCAAGCACCTTCTTCTCTCAAATCCATAAATCTAAGATATCTTTAAAATATTATCAACAAAACATTCCCAAAACACTATGTAGAAAGGAATTTATAGTCTAAGTTCATGCCTAGAAACACTACCATTAACAGGGATAGAACTAGATACCCAATCAACAATGCATGAAGAATGTGATTTTGCACTTTATTGATAAGAAAGAGTAAAAATCACAGGTAGTTTCCATTAACTTCAAAGCAAATCAATGTACATCCATGTTCATAATGCTAAAATGGTGAAAATCATGATGGATTTGCTTTGAAATAGGGGAGATAGATACATGAATGCTCTTAGAGTTTGTTAATGACTAGACAGATGCAATCACCTTAGCAACAGAAGCAAAAACATAGTGAGAAATTAAAAAATAAAAAAGCCTCTGTAAAGAGGATACTTATAAAAGTTAAAAATCCTCTAAAAACATTCTTATAAAGACAACATGCCTCTTTACTTATAAAAAATTTCTTACCCAGAATATTCCTGAAAGATGTTCCATCTAGAAGATGTCTTTGTATATGCTTGGAGACTCTCATGTTTTGAAAGGTAATCATTCTGGGAACTCAGTTGTCCATGTCATGATGAGATTTTGACTCTACCCAACTATAAGTTTGTTACATTTGAGCTTGGAGGAGAATATTCTTCCTTGGTGTAAACTGATTTTGTCTTTATGTACAACCATTTTGCCCTTATTTTTAACTAATCATTTGCCCACTCATGCTAAGGATGACCTACCAGTTGTTGATCTGGTTACCACTTTCAACTCTCCAATGAATAAAGAATGAAATAATGGAGGGAATAATAAAAATATAAAAATTGCTCCTCAAGGAATAGGATATCCGAGTGGCACTCTCCTTCAAACCCTTTAGAGTCTTCCTTCTTCCATTGGCAATATTCACTTGTTGTAGCATATTCGTAAGATAAATCCTAGCCCATCCTAGTAGGCAATGGCCTTCCATAAGGTCTAAAACCATTTTAAGGAGAATCTTTCTTGTTATGACAGTCTAGGAGAAGGATGATGTTAGAATGTTGTTTGCACATTAGACATTGAGACTCCACATTAGCATGTTCCATACAAACTACTGTTGATTCTCAAGAGATTCAAAAGTAAGGTGGAGGTAAATAAGAACAACACTTAGCTTTTTTACCTCCCTTGTCACTTTGAAGGTCAATGCCAAAATTAAAAATTACACGTGAGTTCCTTCTCCTTCTCTCGAGACTTTGAACCTCTTGTGCACTTTTACACTTGGTGGGGTTTTGGGACTTTTATGCACATTTGCACCTTGGTAGGATTCCAAGACTCAGGGTGCACATTTGCACCTTGGCAGGATTCTGGGACTCAGGTGCACATTTTCACATTTGTGAAGGTGCATAACATCTCCATACCTTTGCACTTGCTTTCCCATTTAAAATCTCCGTTGCATTTTGGACCATGGAATTCCACGTGGCTTAGACATAACATCAAGCCAATCCCATTCCTCCTCCATTATGTTGATTTACTCTTTAGTTGTCCTTTGATCAAAATGCCCAACAAGATTATCCTAAAAAATTATCATGCCACCACTTCATAATTCATCTTCCACATGACAGATAGATAACAGCTTCCATGTGTTGGTGTTAAGCCACACTCAGACCGAAGATGGACTGGTCCAAGAGGGGCCAATAGCTCAGTGGTAGAGCACTCCAGCAGTGTATGGAAGGTCCTAGGTTCGAGTCCTAGCTGGTCCATGTCTCAACATGGTATCAGAGCCAGGCCCAGGCTAGGAGCCCCAAGCACACGAGAGGTGTGGCTTAAGGGGGGGTGTTGGTGTTAAGCCACACTCGGACCGAAGATGGACTGGTCCAAGAGGGACCAGTAGCTCAGTGGTAGAGCACTCCAGCAGTGTATGGAAGGTCCTAGGTTCGAGTCCTAGTTGGGCCATGTCTCAACATGGTATCAGAGCCAGGTCCAGGCTAGGAGCCCCAAGCACACGAGAGGTGTGGCTTAAGGGGGGGTGTTGGTGTTAAGCCACACTCGGACCGAAGATGGCTTGGTCCAAGAGGGGCTAGTAGCCCAGTGGTAGAGCACTCTAGCAGTGTATGGAAGGTCCTAGGTTCAAGTCCTAGCTGGTCCATGTCTCAACACCATAAATATAACTTCAACCTCTCTCTTTTGACCAATATGATGAGATTTAACCACAATTTGCGATCCCTCAAATATTTGGTTATACTTATGATATTTAAGCTTACTTCATTTGACACCTTACCATAAAAAGCTTTTAATTTTGATCCATTTGCACACTGAAATTTCATATTAAATGATTTCCCAACAAATGATAGTTAAAAGTAAGATTCCATACTCCTTTGACTTCAAATCTATTTCTCGTCAAACCTCCAAGGGGCCAGTGCAATTCTCCTTTTTCACTCACTTTAGGGCATGCAAATTTCACTATTCCTTAAATACTATCTTTATCTTCTTCTCTACTCTCTGTCAAGGACTTTTTCTATTACAACCATTAGGTGCAGATCGGTCAGCTTCTTCAAGCACGATATATCAGCAACAAAGTGTCTCAAATGCTCCACCTCAATCTTCTTGAGTTCAAGTTGTTTTCCGTGTGTACCTTTCTCGTGATATTACAACCTCAAAATAACACCAAGATTCAAACTATCTCCAACTTGAGTAAAATATGTCTTTCTCTTTGTAGGCCTTGCACGATGATCTAAGAGTTTCAGCGTACTCTACCATTCATATCTTTGGAGGATTCGCCATATGACATGCATACCATGTTGCCTCCAGCAGGATTTATGTCCTTGCTTACACATTTGCATTGACGGGTCTATGGACTCTGCGTGCACATTTGCACCTTTTGGCTCTAGAAGGTTTTTGTAAACAAGCTGCACATTTGAAAAAATGCAAATGTGCAAAACATCTTTAGATCTCTGCTATTACTTATCAAGTTGATGCCATTTTTTACATTTGACATATCTTCTCCGCTTCATACTCCCGCATGCATGTTGACATAAGTCTTATCGTGGGTTTAAAATTCCCACGACCTCCTTTGAAAACTTGCGTTCTAAACCCAGCCTCTGACTTCTGCAGACAATAACATGGGATTAAAAATATTAGCGTGGGATTCTCCTTGACAGTATCTTGACACATCCTACGGGCTGCGGACTTTCACTTGTAATTTGCAAATGGCATGAAATAGGTTGTGGTGCAACATTGAAATTCCCCTCGCTTCCCTTTCGAAATTTCCCTTGCAATTTGCTTCTCCCATGAAAAGATCCATTGCACTTTGGCCATGGACTCCCGTGTGACATTGGCGTGGATTTGAAAATCTGAGGCTCCTTGTTGATGACACACGCGACAGGCTTTGGACTTTCCTTTGCATAATGCAAATTTACATGTGGCAAGCTGCGGGTTTCGAAGTTTTGTTTGCACCTTAAAAATTGCAAATTAAAGTTTCAATGCAACCCTGTAATCCCCTCCTGGTGCTCTGCGACTCTTATTCCTTTGCAATGAAAAATATTAGATTTAATATTTTTTTTTAATACTTAGTCATTTATTAATTCTTCATGGCTTGATTCCATCATGGACCTTGTAATCAAAGCACATTCAAAAACATGAAAACGTTAAGTGCTGATGAGGCCGAATTTTATGGTTTTTGCGTAATACGATTTCAAGAGAGGATTTTATTTTTGGATGAACTTTTATGCAGATTTCCTTCAGGAGGAAACGAATTAGACTTTCAGGTACTCATATCTCTAGAAAGGACACAAACTGTTTAGGATAGATTTGGACACTAACACATACAACCAAAAAAAGATTATAATTTTAATGGCTTCTCTATCTAAAAACAAAAATACACAATTCAAAAACAAAGAGAATCAAAATTTACAAATCCAAATATTGATCTCAATCACTTGTTTGCATTTTATTATTCAAATCTAGAAAAGTACATAACCCAGATACAAAGTTGCAGCATTCTCTTCTCTAAGAGTGTCAAAGAAATAAGAACCTCCTTCATTAAATAATCCATATTTTCTCTTTTATAAAATATCTCCACTCACAAAGGAAGTTGGAAATCCATCCATATCACTAACCTAACCTAGATAAAATTTTACTAAATAGAGTTTTTCCACATTGGATTTTATTATTAAGATATTTTTTACAATATTAAATGCAGTATTGACTTTTCATTTCAAACTATTTAATTCTAAAAATAAATAATTTTATTCATGACTCTAAATTCATAGCTCTTATCTTGGTGCCAATATTGGTATTCCTTTATTCTTTAAAGAAACTAATTATTTCTAAAATAATTAAAAATGTAGATAAGCCATTTGATTTGCATCTCAAGCCCATAAACAACATATTTGTAATTTTTCCATGTGGATTTACTTATGGCATTGGCTTTTCCATTGGGTGTGGAGTCAAGTAGAGCATCATGGATATTATAGAGAAAAAAATAAATGAATATCAACTCAAATGGGTAGGAAATTTTGAAAGCTAAAATTTCACTGTAATAAGGGGCTTTGACTGCGGGACCACATTCTCTAGTGAAATGTAGGAGAATACCAAACCTCATTTTTAATATGCCTCATCTATATTATAAATAGTGTTTAACATATTTACATATACCAATACAACTAATTAACATCTAATTCATCTATCATACTTGTGTGGGAAAGAACTCATGCTACTATGATAGATAATTGCCTTGCAAGCTCTACCTATTTTTGTATTAGAATTCTATATCAATGGTGTTTATCACACTCTCATTATATATTTCCAACTAGTAGCATTTTCACCTATCCCAATAGTAGAGAAATGAGTAGACATTGTTGGGCCAAATTATTCCCTTAAAATTCATACTTGTTTGTTTGTTGTGACAATTTGTTGCATTCATATCTCATGATAATTTTTTTTATATTTTTTCATATAATGGGTGTATATTCATTTATAATTATGTCATTATAATGTTTAATTTGTATGGGCATATGATTTTAAGATGAACATTCTTGACCATGTCCCAATAAAAAAATCACTTTTGACCTACTAGCTTTTGCACAATCTTGTATTTGTGTGATGTGAAGAGAAGTAATTAATAAAGCCACACAATGTAACAATGTTTGAAATTGCTGACATAAGGTTTGAATAGATTGAAACAAATATTTATAAGTAATAGTTGACAAACCAAAAAAAATCATATGAGAAGAGCTAAACATGCATTTCAAAAGTGGTTAGTGGTTTCTAAGTACAAGGTGGATAACTTCCTCTCCTACTGATGAATGAAAAACAAGGGTTGAAAGTTGAGTAAATATTGTGCCAATCTTGTAGAATATCCAAAAAATGAGCATAACCAATTGAAAGTTTCTTTCAATAACCTTCAATGTCTACCTTAAGAAGCATTTCAATTGCCTCATAGCTAGACTTCGACATTATTTCCATGTATTTGTTCAAAAACTCTATATTTTGAACTACATTAAGAACAATTGTAATTCCACTAATTACATATTCTAATTCTTGTAGAGGTAGATATATCTTTTATAGACCCTCTCAAACCATACAATAATCACCAAATTTTAGGGTTTAAATATAATTCTAGTGGCACATACATCTGTATCCATAAGATAAGAAAAACCTGAAGAAAAATAAATAGCAAAGGTATAGAGGCTTTATTAGAGAAGGAATTACAATTTGAGACTGACTCCAAAGCATCACCAATAAATGTTTTACATCAGACATATAAACCTTGTTAGTCCTCCAAAGGACTTGTTGCATAGAACCATGACCAATTTCACTAAGATTGAAAAATCAAAGGTTTGCACATTTTGAAAAAATATCCTTGTAACCTAATTTGTGCATATCCAATAATGAGTACATTCTATGAGACTATGTATCAATGAGGTGCCTCTTCATACTTATCCATCTCAATAAAAATCTTTCAATTGGGCATGTATTCAAAACATGTACAATTAGTGGAGGGACATAAAGTGTGTAAAAAAAATCCCAATCTAAAAATGTGAGCATGGGATGTGTTTGTTGAAATGCTTCAATGAATTTTAGTGCTTGCACTGTATTCAAAGCTCCATTTGGCATGGGTTGGGTGGATGTTATAATTACATTGTCAATTGAATTTTTCACCAATTCAAATTGCTTTCAACACATTTCTTGAGATTTTAACTCATTGATATATTCCTTAAAAAATTGAAGGCACATCCTCAATGAAATGTGGTCACTTGGGACCTAGGATTGTGATTACATTTATATTATGTGATACATCATGTTTGCCTTATTTCTTGTTAACATTTACAATAGAAAAATTATATGGCTATTGTGATGTAACCCACATAAAATTTCTAGTGTGATGTAACCCACATAGAATTTCAAAGCCATTGTTGAAGTTAGTGAATCTATCGAGGATATGCCCATCAATTTAGATATCCCAATTGTACCTTTTTGATCATTGATTTAATGTGACCATTAGTTTTGATTGCATATGAATATGATTTCTAGATATCATGATATATTTTTAAATCTTGAATTAATTTTTTTTTAAAAAAATGTGTCGATATGGTATAGTTTTCTTTCTCAAGTTTGCCTATGCATTCACAATCGCGTTAAATCATAATAGGGTGTCCCACTTTTTAGCATCAGGAGGTCATATATACTTCTAATCTCACATAAAAATATCTTGAATTTGGATCATTGATATTAATCAAATATATGTGTTTTAACTTATATATATATATATATATATATATATATATATATATATATATATATATATATATATATATATATATAGTGTGTGTGTGTGTGTGTGTGTGTGTGTGTGTGTGTGTGTATTATTTCAAAAATATTTAAAATTGTTAGGTATTTTTTAATTTCTAAAAAAAAATTATCCACATAATGGGACACAATATTATTCTTTGACTTGATCAAAGAATAGATCAAATATGTTATTCTCTCTATGCATGATCTATTCAACATAGGTTTTCAAACCTAATTCATTACCAAATTCTATTGGTAAATTATATTATCAAAGGTGTAGGATCAGTTGGTTTAGTTCATGATTTCCCCTATCAAATATTTCAATTCAATTCATTTTTTTAATATGGAGATCCTAAAATCGACTCCTTCAGAGCACTTTACAACTCTAAAGTATTGGAAAACCTAGGGTAGGCTTCAAAATTTGAATAAATTCATAATACCTAAGCCCATCATATTTAAATTGGATCTTTCATTCTTATTATGACCAATATTTTGAATAAACGTTTTTCTCAAAATTTGAATATTGTTACCTAGCTAAACAAATTGACTTGGAATTTGTAGTAGAAAATTTTCCATGTTTCAAATCTCAATGTATTCTATATTATCTAGAATATTTATTACATAATGAGTGTTGCATACCCTTTTTCATGCTCATTTCGCTTAGATAGTTTGTTTACAAATCAAATCATTTTTCATCAATCTCATTTTTGCTTATGATTACACCATCATATTATGTACATGGTGATCATATTTTAGGTTTTCTATAAGCTTATTCATATCCAATAGTATAATTATTGGCATATGATGGTGGATGAATTCATTTATCTCTATCTCTATCTTAAGCATATGAAATGAATATCAAGAACGCAAGTCTATTGCACTAATGGAGTTAGGCCTTTGATATGGGCATCTAATCTATTAGATAAGTTATTATAAAATAAAATATCCATCATATTGTCCATGGAGATATTAGAGTAGGTTTTTTATAAAATTATATAATTTTTCTTAAACATGTTTAACTTGCTTAGGTGTCATATTAGGTCATTTGAAAAAATATGCCTTAGCTTATTTACTAATTTTTAGTAGCATCTTGATTATCTATAAATGTACACTCTTAAATTTATTTGGATAATGAATCATAACGAATATTTTTATTTTCTCATATTTGATTTCACTTCTGAAATAAACTATCTTTTCTACATATTTATTTGCATGTTTCAGATATTTAAGCATTCATGTCTATCCAGTCTCAATCCTCGATTATGGCCCACTCAGACATGGTATCAAAGCAATTATAGTAATCTAATTCCATATATTTTGTTATAAAATATTGAGTTTTTATCTTTCATGTCAAATATCTGGCATTCCTTAACCTTGCATATTGTAGATTCACCATTTCTCAAATTTTGCTCTTCTTCTAGGATACTTGTTGACCCAAATTTAGAGAAAAGAATAATGAAAAATTCAAATTTTATACTTTATATTTTAGCCACTTTTTAAATGAAAAATGGCATGTGTCATTGAATTCATAAGGTTTCAAAACCCTAGGGTTAACTGTACTTATGAACTAGTTTCATGATAGTCAATTTCTACCATTTTTGGACAGTTTGATGTCATTTTCTTGGAATCCATACATATCCATAAAACTAGGGACTTGTAGGAAAAACCATTTTTGGGTTTTTATAGGTTTCTAAATAAAATTAGTGGTTTGTTTTTAGTTTTTTCATTTTAGTACCAAATATGAATATTTTGGGTGTTTTCAAGACTTGGAAGAACTTTGTTTATACATAAATATATGATATATTTCAACCCTTATTTGGACATTAGGTAGCTCGCAAACCCTCCTTATGTACTTGGTAGATTCACAAGGTTTGATAGATATTTATCCTTGCTCAGATAATGATTGTAACTCAAGCCTTGCTTGTGCACCCTTCAAATCATGAAATGTTCTTTAACAACCTTTATAATCTAAGCCTTGCATGAATACATTATAGAACATGAGCCTTGATCAAACAAGCATTGGAACCTAGTCCATACTTGGACATCTCTTAGAATTGAATCCTTTCTTGGACATTCCCCTAAAATTTCCACCTATCTGAACACCTACTAGATCTTGCAACTTGCCTAGATGTTTATTAGACTCTATCACCTACTCAAACAAATGTTAGATTCTCCCACTTGCATGGACATCTCCCTATTTCTATCATTCTTTACTTTTTCCACCCCACATTTTAGCATCTCCCATATTCTAACACTTCAATGTTTTCACATAGTGGCATGCATGCACACAATAAATTTAAGTTTGTAAGGAGTGACACTATTCATTGGGAAAGTTGGAGAGGTACATAACTCCCTCAGTGACATCACGGTGTAAAGTGTCCATCATCAAGGGGTAGTGGGACACTCATCCTAAGTCTTAACCCCTAGCCATATGAGATTTTAGACCTTGATCACAACCAACCCAAGGGGGATTAACTTTTGTTTAAAAATTTGGGTCCATATCTTTTGCAAGTCCAATCTCATTTTCCAAGATGGAGATTTCTTTAAGAACTTCAAACTAGCATAATTTTCTATAAGTAACTCCTTTTTAGGCACCACATTTTTAAAATGCAAGTTTTTTTGAGCTCTACATATTAGGTATATTATTACGCATTATAAAATTGGACATCTATAAATTCATGGGGGCTTACATTTCCTTATCTTTTTACACTATCAATTTAGCACGTATCATCTTTATGCACCATGGATCAAAATCTAGTTCCACTTATTAAACCATTTAACTATCACGAATGGAAAACCTAATTATTAATCTACTTGAGGAGTAAATGTTTACACCAAATCATGATGGGTACTGAAACATTATAGAGAGGGTTTAGTGGGTTAATAGATGTGGTGAGGTGTAAAATCTCTTATGCATGTTATTTCCCCTTACTCTTTCACATATACTTTACAAATAATCCTAATGATGTTTGAACCATACTCGAAACACACTTTGGGAAGCAAGATGTTCTTAGGGGTTGTAAGCTAGAGAATAAACTCATCAATTTAAGTCCAAACAACTTTTATACTATAAAACCTTTCTTCAATAAATTCAAACCACTCATATTAAATTTGATTCGATATAATATAGACAAAAATATGAATAACTGATTCTTTAAATCCTTACCAAATTAGATTTTAACTATTTTGTCTTTGTTTCTACCTTCCATGGCACTAAGCATGGCCTTGAAGTTACATGGACCATGTCATCCTTGAAGTATTTTTCTACTAACTTTACTTGGGAGTAATATAAGTGTATTTAAATGGGTACACTCAAGTCATCTAAATCACATACCTGAATTGTGAATCATGATAAATAGAAGGTTTCCCATAGTAAGGTGAGGAAATAGAACAAGAATGACCAAAATAAAAGAAAGGATTACAAAAATGATGCTAGTTCCAAATCATTAACTAAGTCCTCCTCTTCATGTGGGATACCTAGGAAAGAGAGATAAGTACATGTGGCTATTTTAATAAAACTAGGAATGATGAAACCAAATGTATGAAGAAACAAACTAATTAACTGATAAAGATGCTTGATAAAAACAACATCAATCTCCCTGATTCATTCAAATAGAGTTTCTCAACACGAGCCATTTAAGGACAAATACAATAGAACGGGAAATGGTAATGGAAAATCACTTGTTGTAGTTGCATCCCAACCTTACAAATGGGTAACTAATTCTAGTTCCTCACACCACATGGATTCATCACATGATATTTTCTCATCCTTGGAGACCTATTATATGCCTTCCATTATGTTGGGAGATGACACTTTTGTAGAAGTTAGTAGGAGAGGGTCAATTAAAGTGAGTGATGAGACATTTTAGAATGTTTTATGTGTTTCCTCATTGTCAACTAATCTCATATTTATTTATTACATCACTCACATTGGTTTATAAAAGAAAGTTTAGTTCACATTTGACTATGTGGTTATTAGGGAATTATAGAATAATGTTGTAGTTACAATTTAGAAAGTAGATCACTACTTACAATTGTCTACTTTCTCACAATTTTATCTTGGTCAACTCTCTACTAATTTATTCAATCATATAGATGAGGTGAATAAATTATGGAATGAGTGATTTGACCATCTTAACTATCGCTACCTAAAGTAACTTAGTCGAAATGACACGGTATCAAGATTGCATCGTGTCTAGTTTCTAATAGTATTTTTTAGGGTTGCATGCTTAGTAAACATCTTAATGAAAAGTATGACAAAGGAAAATCATAGAGAGCTACATATATTTTAGATCTAGTCCACAATGATATTTTTGGGCCTTTTTACAACTTTCATTTCGCAAGACTAGTAATATTCTTACCTTCATTGGTGATTTTTTAATGCATAAATGGATGTATTTTATTAAATAGAATTCTAAGGTATCTGATAATTTTTAGGATTTTAAGGCTCTATTATTAAAATAGTTAGGTCAATCCATCAATATTTTGTGTATGGGTAATTGTGGTGAGTATATCAACCATTTTTTGAATGATTCTACACTTTAGAGGGGATTGAACTACAACATACAGTTCTATATAGTCCTCAACATAATGGTTTTGTATAATTAAAGAATATATTCTTGACGGAAATCATAAATTATATGTTACACTCTAAATATCTTGCACCTCAATATTGGGTTGATACTATCAACTATGATTTTTATATATAGAATCAGGCTCCTCATACAAAATTGAAAGGGATCTCTCATTTTTAAGCATAGATAAGTAAGAAATGCATGGTTAAGAACTTATTAGTGTTTGGATCTCTTGTTATGGATCTCATTCCTAAGAATAAATTAAAGGAAATGGAATCTTAGAGTAAAACTCACATATTTGTTAGATATCCTAAGGGTGTTAAGGGATATAATCTTCTGCATCCAACCAATCATGAACTATTCATTGATAAAAGTGTTTGTTTTAAGGAGGGTTATTTGGATTACACATTTGCAACTTCTCCCTCTTCCTTTGACTCACATGGATTTGATGATATTTTTTATGATTCAGATCCACCTAGGTAAAATAATGATGATTTAGATTCTTAATCTAATTTTGATGATGATAGTAGTTATGGAGACTTAGCTCCTCTTTTTCCCTGACTATCTTTAGTGGATGAGGAATCTCCTCCTAATTCTCAAATTTTTGGTCCTCTTTGGGCTAAACAGACACTACAAAGTGTTGTCCATTAGGTTAGAGATCAATTAGGCACTGGGTGGACATGTTCATAATTCCATAACATCCCACATATATTCATTACATATTCTTCTAATCCATATTCATTCCATGAGGCATCAAGCATTCATGAATAGGATAAATCTATGAAAGAGGAATATAGTTCCTTGCTTAGAAACAACACTTTGGATTTAGTCTCTCTTCGTAAGGGAAGAAAACTTGATTGAATTAGATGGATCTATTAAACAAAATTTATAGCAAATGGATCTGTAGATAATCTCAAAGCATGCTTGGTTGCAAAAAAATTCTCTCAAGTATTTGGCATTTGACTATTCTAAGAATTTTTCCCCTATTGTCAAAATGAACTCAATCCAACTCACTCTTTCCATTGTCTCAGCACATCACTAAGATGTTATTAGATAGATGTGAAGAGTGATTTTCTTCATGGTGACCTCAAGTAAGAGATATACATGGTGGAACCACAAGGTTTTGTAGAATATTCTTCATTAGTTTTTAGACTTTCGTAATGCATTTATGGCCTCTAACAAACTATTTGGGCTTGGTATGCCAAGATTGACTCCTTTATTATTTCAGTTGGATTCACTAGATGTTATTCTAATACTAAAGTCTACATTTTTTGGTAGGATGACTCATTTTTTATTCTAATTCTCTATGTAGATGACCTTTTGATCACTGGGAGTTCTTCTTCCTATATTGTAATAATGAAAATTGTTTTGTTTGATTGGTTTTCAATGACTGACTTGGATTTATTGCATTAATTCTTTAGGATTGAAATGTATTAGTATTACTCCTACATCCTTATTGCACAATCCAAATATGATCTTTATTTTCTTGCACGGTTTAACATTATTGAATGTAAGCTAGGTCTAACACCCTTTATATCTAGTGCGAAGCTTGAGGTTTATTATCCTTCTCCATTATTTGATGCTACCTTATATCAAAAACTTGTTGGCAATCACATATATATTACACACACTAGACTTGAAATATCATATGTAGTGGGCATGGTCTCTATATTTATGTAGGAACTACATGAGCAACACTAAAAAGCAATTAAGAATATTATTCATTACATTTAGCATACTCAAAGTTTTGGAATTCACTATGGAGGAGGTATTGACATTGACTTGATCAGGTATAATGATTTAGATTGGGTTGGAGATATTTAGAATCACAACTCTAATACAGGCTACATTTTCTCCCTTGATTCAAGACTAATTAGTTGGTCAAGAAAGACACATAATTATATTAATTTATTTTCTACAAATGCATAATCCATATAAGACATTAATGGTTCTAATGAGGTTATGTGGCTTTAGGGGATTCTCACTACGTTTGGTATCTAGTTTCAATGACCAATTATCACCTTCTATAAAAATCAAAGCACCATTCATATTTTTAGGAATCTAGTCCACCATCAATAGACCAAGCATATCAAAATTCACATGCATTTCATTCAGGATCTTATTCATGAGTAAGTCATTGATCTTCACTATTATTAGACTTTAGATTACATTGATGACATATTCACTAGACCTTTGGGAATCTTTGGCATCATCCTTTAGGGAGGCTTCTTAGTTCCTTCCTTTTCTCTCTCTACTTCTATGGGGATTCTCTCTATTCTTTTAGGGATATGATATATGTACTTGGGTACCTCGTCAGACCTTATTGCTAGGACCTAATTATTCTACCCACCTAATCTATACTTGGGGGTGGGGGGAGTGTTAGTGTAGGTTTTTCTTATCATTATATGGTTTTTCCTACACTTATTTTTTATTTTTATTATGTGTCATATTAGGTCATTTATAAAAATATGGCTTAACTTATTTTCTAATTTTTGGTTATTTTTTGATTTTTTATAAGTATACCTTTCCTAAAGATATTTGGCTAATAAATTATATTGAAGATTTTTATTTGATCATGTTTGAATCCACTTCTACAATGCACTATCTATTCTACATATTTATTTATATGTTTTAGATATTTATGCATTCATTTCTATCTAGTTTCGATCCCTTTTTATGGCCCACTCTGATAGGAGATAGTTCTATGTATGCAACTCTTATTTATAATTTTTTCAAATGTACTATACCATTACTTTAAAATTGCATATAAGGTTTGAAATAGACACTACCATTGAATGTTAGGATAGTTTTTCAATCATATTTTGATCTTAGAGTAAGATGGTCATATGGGTATAAAGTGAATACTAAAAAAGTGCAATTGTATCTTGTTATGCTTTACAAATGTTATACCCAAATCCATATTATTACATATATTTCACCACAAAGAGATTCAATAAATCCTCTTTTTTTATAAAATATTATTTTTTAGCATACTTCTTATTCATATCAAAATATTGATTCAATCGTCTTCCATTAACACCAGCTATGGGGAAGTTGGCAATGATCATGGAGTATGGATTCATTTAATAAACCCATAAAAAATGTTCTCATGTTGATAGCATATTTACTGTCCTTTGATCAAGTTTCACCAAATTTTTTTTCTAGAACATAAAACCACACACAAAAACCTTTTGGGAACTAGAGATGAACATGAGGGAAGAAAAAAATACTAAAGCATCTTGTATTTATTGAACATGAAAACACTCACCCAAAATAATAAATTATAAAGATAATATGAAAGACACAATGTTACACAAATTAAAATATCTACAAGGGGGAATGAATATAGTATAATTAAACATGGTCAATCATGGATTGAGAAAAGCATGAGCCTATATGGAACAATATTTGGCAAAATGAAGATAGCCCTTTTAAAGGCATACGTAACCACAACAACATGGGTCTAATTGCATCATGGAAATAACATGAGATATGGGTGAGAAAACAAATATGGATTCACATTCTTGACTATGAATAACCAAAATATAAATACCACTTTCATCTTTAAATGAGATTATGATGCACTCATTTTCCTCATGAATATAAAGATTATGCTTCAAATAAATATACAAAATGTAAACAACATGAGACATACCTTCAACATCATTTCTTTGTGGTTTTTATTTTGTATTTTATATCACAAATGGTTGAACCAAATATTCTTTATATGCCTCCAAAGGTAGTCTTGTAAAAAACCTCATGACGCTTAAAATTACTAGAAGTATGTTTCTGATTGATACTTATATTTTCCTCAAAAATTTATGTGTTTTTGGTCAACATCAACACATGTATCCTCTTCACTAATATTCATCTTACTATGCTCGTGATTTGTCTCATGTTCTTAGAAGGAAGATAAAAATGTGTTTTCAGTGCAATCTTCCATGACTTTTATCTCTTATGTTTAAATATAAATATCATTTTCATTTTCATTCCAAACACCAAGAGCCTCTTTGATTTCATATTTGCTCCACCTTGTGTAATTTTTTAAGTGGGAAAAATTACCTTTGTTTGATTTGTACATCACCATAAAAATATTTCAAAAAATGCATTCTCTTAGGATCATCAACAATCTCATGAGTTTGATTTTATTTAAAAGCATAAATAAAGATTAAAACATTTATCATTGTAATATATCATTTTTAAGAGTATAATCAACACTTAACTTAGATTTCTCTATGATCATTTTCTTATATATTTATTCTCTTTGCCACCAACTATCCATGCTACCAAATTTTTGCATTCACAAATTAGACTTGGGTAGTGATAGAAAAGCTCAAAATATCAAAAAGATGGGTTGTGTTCTATCATTTTTTGTTTCAAATAAACAAAGTCTTAAAAATTATTTTGAAAGGGGAAGATTATATTTGAGTTTAAAAATGAAATTCACTATTTGATCCCCAATAGGGCGACCAAAATTGTTGGAAAAAATTATGCCTTTTGGATTTTTGTTGGTTTTATGAATCGCTCAGCGGGTTGTGACACATATTTTACAATAAATGGGTAGATTATCATTGATATGGTGAGTTTAATATAAGTTAGAGAGGGGAAAGTACCTAATATGAATGTGCAGTCTTTTTTTGTACTTTTAACTAAAAAGCTCAAAAATGAATAAAATTCAAAAATTGTAGAAACCAAAAAAATGGGAGATGAAGGTCAAGGTGAGAAACCCATAGTGGAATGAATGCATAAAAATACCATAATAACTTAGAATTGAATAAAATGACTTCAAATTACTCCCCTCACATAAAAATGGAAATAGGAATATCACATGTAATGGGAACAAAATTATTTCCTATACGCATAAAATCTCCTCAAATCTCAAATTCACTACACTTGGTACAAATATCACACACATAGTTTTCAACACAAAGTCAAAAAATATAGTGACTTGCACAAAACCCAAAAAACTAAAATTTTAATAGATTCTCTATCTATGAAAAATAATTAAAAAATCCATAAACAAATATCATCAAATCCCATAAAGTCAAATATTGATATCATCCACTCGCTTGCATTTTATTCTTAAAATCCATAAATATACATAGCCCACATACATAGTTGCAACCAACTCTTATCCAAGAGATTGAAATAAATAAGAACCCTTCATCACTTAATGATCAAAATTTATCTCTCTTGTACTATATTTTCACCTAAAATGAAATATAAAAAGTTATCCATTACACTAGCTCAACCTAAAGCTAATTTAACTCTAACTAGAGTTTTTGGATATTTTATTTTATTATTTGGGCATTTTCAAAATAGTAAACACAATTTTGATAGTGCATTTAAAAAAAATTAATTATAAGAATAACTAATTTGATTTGTGACTCTAAATTCCTAGATCTTATCTTATGACTCATTTTGACATTATTTTACAACATTAAATAAATTTATTAATTCTAAAATAATTAATAATGTATATAAATATTGTATTTTTCATCTTGAACCAATGGACATCATATTCATGATTTTTTCCATGTAACTTTAATTATATCATTTCTTTATCCATTAGATGTGGAGTTAGGTAGAGCACCATAAAAAACTAGAAGGAATGAACCAATGAAAAAAAACTCAAATGGGCATTGAAATCAAAATGGATAAATTTAACTAAAACACATAGGAAAAAAATTCATGTGAAGCATGACATTGTAACTGATAAATAACAAGTTCTATTGTTTACTTTAATTATAACTTTAAAAGTAAGTTTTGACAACTCTATTTCATTTATTGACAAGAGAAACAAATATATGCCATCTAGGCATTTATATCACCTTCAATTTAATCAATTTTGTTCAATTTACTCAATCCTTATAAGCATTTGAAAATATTGGAAAACATTTTTCTTGATTTCATTCAATCTCACCCAATATTTTATCATTTTTTCTTAATTTAGTTTAATCCTAAAATATCTGAATTTATTCCCCCTTTTAAGATGAATTATAGTAAACTATATGCTTTAAATCATTCATATAAAAATAACGAGTTAAATATATCATGTTTAATTACCAAAAAAAGCCAAAGATTAATAAAATCCTCAGAATGTTTTTATAGATGTTGGGAGAAGAAATCGGATAGTAAAGTTGCACATGATATTGGTATGTATCCGTGCATTATGTACTTAGTTTATCAAATATATGTATAGTTTGTCCTATCTCCATGACTTGTAATAGGTTAGAATGTGAACAAACTCCTATTTTGGCACTATTTTATTCTTTTTGGGAATTAGATGTTTAATTCTTAAGTAAAATAAAGGTCTAAATAAATATAAATTAGTAAATTAATGTGTCTCAATTAGCCAACTAATTTGTGTAAATAGATATATATTTTACCTTTTCTAAAAATAGAAAGAAGTGTAAAGAGATCAAACTTAGATTATTTTTGGTATAAACAGATGATGTAGGGTATTAAAACTATTATGTAAGGAAGGTAGACTATCATAAATAGGACCCAAAACTCTATTTTTGGATTGGATAGGAGCACCAAACTTAGGACACCCTACTACTTGGTGTTGTAGTACAATTTTCAGAGCTATTGTCCACTTTTGGTGTTGTTGTCCAATTTTGACACTGTTGTCTTAATGGTGTGGTTTTTTTTTGGTTTTGTTTGGCAAGCCTATGGTAGATGCTCTTAGTAATTGAAATTGAGTAGCAAATCTTTGGAAAAAGAGGAGGGGTTAGTGTGTAATAGATACACTGGATGCACTTCACACCTCATGTGTGGGTATGTTGCCTACATACCAATACTTTGAAGAGGGATCAAGATATGTAGTTCTCCCATTTGAAGTGCTTGTTACAATTATATGATATATGCAACTAGATGAAAACTAAAATGTAATTTTGATGACTAGGGACCAGTACGAGTGCTTGAATAGGCTTGAATTAGTCTTGGAAGGCTGTATGTAGAGAATAAGGAAAATTTCTTGAGTGTACTTATTTGTATTCTTGATTCTTTCCTGTGAATAAGTGCCAACCCTTATAAATGGACATTTATTGACCTTTTATAGGGAAAATGATTATCATGGGTTAGATTAGCTTGTATTAGGTCAATAGGGGGAAAGATAAGGATTTGGAAAAATTTGGCCATTTGAGGCTAAAGTGAACTTGGATAATATCACTGAAAATAAGACACCCTTGAATTCTAGCACTCCTACCAAGTTGGGTGCTATTATCCTAGGAGAATGAGACCTAGGGGGATGGATTTAGGTCTGAGAGGGATACTTGGGTCTCAAAAATCTAAGTTCAAGATGATATGGGTGATTGGGAATCAGTGAAAGTCTAGATAAGAAGGGTTAAGTGAGCAAGAAAGAGGACCTCTAGGTTAGGTGGTATTAGCCATGCCTAAGTCATCCAATTTCATATTTTATATGATTAAATTTACCCAGCCTATATTCTAGTGATGTAGCAAAGTGAAATACTAGAATAAAATAAAATAGAAAGCATACCTGAACTTAATTGTAAGGGAAAAGCTCATGACGCCGTGTGATGCTAGATGTGCATAGAGAGAGCATGTTGTGATGTGTGAATCTATAAATAAAACATTAATTAGATTATTTCTTACTATATATGCTATATTTAAAATAAGAATGTACAAAAATCTAAGAAATATGAAGAGAAAGGAATGAATATACCTCTTTAGGTACGTGAACCAATACAAAACATATTGTGATGCTAAGTAATGCTGAGTATGTGTTAAATCAAGAGTAATATCATGAATGGAGCTGAATGCTCAAATCCCTAAATTGTGGCTATATAATGCAAAGGCTAGCTCTTTAGTTCCATCATCATCAACTAAGTGAAGTTATTGAATCATGCATGTGCTAATCAATGTTTGGGTTGTGTGTCCAATCCCTTTGAATAAGTGTCTCAAGAATACAAAGGCTAGCTAGACCTTTGGCTTCATCATTTCCCCATAAAGTGAAACTATGAAGTCATACCAGTATAGAATAAATGTCATATAATATGGCTCATGTAATCATGAACGTGCTAGAAATTTGACATTATGGTGTGGATAGTTGAATGCGTACTAGAAACTAGGCCACTCTTGGTCATTTCAAAAGATGGAGATTAGACTTGTATGAAATCCACTCAAAAATAATGTACTAAGCTTATATGAAAGCCAAATCAAGAACTTGGGTAATCAAAAGAAATTTTAACTCAAATGAGATGTTAACCACCTGTAGATGGAGTAAGGCACACAACTACAAAGAATGCTTGGAATAAAATGAACTCAAAAATAAAAGAAGATCAATGTGCTACACACATTTCCCCCAATAAATGATGTCTAGAACATGGATTACAATCTGAAAGTTATGATAATTACCTAATCTAAACTAAACGTGAGAGCCATCATGTTGCGCATGATAACCCCTTATATTTTAGAAAACTATGCTGAAATTTTTGAATTTGAAGGATATGGAAGTGCAAAAATTGTCCCTAAACGGAACTTTTTCTTATTTATGGAAACCTAAGTGTTTTTCTACTTTTTTTTGATTGGTTTGACCTCTAGATTCTATGTTGACTATTCTAAATTCCATTGTTTTTATTTTTATAAGGTTTTATCTCTATAACAAAGCCCTTGTTTGATGCCCCCTCTTTTAATGGTAGGAATGATAAACTTGCAATCACTACCCTCAGAAAAAAGAGTCCTACAAGTGTGTTAATCTGAATATATATATGATATAACATTTTATATTTGATAATATGTTTCAATATATAGATTTTTTTTACTAAGATATTTTTATATCAATAGGGGTATGCCTAGATAGATATAAAAATGTGAAAGCATGTGCATGATACTAAATTGATAATGTTGGATATTAGTTATTAATTGTAGGGATGGAGTATGATGTCCATCATGGTATCCAATAAATCAATGTAAATGCATGACATGGATCATATCATTGCACACAATGAGGAGAAAACAAGCATATGAATCAAGAATCAATAATCAAGAAGCATACAAGGGTGGCTAAGGGGCCAAATAAGCAAGAGACATGGGCATATGTCCCTCAGACTGGAAAGCAAGCATACACGGCATGTTCAAATGCCACATACACATGCAAGTGAATAAGAAAATTTGGCACAAGGGCCATAAGCACATAGATGAGTATAAATAAAGGACATTGAAAAATGTCCTAAGGTACACACATGAACAAAAGAAGCAAGGGACATTAGTAACTTTCCTAAGGCACAAGCAGGAAACAAGTTGGAATTGAAAATACAATCACACAAGCTATGTTAAGCAAGCAGAGAAAACATGTAATAAGTGGAAATAGACAAGCATATCAAAATATTCAAATCAAATGTGAGAGTATGCAAAACATGTGTAATACAAGACTAGGTATATGCTAAGAAATACACAAGTGCTAGATACTAATGAGATGTCGATATAGTATTCTATGTAAGTTATAAAGTAATGTACATAATCATGATAACTCAAAGTGTGTGGTGAAGTAATGACATAACTTGGGTGGTGTATTCATGTAGAAGGTGCCCCCAGTGGGTGTGTATAACAATGAATGTCTTGAATGTAAAAGTATGAGTGCCCCTTCTATGGGTAGAATGAAGCAATTAAAGAGCTAGATGTCATTGTGTACACTCAAAAGAGATCAAGTAAATCATGGTAATGTAAAAAGAAGACATATAATATAATGAAACAATAAATGTAAGTCCTAGCCTGATAGTAGAAATGTAAAGCATGGATGATGCATATAATCAAACTATGTTTTTAATTTTTTTTAATTTTAATGCTTTTGTATTTTTGAAAATATTTGAACTATGTACAATCAAGTAGGAGAGTTTATGTACAATCGATGTGTTATAAATATCATACTTCATATGTAATTTGTGTAGATGCATAATGTTCATTAGATTTTTTAGTTTCTTTCCTTCGAGTGAGGCTAGATGGAACACTTTAGGGATAAGCTTTTCATTAACAACATAGGGACCTAGCCAATTTGGTTTGAATTTTCCTTTGGTTTCTTCTTTGGCATTGACATTTCAAAGGTTTTCTTTAAGAATAAGATCATTGAATTCAAATTCTCTAATGTGAACATGCTTATTTTAGGTTCATTGCATATTTTGTTGGTATATTCTAAGGTGTTCTATAGCTTGAATGCATGTATGGTCTAATTATAAAGCTGGTATAGATGCTTTTCTCAATATTGGTCATTGTTAAGAATACATTTTAGAGAGACACGAAGGGATGGAATTTCAAATTCTAATGGTAAAACTACTTCTGTGCCATAAATGAGTGAATATGGTATAGCCCTTGTGGGCATATGAATACTTATACGATAGGCCCATACTACAAAAACTAGTTGATTATGCCAATCATCACCAAATTTGGTTATGTTTTTCTCAAAATGTTGTTAATTGTTTTATTAGTGGCTTCTACTTAACCATTTCCTTATGGGTAGAATGGAGTGGAGAATGTGTGTTTAATTTTGTATTTGGTATAAATTTTTTTGACCATTTTCTTTTTAAAGGATGTCCCATTGTCTAAAAATATAGTAGCAGGTAGGTCGAAGTGTGAAATAATATGGGTCATGATAAGATTGAAAATATCTTCACCTATGGTAGATTGAAGTGGGGCTGCTTCCACCCATTTAGTAAAGTATTTCATGGTAGTGATTTTGAATTTATGTCCATTGGTAGACTCGAGGTTGATTTTTCTAATGAGATCAAATCCCCATAACATGAATAGTCATGGAGAGACAATAGGTTATAATTGTAGTGATAGTGTATGTTATATATTACTATGTCATTAATATTTATCACATAGTTTTTCATATTGTAAACATTCATCTTCCATGGTAGGCTAGTAGTACCCCTATCTAAGAATTTTATGAGACATGACTTTTCCATTATAATCACCACCACATTCACTATTGTGTATTTGAGTAAGAGCAATTTTGGATTTTATCAAGTTAAAGCACCGTAGTAAGTGTCTATTGAAGGATCATTTGAAAAGGTCCCCACTAATGATTACATAATAAATTACTTGGTTTTGTAACTTACATTTGTCATTTCGAGAGAAAGTGTCTGGTGTCATAGATTTATTGAGAAAGTTGTAAATTAGTAAACCATTCTGGGGTTGTGGAGCCTTGTGTGGTATCTAAAATGGAGAGAGTAATCAAATCTATGTTAGATATTGATGGTGATTGTAATTGTTTAATTGTAAAGATTTCTTGATCATCATTGATATCAATGGGAATTAGAGATGTCATACTAGCCATTACATCTACATATTTGTTGTCTTTTTAGGGAATGCTCTCAATATAAAATTAATCAAATTATGAGGATAAAAACTGTACCATATTGTGTTATGGGATAAGGTGTTCTTATTTTGTTTGATAAACATCATTGACTTGATTAACCACTAGTTAGGAATCCCCAAATATTTTAAAAGATTTTATTTTGAGGGATTTTGTAGCAAATAGTCCTAATATGAGTGCTTCATATTTCACTGTGTTGGTGGTGTATGAAAAACTTAATCAATATGCTATAGGAATTATATGGCTGAAGGGATTGATAAAGATAATGCCTACTCCTGCACTAGATGCACATTGAGAGCCATCAAAGAACATGGCCCAAGTATCTAAATGAGTAGAATATGTAGTGAAATCATTTCTAAATGTGTTACTTAAAGGGTTGATAACTAATAATGGGGTTTTTGCCAAATGGTCTGAAATGATTTGACCCTTAATCAGTATTTGGAGGACTATTGTAAAGTCAAATTCAATCAATAACCTAACCCATTTTGTGATGTGGCCAAAAAGATGTGGTTTTTCTAGTAAGAAGTTTAGAGGGTCTACTTTTGTGATTATGTGAGTTTCATTATTGACCATGTAATGTCAAAGTTTTTTGTGGAAAAAACTAATGCTAGACATAATTTTTCTATTGGGGAGTAATTTTTTTCATAATTGACCAATGTGTAACTTATGTAATAAATTGTGCATTTGGTGTTTTGATTATCATGTTGTGCTAAGAGTGATCCTAATATGTGATCAGTTGTAGAGATATAAAGGAGGAAATGCTTGTCTGAGATAGGTGGGACTAAAACAGGTGGATTATGGAGATATTGCTTAATTGTGTTGAAGCTATTTTGACAAGCTTGATCCTAAATAAAATTTTTATCTTTATTTAGTAATTATGTAAATGGATATGTTTTATCAAATGATGCACGTCAGGTTCACCAAATGTTTTATTCTTTCTAGGAATTAGGTTTTTAATTCCTTAGTAAAATAAAGTTCTAAGTAAATATAAACTAGTAAATTAATGTGTCTCAATTAGCCAACTAATTTGTGTAAATAGATATGTATTTTACCTTTTCTAAAAATATAAATAAGAGTAAAGAGATAAAACTTAGCTTATTTTGGGTAGAAACAAATGATGCAAGGTCTTGAAACTATTGTGCAGGAAGGTATACTATCGTAAATAGGACCCAAAACTCTATTTCTAGATTAGACAAGAGTGCTAAACTTAGGACACCCTAATACTTGGCACTGAAATCCAATTTTTATAGCTATTGTCCACTTTTGGCACTATTTTCCAATTTTGGTGTTGTTTCCCTAGTGGTCTGACTTTTTTTAGGTTTTATTTGGCAAGCTTGTGACACCCTGATAGTGAAATATTAGAGCTTGAACCTATGCAGAGCTCGTTGTATGTCTTATTCAATATTTCAAACCATTAGAGGCTCTTGGTGCTTAAAATTGAGTATAAAATCTTGGAAAAAAGAAGAGGGGTTAGTTTGTAAAGGATATGCTAGATTTACTTCACACCCTATGTGTAGGCATGTTACCTACATACCAATACTCTGAAGAGGGATCAAGCTAATGTAGTTCTTCCATTTGAAGTGTTTGGTGTAATTATGTGATGTATGTAACTAGTTTTAAAACTATAATGAACTTTGGATGACTAGGAACTAGTATGATTTCTTGAATAGGCTTGAATTAGTCTTGAAAGGTTATATGTAGAGAATAGGGAAGATTACTTGAGTGTATTTGTTTGTATTCTTGCTTCTTTATTGTGAATGAGTGCCAACTCTTCCAAATAGACATTGAATGGAATTTAATATGGAAACTAAGTATCATGGGTTAGATGAGCTTGCATTAGGACAATATGGGAAAAGATAAGGATTCAAAAAAAATTGATCAGTTGAGGCTAAAGTGAACTTGGACAACAATGCCAAAAATAGGACACCCCTAAATTTGGTTTCTTCTATCCAAGTTAGGTGATATTATTTTATGAGGATGATACCTAAGGGGATGGATTTAGGTTTGAGAGGGATGCCTAAGTCTCAAAAATATAAGTATGAGAAGCTATGGGTGACTGGGAATCAGTGAAAGTCTAGCCAAGAAGGGTTGAGTGAGCAAGAAAGAGGACCTATAGGTTAAGTGATATTAACCATTCCCAATTCATCCAATTTCACATTTTATATGATTATAGGCACCAAGTACAATAATAATATGAACAATCATAGATTTTAAACATCTATATATACTTGTATTTTTATGAAGAATAGAGTTCCACCTTCGAATAGATCAATATAAACTATTTTGGTTATGGTTGCCCATTGTGTTTCTTACTTTGTTCCTTATGTACATTTTCATGTATAATGTTTAGCTTACTTCTATCTAATATAATTTGAATTCTTTATAATTTCTAATGAAATACTAGGTGTTCATAATTCCTACCTAATGCATAATAATTCATCTTCATCATGCTTTAGTTTTCGAACCTTACGTATGAACACTCTATTCCATCCAATGCACTAAAGCATAAACCTATATATCCTTGTCCTTATCATGTTTGAATGCTTCAGGAACCTCTACTAACAATGGTGCAATGAGTGTGGAAACACTCCTTCTAGAGGAAGTTATGCTAAGATGGTTACCAGGGTAGAGAGACATTGAGACATGGTTATAAAAAATAATATGTAATTTCATAGAAGAATAATCAAAATAGACTGGTCTTACCATATAATAAATCATCTAAGAACACATTTATGGATAGACATTCAAAATTTTATGGTGTGAATTACCTTAACTGCTATATAATTGGTTGTCACGATTGGAATACTATTATTTTAACCCAATAATGAAGGAATTAATCATCTAGACTAAAGAAGAGGTAGATCAATTGTATAAATTAGAAACTAAGTGGATGAGGGCAATAGATTATTGGCTTACTACCATCATAGATGGATACATCATCGAGTTTGCATTACAAGGATACCTAAATTTCAAATCTACTTAGGACTTGTTTATTAGAGGAATTAGAGGAAAATTATTACAACAAATAACTATACTTGTGAAGATGTTGATTATGGATAAGGCCATGGTGACTACTCTATCCAATATGGAGTATTCACTTTTGGTGTATGGGGGTGTGTGTGACATCATGGTAAATCATGATTAAATAAGTAGATAAGGATTGAACCTAAATATAGAATGGATATGTGAGGGAAGAAGAGTCAAAATAAAAGTCTAGATTTAGAATGTGAGACGTGAAAATAGAGCAGATGGAATAAATAGAAGAATACCCATCTAGCTATGAGTAGAGGAAGGAGTAGTAGTAAACTACGTGATGAATGAGTAATAAGATGTGACGATAAAGATAAATAATGAAAGATTAAGAAGGAATATGATGAATGCTAGAATATAGAAAGAAGTGATGAAGAATGAGATGAAGAGGAAATTGAAGAAGGAAAAAATAACATATAAGTAGAGTAGTTATATGATAGATGTAGTGCATAGCTACAAGAATGTGTATTATCAAAAGAAGGAAATGAATAATTTATAAAATAAGTAGAAAATGGTCATAGACTAATCATAGGTTCAAGAATAAAAGAAGAAAAAATCACATGAAATAATCATAAACCAAAATAACACACATCCCTGTAGCCCAAACTCTTATGTTCCATTATAATTTTTCAGCTAGGTAGATAAGAAGATAGTAGTTGGGAAGGAACATTTTTAAAACAAGTGCATTGTCTGGGTGCTAAAATTAAAACAACATCAATTATAAATTTTTTGAAGGACATAAGGATTGTTGAAATCAATAAAGTAAATAAGAAAACACAAAAAAAATAAAGTGTGCATGTTGACTCTCCTAATGTGCAGATAAATCTTGGTAATAGGTAGGTAATGTCACCCAGAACACAACCTCCTCTTGTAACAGATACACAATAAATTTCTTCGACACTAGCTTACAAAATGGGTCATGTAGGAGGATTTATAAATATTTTAACCTATGATGGGTCTACGAACTCTAAACAATAATTTTTAACTTGTGAAATGAGATGGCAAGCTAAGGGCATTACTGATGAAGCTATCAAAAAGTGTGAGTTAGTAGGGGTACTAATAGAAAGAGTGCTTGAGTTCATATACTGAAGAGAAATTTAGATGGAAAGTCTACAAGATTTTAAGGACTAGATTGTCATAGAATTTAAGATAAAGAAATGTACAATTAAGACTATCCAAGGCTTGAAGGAAATTTGGCAGAGGTCAAGAGAATCATTCTATGACTATGATCACAAGTTCTCTGATGTTATGAACAAGTTATAATATGATTTCACTAACAAAGATAAAGCTACATGGTTTGTTGAAGGACTACATTCTAGAATCAATTTTTCTACTATTCAAACAAAATATGTCACTAAAGTAGATGCTAGAGTTTTTTCCCTAAGATTATAACAAATTGAAGACTATGGAGAAGCTTCTATCACAAATTCCAAAATTGAAAATACATTACAAGCCTTTATGAAGAGAATGGAACAATATCATGAGGCATATAAACATAAGTTTAATCTATGGTACATGGAGTGTGTAAAATAAGGACATCATATAAATGAATATCCTAAGATCAATATAGAATTCTATAAAATATGTTGAGTAGTAGAGCACACAAAAACATAGTTCCATCTTCTACAATAGTATGTCAAGAACCTAGATAATATATATTATAATTTCTACAAGTTTCATAATCATGATGAGAAGGACTACAGGTATTTGTAGGAACTCAATGAAGACATCACCAAAAATGTATTCATCATCATTACACAATAAGTGTCCTTGACAAAACAAATGATTCCAGGCCATGAGGTCAATAAAGGTTATGTGACCCAAGTAGGTCCATAATAGATTCCTAGTTTTCCATAATATCAGCATCAAGGTTTAGATATATGGACCCCTCCATTGATTTGGATACTTCCATCACAATAGTATGAGTATGCAGTAGGTGTAGAGGAGGATATCAGTCTAATAGAGGAGGTTCTATTGGTGGACATAGAGGAGGGTACCAAGGTGGTAGGGGAAATAACTATCAATGCCCTCCTTTGAAATGATATATATGTGGAGAGTATAATCATGTACAATGAAATTTCCCCTTGAATATTCAAAGATAATCTTATTGTGTATATTGTAGATTATATGACCAACACAAAACATAAGATTGTTTTATCCTAAAAAAACAAAGAAAGGATAAGGCTGTCAAGAATGTTAATATGGTAAATGCACATCCTAAGGAGGATGCATTCCTAAAAAATGTTACACAACATCAACATGCAAAAAGAGGTCTACCTCCTCTTGAAATTCTCCAAAACCAAGGCATTCAAAAATAAAAATAAGACAAGTACCCGAACCCCACTATAGAAAAGTGACTCATGTATGAATCTGCACAAATGGTAAAAAACATTCAACATCAAAACACTTATGAATTAGATGTTACCAAAATCAATACCCAAATGTATGTCTAGATCATTTTCATAATGTATCAGGATGGAGTTGTTACTATGCTAACAGATATAGGGAAAATTTTAAGTACACTATGTAATAAAGAAATCTCTTAAAACTTCACAAACTAAATACATAATCTACTGGAGTGTGCACAATGAGGGGAAAAAGACAAAAAAAGCTTATATGTCACATCAAAATAAAGTTGGGGGTTATAAAATCCCAAATGTTGTCTTTAATTTTGGTAGCATAGTCAACATGATTCCTAGGTCTACATGGGAGGCTATTGGATGACTAGTTATAATTTATATCTCATTAACACTAGGATTAGCTGACTATGGACAAATTAAGCCCATTGGTAGATTGAAACACATTGAGATCAAAGTCATAGAACTAACTCTATGAGGTAACTTTGAAGTCATAAATATGAAGATAACATCAACACATTATCAGATGTTGAATGGTAAGTGTTGACACTTGGATTTACATCCCTGAGGAGATGCCTAGCTCTCCTCATCCAAGTGTCACAATCGAAACATCACTCTTACTATGGGTGACAATATTGAGAGATGAATCTCTAGAAGGGATATTTCCCTTGTTGCACTCTTTAAATTACTCTCTTACCTATCAAATTTGGATGAAAAGGGTTAAGTAAATAACTAATAAAACCAAAAAAGGTGATGCACCAATTTCTAATCTCCTCTTATTGACTGAAATTATATTACTTAAATCCAAACAAATAATTTCTTACACAAAACTAACAACTCAACATGCATTGTCACATCAATGTTTCATATGTTAGATTAAAGATGGTATTTAATACTTAGGATGGTAATTGATGATTCCATGAGGGAACACAGTCATAAACCACTTAAAAGTCACCTACACACTTAGAAAATAATACTAACAAAGACTTGTAATAATATCAATCCTACACACTTGGTAGACAATAAAGGATAACTTGCTAGAAAATAAGATCTTCTACTAGACAAGACCAACAAGATTTAACTAACACTCAATTGCACAACATGTAAGTAGGAAAAATCACTTTTTTATTCTTTCAATAGTACTTAAAGTATTGTTGACGCTGGGATTGCACCCGATGGTAGGAAAATGGGTTCCTGCCTTCTCCTCACAACATGGAAACTCCTCTCTCACCTATGGGATGGTGAAGTAGGAGAGGAGAGTCTCTAGATAAGGGATAGCTCCCTTTGATGCATCATGTTGTTTCCAGAAAAAGTTAATAGGTATATATATAATATAAGGGGGGATGAAAAGGGAGAAGAAATGCATAGAAAACAAACTACCTATTCTAAAAGAGGTGATCCACCAAAAACAAGGTCGACCTTCACACAGCCACTCTCAGAATCAGACAAATACATACATACACTACACACTTGGTAGAAGGACCAGCCTAAAAAAAACTAGTAGGGAGGCTTCAATGGAAAATCTAGAACAACGATCACCCAAGGTGTTGTGAAACACACACTTATGAAGTAATTTCTTTTGCTCCTTCACTCCCAAATACTGCTCTTCTCCTATCAGCTGCAACAATGGTGCTTTGTAGATAGTAGGTTTGTTGGTGTTGAACCTGTGAGAGCATCAAAAGACAATGAATGGACACAAGCAAACATTCAACGCATACACAAAAATGTCTATCCAAAATGGAGGTAAAAAATTGCATTTGTATTGATCCAGGTGAAATTTTTGTAGAGCTGCACCCTTTACAAAATGTGGAAGATGATTACAAATGAACAAGTTCAAAATATATAGGAGAAGCAAGGAGGCCATTTGGCACTCCTTTTACAAGTGGCATACACGTCCCTTCATGGGAAGAACAAGTCACTCAAGGAATTAAATGGACTGCGCCCTTTTGTCTGCTCGAAAACCATCCTCTTTTTGATGACTTACACGGTTTATCAATCCATTTAATAAAAAATGGAGGAAAATTGATCTTATCTCAAATATTTGTGCCTTTCATGATAAATTCTATAAGGTTCTCTCAATGTGACTTGTCTGTATGAGTCAAGATAGTGAAACCCATGACAGTGAGAATGGTCTACAAGAGCAAAGTTGCCATTAGAGCATATTATTTTTGTGTTTTATGGTGATATAATTAGGTTTTATGATTTTTTTTAATGAATTTAAATATCATTATGATGTTTTCTTAGGTGTTATAATGTCATTTTTCCATGACTAGATGTTTGCAGTGCTCGGTAGTTTTTGGTGTGCTAGGGGAAGTGAAGTGTGTGAGTATATATGAAACAATTTGATGAATATAATGATATAATTGTTATTTTTTGGAATTTATTTTAAATATTAATTATATATATAATGTTGAGAGATATGTCACGGTGTTGAGATGTGGAAGCCAAAATGGCTTAACAGACTGTGTTAAGATTGTAAGAGAGTAACCTGAGAGATTGGTTAGAAAGATTAATGATTATCACTAAATTTTGAGAAATAAATGATGGAGGATGATTTATATACCATATAGGAGGTATTAATGTGAAATATAATTCATGTAATCACTATCACATTTTCTAAATATGAAGTTCTTCATGACTATGTTTTTGGAGGCTATAGGTAGTTTGAGTAGTCACTTTGCAAAGATGAGTTGGAGGTCCTCTAACCTGAGTTGAATAATATAATGAATTTTAAGATGTCAATTATGTATAAAATGATCAATATAATAATTTAATAGTATTTTTTTGTCCCTATTTAATTGTGGATAGTCAAGAGTTCTTGATTGTACTTTGACTATGTTTAACGATTAATTGAAAGAATTAGCTTGAGGCCTATTGGCCTATTTAGTGAATAAAAATGGATATGGTGATGACCATAAGGTCATAAATTTTATATAAATGTGGTTTTTTAATATTATAATGTGGAAAATATAACTATATGCTTCATATTTGTAAGGCAAGTTTTTTGGATGTGTGAAGGGCTAATGGCGATTAGGGTTAATAACGTAGTTTACAGTGCGAAATGAATCAAATAATGTTGGGGACCAAAGGTTATATTATTATGGGAATATTAAAGTTATATTTTAATTTTTTAAATAATTTTAAGAGATTCAATATGGTCTAATGGGTCTAAGTGTAACATGTTCCTTAGAGAAGGCCTAATTCCTTTAGGTCTCTAATAGGCCTAATAGGGTTTTGGTCCTTAAAGGGTATAACGAACCTATGGAGTGGTATTATAACTCATGTAAAGTATTTTTTCACCTATTTCAAGTATAATTAAGGAGATAAAATTATATTATCCAACCAATATGTGTGAGACCAAGTGTTGAGTATAAAAATAAGGCCAAATTGGCCTGTTTGAGTTAGTTGAATAAGAGAGGATACAAGTGAAGGAGAGAGAATTTGAAAGAGGAGGATAAGGTAATTGAGGACCATCATAGGGAGAAGATGAGTAGACATGTTTATCTAACATATTTTTTCATGTGGATGACCAGGTCAATGGACCTAATGATCCTAGAAGAGGCATGTTGAGTAAGAAGGCCTAAGAGGCTATTTGAGTGAGTTGATGGGCAAAGAGTGAAAACAAAGGAGGTAATCATCAGTTGAAGATTATAAATAGGTTTTATAATATGATAAAATATTATAAGTGACTTATGTTTTTCTAATCTACCTTGGGGGTTGGAGCCTCCTTGGAAGATTGAGCCTACAAGAGACTCGTTGAGTGGGTACTTAACTAGGTAGGGGTTGGAACTCTTTTTTAAGTTGGTGCTTCACTAAACTTTGGATCTTGAAATTATAGGACTAAAATATATATACATGGTTTAGTTGGTTTATCCCCCAAGAGGGTTTCCCACATATATCTGGTATTCTCTTGTGATATGTACATGTGGTTGTTTATGTATGCTTTGACCTTAATGTGAATGAATGCTTCCTAGAATGATGAATAGAATTGAATAGACATTGTTATGAAATTGATTCACCCCCTATCAGTAGCTAATTCAAAAAATTGGTATCAAAGCTAGACCTTCGGAGGAGTCTTGATAGTCTACAGGCGATCCTAAGTAGAATAAAGTATGATGAGGACTATGTTCATATTGTTTATAGTGATGGTGCTTGCAGAGTTATCTAAAGAGTTGAAATAATGTCAAGCGTACCATTTGGCAGCTCAGAAGGACTATATAGAAGATAATTCAAAGATCAAAGACCAATATGATCATCAAACAAGGTATGAGAGTTTCTTCAAAAATAATAACTTTCCATGAAAGAAAAATGAGCATAAAATTATTGACAAGAAGGAGTGGTTATAGTACCTAAGGAAGCTATAGGCTTAGGGGGAGCTATCAAGACAATTAATCAACTCATAAAAAATATGAATGAGTTATAAAAACATTTTGGTAGCCAAGTGTGGATAATATAATATGATATAACAAGTTCATAGACAAGAAGGTACATGTATGTGCAGCTATCATATATAAGCATAGTGTTTGTTAGAAGCCTCAAGCATGCTATTGAGACCTATTTGAGGTATGTTTGATCCTTCATATGGTATAAAAGTATGTACTTATTTGTATTTATATGATGGATAAGAATATATGATTTGAGGTAACAAAAGCCAATATAGGATTTCATTTATCATGAGTCTCAAGAGTGCACTTTAGTCATAGATTGGTTCACAAAACTAATATTATTAAAAGTAAAAACTAGTTGCTTAAAAGGCTTGAAACAAGGTTTTAACTATGTATAGATATAATGCATGATAATGTTTTCTAAATAATCATGGTATTGATGTTTTGGTGAACTCATAATGTCATATAGGAAACATGATGACATGATTGAAGGACCATAATAGTATGTTGAAGATGATCATTCATGTAGCTTGACATGAAGATGTTCTAGGCCTAAGAAAAGAAGGTGGTTGACTATGCTAGATTGAGAATTTTCTTGTATACATAATGAATCTATGTTTGTAATGATCTAAAATGGTGACTATATCTTGTAATCATGTTCAGTGAAGACAATAGGGAGAGATATTGAAGGTATTATTAAGACCATAGAGGTCTGAGCTTGAGAAATTCAATAAAGTAACTGTATTCTTAAGGTCTTTGTGAATGGGAGAAGTATTTGAGTTGTTAAGTGATTTTTTATCGATTAAGGTGATTGATGTAATTAAATAAAGGTATTATTTAGTTCAATTTTTCATGTAGGATTAGTTTTCTTGATCATTTTTTACCTCAGAAGTGATGAATGAGCTTAAGACACATATGATAATGAGATGAGGGTTTAACATCTTCTAGTGTTTTTAAACCCTAAGGTGTAATATTGTAATTCTATTAAATATAATATGTATTTTTGGATTAATGTGATTTTTCTAAGTTATTTAAAATATTTCCTTTTGTTTATGACAGGCTTGTAATGCACGTTTGAGCTCATGGTGAGGTCTAAGAAGCAAGACTCAGAATTGTTGATCTAGAGAGTTGTAGATTGGTCTATATGACCAATGCCATTGGAGGTAGAGAATGTTTCTCATGAAGATACATGGTATTTTATTGATCATAGAGTGAAATAAAAATTTATTGGTATCATGAGATTATTTATAGAAGTTATAAAGGTGTTCATGCCCTGTAGCATGATAATAAACTAGTAAGCTTGAAGAAAATTGCTATGGTGATCATTGAAGTTGTGTCATGAATTGAAATGATCTCTTGATGTCCTAGTGACATCGTAAGGTCATGAGGGGATTTATTTTCATGTTTCAAATTACACGAAGGTGTTCATAGTGTTCTAAAAATGACAAGTTTTGAGTAATCATATCAAGATATTCACTGTCTCCATGAGACCTATTAGTAGTATGAGGGCTAATGGAGTCTTCAGGAGGGTTAAAAAATTCCAAGTGAATGCATGAAGTAACTTTAAGAATGAGGATTATTTTAGTTTGATTATACATGTTCAATGTGTCTTGATAATAGCTCTCATAGGTCTGAGGAAGACATAAAATCTTGAGTTTTTAGACCACAAGAAACTAGTAATTATGAAAAAAAGAGGAAGCTTGATCTAAGGATCTTGTTTGAAGGGAAGAAAATGAGTTTTGTATCTATTATAAAAAGTTGATTTGTATTTTCCAAGTATGCATGGAAAAGGAAAAGTGTGATGTCTCTATGAATGATCAGGTCCTAGGATCAGTGGACTATGTAGATGACCTTGTGAGAGTGTATATTACCTTTGTCATTAATGTTAAAAGGGGAGAGAGATCATATTGATGGAGAAATTATTTGGTTTAGTTCATTTATGGTTTACCATCAATATGGTTTGTCATCAATGACAAAGGGGGAGATTTTTTCAATTTATCATTAATGTCACAAGTTTGTATATGGTCATTGATTTCAAATGAAGCTTGCTAGTGTGATCTATGAAGTGATCCATTAGAATGTCTTGTCTTGGTGAAGACATGCACAGTGAAGATGTTGAAGTGAGTGAATTGAGGATTATGAGAAGGTGTGAATTAGAAAATGAACATGGTATATAGGAGATTTATCATGTGAATGTGTTCTTAGTATTCATCTATAGTGGCAGAAAGGTATCCATGGGTATGGTACCTAGTAGGCCTATTTGTTGGCCTAGTTCCTATTCATGAACATGGATTTTAAAGGCATGCTTATGATGAGATGAAGGTAATAAGATTTAAGGTGTGTAATTTAATATAAAATCATGAGTGAGAGGTGCTGATGCACTCAGGAGAGTTCCAAATTGATCTTAAGAGGGAAAGTTTTTATTGAGGTCTACAACTAGACATTGCTCTAGACTATGCCTAACCCAATGAAGTGTTATACGATGTTGCCAAGGTTTATGAATGGTGAAAATAATTATATTATGACATTAGAGGTTTTATAAGAGTGTATATGAGGTTTTGAGAACATCAAAAGTAGTGATAGGGTCATATTCCAAAACCAAAAGTGACTTATAGTTGAAGGCCTAGTGTGCCAAAACACCTAGAGAGGCCAAATGGAGGATGAGGATCGGATTCCAAGGTTAGAACACTAATGTGAGAATGGAATGATGTTTTATAGGTTTATTAAATAATAATGACCAAGTATAAGGTCATTTATTGAAAGGGAAAGAAATAAAACACATTTGTAGGTCATGTGCATACAAATTGAAGGTTTCCAAGCCTAAGAAGGAAGTTTAGGTGCTCATTGGCATGTGTAACAGATGCATGGGAGGATAATAATTTTTTAAGATATGGAAAAGGGTCATAAGAATTATTTACATGAATTATTTTGGAATTTTAGTGATAGAGTTGTATGAACAATCGTTAATGAGGTTAACTGGTTGAAAAACCTCTCTAAGCCCTCATATTGACCCGATGGTGATGATACTGATAAAAAGTGAAAATAATGGTTTGTTTGATAAAATTTGATAATTTTATGTGGTATATGACTCCTTAAATAATTTCTAGGTGGTATTGGTGTGATAGGACTGTGAGTGAAAGAGAAAATTACTTGTTTCTAAAGAATTTAATGCTACAGGTAGAGTTGACCACGTCAATGCATACAAATGGTTGAAGGCTGAAGGTATATAATTGTTATTGATTTAAATGGTGTTATTTTTTTGTGTTATATCCTTTTTTTTATTAATTTTGATTACCCAAGTTGACCTATCACTAAAATGACAAAGAGTGAAAACAGTGAGAAAAACTAGGCAAGTGTGAGAATGTGTTTAGGGATGAGTTTCAAGTGACTAGGGATGAATCAATTTATTTTGGTTATTTATTTAATACCTATAAATATTTTTACCTTAGTTTATAATTGGTGATTATTCTCACATATAATCTATAAGGTGCTCTCGAAGTGACTTGTCTGTATGAGTCAAGACAGTGAAACCCAAGACAGTGAGAATGGTCTGCAGGAGCAAAGTTTCCATTGGATCATATGATTTTTGTGTTGGATGGTGATATAATTAATATTTATTATATTTTAAATTAATTTAAATATAATTATTATTATTATTTATAAAGTTTTATAAAGTCATGTTTCCATGATTGGATGTTTGCAGTGCTTGGTAGTAATTGGTGTGCTAGGGGAAGTGAAGTGTGTGAGTCTATATGACAAGATTTTATGCATATAATGAGTTAATTTTTTTTAATATATTTTAAATATTAATTATATATTTAAGGTGGATAGATAGGTTAAGTTGTTGATATGTGAAATCCAAAATGGCTTAGCAGATTGTGTTAAGATAGTAAGAGAGTAACCTGAGAGATTGGTCTAAAAGATGAATGATTGTAACTAGAGTTTGAGAAATAAATAATGGAAGATGATATAAATATAATATATGAGATATTAAATTTCATATTAAATCATGGAATCACTCTTACAAGTGATAAACATGAATTTATTCATGATTGTGTTTTTGGAGGTTACAGGCAGTTTGAGTAGTCACTTTGCAAAGATGAGTTGGAGATCCTCTGACCTGAGTTGAATAATATAATGAGTTTTAATATGTTAATTATGTATAAAAAGTTCATTATATTAATTTAGTAGCATTTTTTTCCTTTTTTAAGTGTAGAGAGTCAAGTTTTCTTGATTGTACTTTGATTATGTTTGACCATTCTAAGTGGTCATTTTTCAAGAATTGGCTTGAGGCTTGTTGGCCTATTTAGTGAATACAAATGGATATTGTGATTAGCATAAGGTAATTAATGTTGTATAAATTGTTTTTTTTTTGATATGATAATGTGGAAAAGATAACTATATGCTTTGCTTTTGTAAGGAAATTTTTCTGGGTGTGTGAAGGGCTAATGGCGAGTAGGCCTAATAGCTTGGTTCAAGGTGTGAAATGAATCAAATGGTGTTGGGAACCCAAGGATATATTAGGAGGGGCATATTAAATTTATATTTTAAGTGTTTCAATATTTTTAAGAGACTCAATATGGTCCAATGGGTCTGAGTGTAATGTGTGCCTTAGAGAAGCGTAATTTATTTAGGTCTCTAATAGGCCTAATAGGGTTTTGGTCGTTAAAGGGTATGACTGACATAAAAAGAGGTGGAATAAATAATGTAATATTTTTTTTGACCTATTATAATGATAATATAATATTTAAAATTATCTTGGCTGACCAATATGGGGATACCAAGAGTTGAGTATAAAAAAGGCCAAATTGGCCTATTTGATCTAGTTGAATAAGAGAGGATACAAGCAAAGGAGAGAGCCCTTGAAATAGGAGGAACATGTAATTGAAGAAAATAAAAGGGATAATATGATAATACATGTTTATATAACATATTTTTTGTATGTGTATGACTAGGTCAATGGACCTAATGAGCCTAGAAGAGGCATGTTGATCAAGAAGGCCTAAGAGGCTATTTGAGTGAGTTGAAGGGTAAAGAGTGAAAACAAAGGAGGTCATCATAAGTTGAAGACTAGAATAAAATGTTATAATATGATAATATATCATATTTCACTTAATTTGTGCTAATATACCTATGAGGTTGGATCCTCCTTGCAATACCGAGATTATAAAAGAGTAGTTGAGTGTTTGCTTAACTAGGTAGGGGTTGGAGCTCCTTGTGAAGTTGGTGATTAACTAAACATTGGATCTTGAAATTTTATGAATATAGTCAATATGCATGGTTCATTGGTTTTTATCCCCAAAGAGGGTTTCCTAGATATCTTGTGTTATTTTTTGATATGTACATGTGGTTGTTTATGTATGCTTTGATCTTTATGTGAATGAATGCTTCTTGGAATTGAATAGATATTGTTATGTAACTAATTAACCCCCCTCTCATTAGATAATTCCAATAAAAGTATATTTAGGAATATTTTATGAATCAAATTATGGTGGTTATTTAATGTCTTATAATTGTTGCATCAAGAATTTAAGATGATATGGATTAATACAAATTAACTCCATAAGGGGAATTTTACAAGGCATTGAATTGAGTTCTTCTAATAAATTTCAATGTGATTAGAAGATGAATAATTAACATGAGCCTTATGAGGTACTACATCTTTCATAAAAATAGGAGAAGTTAAGTGGAGTTATGGTTGTGAATGTGTCTCCTCATTTGGTTTGAAAGATATGGGTATAGTAGTTGTGGTATCTTTAACGAGTTATTATTCAATTGATGGTTTCTTAGGATTAATAACAAGATATTTTGAGTAGGTTTGTATATATAATTGAATTTTTTGAGTTCACATTTTTATAATTGGTATAATATTGGTTATAATCACCATTGATTTCACATATATCATCATTTGAATGTCGTGGGTTAGAAATAGAGAAGGATTTTTGAGTTTTGGATGATGGAGGTTTGGTAACTTGTTTTTTTTAGAGGCTTTGATGTAATCATGATGATGTAATTTTATCATATCATCATGGTCAAATGTATCTCCTAAAATAAAATAAACAACAAATTTTAGAATCCCATAACATGTTTCTTGAGAATGACCCACATCAACATGGAACCAACAGAATTTGTTAAGTCATACCATGAAGGTGGGGCATTATTATAGGTGAAGGGTTTAGAAGGAGATAATATTTTATTCATTTATTAGAATATTAATGGTGTATGTTAATCAAGTGGATTATCTACTTTAACTACTCTTACTTTTGTTTGAGGATGTGTAATATTAATTACATTAGTTAAAATTTGGAAGGATTCCTTAATGGATTTATGATTTGGCTCAAATTATTTCATAAGAAAATCTTATCTTTTAGACTTATCAAATCCATCATTTAGAGTTTATGGATAAAATTTTTGAACCTTATACTGAAGTGAAGTTGTTAAAGTGGATATAAAGAGTTTAAATATATTATCATCAATCATTTTATGATCTACTTTGTGAGCCAAAGATTTCCATCGTTTAATGAAATTATGAGCTGATTCTGAGGATTATTATTTAGCATTAATAAAATGACCAAGGCAATTTTTTGGAAGATCATTTTAAAAAAACCTTGAATAAGGCATTAATCAGATCTTCTAATTGTGAAATATAATGATGTGGTAATTGATTATACCATTCTAAGACATCTCCTATAAATGTTTTAACTTGATGTTTGGTGGTAGAAAAGGTATTTGTTTGAATCTATTTTTTTAAGAGATTACCAAATGCATTAAGAAATGATTTAAAGTCTTTAGCTCCATCATATTTAATAGTTAAATAGATATTTCTAATATCAATAGAAATGATGAAAGGATCCAATTATTCATTTTGGATATTTTGAAGCATCTTGTTATGCATAAGGGGTTACGTAATTATATTTCCATTGCAATCTGTAAGAGGGGAAGGGATAAGATTTTGATTATTTTGAGGTTAGATAAGAGGAGGTTGATTAGTCATGTGTAATAAATTATGTTTCATTTGAATCATTTGAGATGGATTTCTAATTTTTATAACATTCATTTGTAGGACTATTTATGCAAGGAATCAAGTAGTATCAATTTGTGCATTTTGGTTATTAGGAATAAGAGGTGGAATATTTGTGTTGTTAAGAGGAGGAATGTTGCCATTGTTAAAAGGAGGAATTTTAGTTTTTGGACGAGGAACATTCCCATTTTTAGGAATTGGAATATTGGTTATTAAATGATTTACTATGGGATTATTCATTAGGCTTGTACCGATTGCTCCTATAGTGTAATAAGGAAATTTTGATAGGGTAGTGCATTTAAAGGTGTGAAAAGGATTATATCCATAAATGTCATCATTTTGGGTAATTTGAACCATGTTTCAATCCCTAGATGAAGGATGAGATAAAGTTAAGCAAGAGTGAGTATCCTCTTGGATAACTAGGGTAGGAATGAAATAACAACCTATGTATCATTTAAATAGATTCAAGTTATTCAGAAAGATTTTAATAGGGAATTTCATGATGTTTAAAATATGGATCTAGGAATAAGGTGAAAATGTGTGAAATTTGGATAAAGTTGGACAAGTACTATATGGGATCGGCTATGTTAGGATCTACACATAGCTCTGAAACCAAGGTGTTAGTGAACCAAGCTCTAAACCAAGCTCTGATACCACTTGTTAGGATCCACTCCTAAGAGCACACTTGATTACCTTTGTATAATCAACTAAACATGAAATTAAACTAGAAGTAATAAGTAACTGGAATTCAGAAACAACAAAGAATATGAGATACAAGAAACAATACAATTTGTATTAACACTCTTCCAAAAGGAAATACAATGAAGAAATCTCACTCTTCCCACACCTCTTGGGCATCCAGTAATTCTCCCTCAAGAGTTCTCTCTCTCAATCAATTACAACCACAACTCAAACATAGAGTTGTTTCCAAGTAGACCTTCTTGATCTTGCTTCTTGTTGTGTTGCAGATCTCCTTGATCTTGCTACCCCACAGATCTAACTGACCTTGCACCCACACACCCACAGATCTCCTTGATCTTGCTACACCACAGATCAACTGACCTTACTTACCATGTAGATCTCCCTGATCTTACTACCTGTAGATCAACTGATCTTACACTTGGAAGGATCTAATCCTTTTGTCCTTAATTACAATTCCTTGTCCTTGATTACAATACAGCCCCATGGGTCTCTTAAATAGATCCCAAACCAAACAATAATTAGAAATGCAGACTCAAGACTAAAATTAGTCTTTACATGCAAACTAACTGTCTGTCTAAAATTAGACCAGTTCTGGAATGCACAAACGACCGACGTTGGTCTCTTGTCTATCTGGAGATGACCGACGTTAGTTGATTCTTGACCGATGTTGGTAGCTTTTTGGTCTACTCCTGACCGATGTCAGCAGTGTTACTGATGTCAATTATTGTGACACTCAGCAACCTCCACATTTGCATTAGTGAAGCTTTTAACTCCATAACTTAACAATCTCCCACTTAGAGATAAACAGCTACATCTGTACCTATACCTGTACATCCTCTAATTTGTTTCTAGATTGTATCACCATCTTCAAGTTCAATCTTGAAGACCAACAAAAGTTGAATGAAGATTCAACTTCTCCTTTATTCCCAACTTTGTTAACAAATTTGCAGGGTTCTTATCCTTGCTAGTCATTATGACTGCAACAACCTTCTGCATCTCTAAAATCTAGCTAACTGCCATTCCACCAACAGTGAACACATATCCTGTGGTGCTTCTCCTGCCATCCAAGTCACCTACCATTTCTAAATCTACATACGCATGTAGAGAAGTGCTTGACCCTGCATAGCATAAATACCTATTGCTGGTCCCTCTCAGACATCTGAGAATCCACTAAACTGCTTTCCAATGCTCCTTCCTTGGATTGGCCATAAACTTGCTGACAACTCCCACTACTTGGGTAATATCAGGTATAGTACATACCATGTACTCAACCTCATTATGTGATTTAGGACACTGTTCATAGCTCAACTTGAACTGTCCAACCATAGGTGTGCTTACCAGTTTTGCATCCTACAAATCAAACCTCTCCACTACCTTATTCACATAATCCTCTGAAGACAAAATCAACCTGTGATCTTCCCTATCTCTAGAAATACTCACGCCAAATATTTTTGCTCCTGAATCCTTCCTGGCACATGTTTGAGCTACTTTTACCTTTAGCTCAGTAAATCCCTACATGTGTGACCCTGTAACAAGCATATACACTACATACAGTAATAGGATAATGTAGCGACCATTATCCAACCTGGTAAAATAAAAATAGTGATTGCATTGACATTGACTAAAGCCATGCTTTGTAATAAACCTATCAAACCTCAAATACCACTATCCTAGAGCTTACTCAAGACCATGTAACCTGGCCTTCTGTCTCACCTGTCCATTCTCTCCTTTCTTTAACCTTTGAATCCATTTGTCTTTTAGTGCTTTCTTTTCGGCTGGCAACTCTACCAAATCCCATGTTTGGTTCTCTTCCAAGGAATCAATTTCCTCATTCATGCCACGCTCCCACTATTTCCTGGATTCTACCTACATTGCCTCTTTAAAACTTCCTAGTTTTCCACCATCAGTGAGCAACAAGTAGTATAAATAAGGGGAATAACAAATTTGAGGCTTACTTACCCTTTCAGTCCTCATCATGGGCATTTGAGACTCCTTGACAGCTTGATGTCTACCCAAATTACATTCTAATAGTGATTGATCTTGGTCATCTCTGAGTCTGCACATGACCGACATTAGTTTCATGCGACTGACCTGACTGACATCAATTTTTACCTGACCGACATCGGTTTTCACCTATCTGACATCACCAAATTTGGTCTGCACATGACCAATGTCAGTTCCTGCTTGATCGACATTGGTTCTCACCTGACCAATGTCGGTATCTATGTTTTCCTATGAGTGATGACTTTTACTTGTGAGCTCATTTTGGATCATGACCTTGTCCAAATCAACACTGCCCTACTTAGAACTATTCAGCCTTTTGAGCTAATCTCTATCCATCATATTCTCCTTGAAAACCAAGGCTTTCCAATTCTTAAATATGTCAAAAACATCAGATTTCCTCTTTATGCAATAAACCCAATCCTTTCTTGTAGCATCATCAGAAACATAACACTGTGATCCTCTAATAGAATCTCCCTGAGCTGGTCTCCACACCCCTGTGTGAACAAGCTCCAACATTTGCTTCTTCTTTGTTGACCTAGTTGTGAGAAACCTCACTTTCACTTGTTTCCCAAACATACAGTGCTCACAAAAATCTCTATCTATAAAATCTAAAAGCATACCTTTTGATTTAAGAACATCCATTCCCTTCTCACTCATGTGACCAAGCCTACAGAGCCACATCTTTACATCTACAGCTGAAGTAGATAAAATAGAAGGAGAATCAGTAATACAAGTAGGTAGATAAAGGGTACCTACTTTTTTACCTCTAGCTAAAACAAGTGCACCCTTGGAAACTTTCCAAGATTCTACTGTGAGAGTTACTGTGCAACCCTCATCACCCAACTTTCCTACAGAAATCAAATTCCGCTTCAGGACTGGGACATGCATGACATCCTTCAACACCCATGTGTTGCTAGCCTGCAACTTCAGCTGCACTTCCCCTTTGCCAACCATTTGACAAGGCTTATCATACAGATAATCCTCTATCTGTATCCTCCATAATTGATAATTCTTGCCATTGAATTTCTCCATTCTTAGCTTACTTTTTTCCGCCATTGCTTTACTCCCACTCAATCAGAAACCCCTGTGAGTGACCTGTAATCAACAAACACTTAACACACTCTGAGATTTTCTTCGACCTAGCTCTGATACCAATTGTTAGTGGTCCTAGCTCTGATACCACTTGTTAGGATCCACTCCTAAGAGCACACTTGAATACCTTTGTATAAGCAACTAAACATAGAATTAAACCAAAAGTAACAAGTAACTAGAATTTAGAAACAACAAAGAATATGAGATACGAGAAACAATACAATCTGTATTAACACTCTTCTAGAAGGAAATACAATGAAGAAATCTCACTCTTCCCACACCTCTTGGGCATCCAGTAATTCTCCCTCAAGAGTTCTCTCTCTCAATCAATTACAACCACAACTCAAACACAGAGTTGTTTCCAAGCAGACCTTGATCTTGCTTCTTGTTGTGTTGCAAATCTCCTTGATCTTGCTACCCCGTAGATCTAACTAACCTTGCACCCACACACCCGTAGATCTCCTTGATCTTGCTACATTACAGATCAACTGACCTTGCTTACCATGTAGATCTCCCTGATCTTGTTACCTATAGATCAATTGATCTTACACTTGGAAGGATCTAATCCTTTTGTCCTTAATTACAAGTCCTTGTCCTTGATTACAATACAGCCCCATGGGTCTCTTAAATAGATCCCAAACCAAATAATAATTAGAAACACAGACTTAAGACTAGAATTAGTCTTTACATGCAAACTAATTGTCTATCTAAAATTAGACCAGTTCTGGAATGCACAGACGACCGACGTCAGTCTATTGTCTATCTACAGATGACTAATGTTGACCGATTCCTGATCGATGTTGATAGCTTTTGGTCTACTCCTGACCGATGTCGGTAGTGTTATCGATGTCGATTACTGTGACACTCAGCAACCTCCACATTTTCATCAGTGAAGCTTTTAGCTCCACAACTTAACAGGCTAGATAATATTTTATAAAAATAACTAAGTCAACTAGAGGGTACATAGTTGGTCAAAGCGTACAAAGTGAAAGTAGTTGATTGAGTTTGAAAGGAAAAAAAAGGGTAATGTTTAAGAGACTAAATCAAATAGGTTGACTGTGTTTTGTAAAAAGGATGAAAAACAAAATCTATTGGAAACTGAGTCAAATAGATTGACCGCATTCTATAGGAAGATAAACAAACTAATATTTAAGAGACTAAGTCAAACAGATCAACTATGTTGCTTAATAGTATGTAAGATATTGAATTGAATGGATTGACTATGTTCTATAGGTAAGAAATTTCAGAAATGTTATAAATCTAGACAACTAAGTGTTAATTTTTAGATAAGTTAATTGAACACATAGGAAACTATGTTGATTGGGTTGATCTAGTTACAACACACAACACAAACTTTGTACCAATGCTAGATAATACAAGTTTTGAAATATAAAATATAATTTGCAAACAATAATGAACAATACTAAAATGTACATACTCTAATGTTACTAATGCATTTTAAATCATGACTTAAAATGTTATAGGGCATTTGGATTTGCAAGGGACCTATGAAAAGGTATGCTAAAGATGGTTTCAGGTTTGTTAAAGATGATATATATATATATATATATATATATATATATATATATATATATATATATATATATAACGGTGATGGCATGAGATTGGTATTAGGGCCTACCCGCTCACTTCACAATCCCATAGAGATACGATTGTCAATTGATTTACCAATATACTATCAATTATTTTTTTATACTCGGCCATAACACCAAGAAAACTTCCCCCTTGGTGATGAGATTCAAGTAGGCAGACCTAGGTAGAATTGTTTAATTACTTATTTGATATTTTCACGATTTGGTAGTTTGTGAGGGAGCAATGTGACTAAGCTGGTAAATTAACCTTCCTAGTTATACTATGTACACTACATAAGCAAGAAAGAAAAATAAATAAATAAATTACTACTGTCAATGTGGGTTAATTCCCTTTGCAGAAATGAAGAAAATAGAATGAAGTCAATTGGGCTAACTAAGATATGCAAATAATAAAACAAGGTCAATCAGATCGACATAGTCTATTATAAGATAGGCCAATAGAAATGCATTTTATCGAGTTGAATGACTATTTAGAAAAAAATAAAAATACAGAACTAAGTTAATTAGACCAACTTATTTTTTTATAAGGAATTTTTTTATAGAGTTGGAAAACTAGGAAATATAGTGCTGAAAATTTGATTTTTTGAAAAAGAGTAAAAAAATAAAAAAAATAAAAAATGAGGATGATTAGAATGAATTATCAGAGTTGTTGCTAGAATCTAGATAATGCAAATGCAATGGAGACATGATCACATGAGATGAAGCTAGTGCACATCACATAGATGTTAAAGCAATTTGAAATTATACAAGAAGATAAATTGCACAAGACAAATAAGAGAAAACCTAATATTTGATTAACATAAGATCGCCAAAAGTGAAGAATACATATAAGAGAGCACGTAAATCCTCCACAAAAGGTGGTCAAAGCACCCCAAGAATAGACTGTAACTCCTCCATGAAAGGTGGTGACAAGGTGCTAAGAATAGATAAGTAACTCCCATACCTGGAATAGCTGGTCAAAGGAGTTACTTATGACATTTTTATGACACCTATGACACACATCTCCACATAAGCTAGCCTATCCCACAAATGTAGGAAAACTCCATGTATGTACAAATATAAAATTTCCCTAATTAAATAATAGGGAAAAATAAAAACCTACACTAATACCCCCCATGCGCAGCTTAGGTGGGTAGTGTGGAAATATAAAATGGGTCGCAACAACTAGGCCTGATGAGGTACCCATGTACAAATGCAATCTCCCATAAGATAGAGAAAAGGAGAAAACCCGTAGGAAAAAAGTCCCCCCCAAAAGAGAGACATAAAAGAAATGAAGAGGCTAGTGGATGAATGAACTTGTAGATGAATGAACTTGCTCTTAGTGAAAGGTTTGGTGAAGATGTCTGCAACTTGCTTTGAAGACTGGAAAAATATAGAGTCAATGACCTGACTATGAATAAGTTCCTAAATGAAATGCATGTGAATCTCTATGTGCTTGGTCTGTTGGTGCTGAACCAGATTCATACAAATCTGAATGGTACTCTGGTTGTCATAATAAATGATGGTGAGCTACCTGATAGAAATGCCAAACTCATAAAGTATCTCATAAAGCCAAAGAGCCTCAGTAGTTGCATAAATAGCTCCCCTATACTTTGCCTCTGTGGATGATATAGCAATAGCATTTTGCTTCTTTCTAGACCAACTGATAGGACCAAAACCTAGAGAGAAATTGTAACTAGAAGTGGACTTGCGAGTCTGTGAATTGTCAGCCTAGTCTAAATTTGTATATCCAACCAAGTCAACTTATATGCCAAATCTATAATGAATTCCATATCTATGTGAACCCTATATGTAATGCAAGATTCTCTTAGCTACTTTCCAATGCAGCTCATGAGGTTCCTACATGAATCTGGAGACAAGTCCCACTGTATATGATATGTTGGGTCTGGTGTGAGTCAAGTAGATGAGACTACCAACAAGTTGTCGATACTGAGTGGCATCAACCAATGGTGAAGAACAGTCAGCCTCAAGCTTGACTCCTGATAGAAAGGGAGTCAGAGATGGCTTGCAATTAGCCATGTGAAACTGTGCCAATAAGTCAAGAGCATACTTAGGTTGTGCAAGAGAAATCCCTAAATTTGACTGTGAGATCTCGATGCCAAGAAAGTAGTGCAACAAACCCAAGTCTATCATGTCAAATCTATCTTAGAGAGATGCCTTCACTGATGCAATGGCTGATGAAGAACTCCCGGTGATCAAAATGTTATCAACACATAGAACCAAAATTAGGAGCAAATCATCCTACCGCAAGAAGTAGACATTGGGGTCAGAATGGCACCTAGTGAAACCCGCTATGAGAAGGAAGGAATCCATCTTGGTGTATCATGCCCGAGGGGCCTATTTAAGGCCATAGATAAATTTCTTAAGTCTTCATACTAAGGAAGAATACTGAACAAATCCTTGTAGCTGCTCCATGTAGATCTCCTCCTCTAGGTCTCCATGAAGAAAGGCACTCTTCACATCCATCTGGTGCACATCCCAACCATGTGTTGTGGCAATAGCTAAGGTGAGTCAGATAGAATTCATCTTTGCAATGGGTACAAAGGTCTTTGAGTAAATGCCTGCCTCTTGTGAGAAACCCTTGGCGAATCATACCTTGTACTTATCAACCAACCCATCTGCTACAAACTTGGTTCAATATGTCCACCTACATCAAACCATATTCCTTCCCTTGGGAAGTGAAGTCAAATCCCAAGTGTGATTTTTGATTAAAGAAGAATATTATTCCTCCATAGCACTATCCCACTTAGGTACCCCCGATGCCTCTCAAAAATTTTGTGGATCTAAAACTGAAGCAAAGAAGGCATGTGGATCTCTCTGAAAATCCCCCTAGTACATCTGTCATCTGTGAGATCTCCTGCCCAAGTGCCAGCACTCTCAAGTGTCTGTCTGGCCCAAAGTGGCCCACAAGTGGGTGAGTCAGGTGCTAACTCCTCATCCTCTAACTGACTAGAGGTGGATGACTCTGCATCACTATCCTCACTGTCTGAACTTAAAGAAGAAGATGTCTCTGGCTCAAGAACCTGCTATGGCTGATCTAATCTGATGAGGAATCATTATGAAGAAGTAGATCCAATGAGGGAGAAGTGCCAAGTGTTGAGTCTCTAAGACTCTCTTGAAAATGGACACTTCTCTCAATGAATAACTCATGAGTGACTGGATCTAGAAGGAGATATCCCTTAATACCATCTGGATATCCTACAAAGATGCAAGGCTTAGACTGACATTTCATAGCTTTCCATTTCTTCTATAGTATGCAGGCCATGGTTGGGGATCTAAAAACCCTAAGGTGCTCAACATCAAGTTTCCTTTTATGCCAAGCTTCAAAGGGTGTTATCCCTTTTAAAGCTTTGTGAGGAACCCTATTTTGAATGTAGCAAACACAATTGATGGCTTCAGCCTAGTACTATGGTGCTAAGGATTTGCAGTGAATCATACAGCTACTCATCTCTTTCGAGAACCTATTTTTGCATTTTTTAAACCCATTTTGTGAAGGAATGTAAGTGACTGTGTGCTACAAATCAATCCCCTCTATGGTGAAAAACTGCTCAAACCTGATGCTGGCATACTTCCCTCCATTATCAATTCAAAGAACCTTGATGGATTTCTCATTCTGTTTCTCAACAAGAGCCTTCAAGTCTAGAAAATTTTCAAACACTTGAGACTTTTGTTTGAGAAAATATATCCAAGTGTACCTAGAGAAATCATCAATGAAAGTGAGGATGAACTTGTCCCTTATGAAAGATGGTTTGAGAAAGGGTCCTAATACATCACTGTTGACTAACTCCAAGGGTTGTGAAGCCCTCCAAGCTTTTCATATGTCAAATTTTGCTTTGGGATGCTTCCCAAGGGAACACCCCTCGCAAAGTCCTTTTGAAAATTAGACATGAGGCAAGTTAATGACCATGTCATGTTTGCAAAGTTACTCAAGGTAGCGGTAGTTAAGGTGGCCAAACCTCTCATGCCATAATTTGCTAACTCCATATGAATGATTCAACAATGATGTTGGAGAAGAATCAGGTGAAAAATGTGAGAAAGTGTATAATCTTGCTTGATGATCTGCCCTACCCACTACCATTTTAGTATCACTAAACAACTCCCTGATAGCCACTGAATCTAGTGAAAACTCAACTCTCATGCCCCAACCAATGTGAGTGATTTGGTACACTGATAGGAGATTGGTTGAAAGAGAAGGAACTCTTAGAACATTATTGAATTTTCCTCCTTCCATTTCAACTGACCCTTTCCCTACAATGGAAACTGATGTGTCATCACCCAAACTAATTGAAGTATGTTAGAAGGCTCTAAAGATGAAAACTCAACTAGTGAAGAGCCCTGTGATGAGAAGCACCCGAGTCAATGACCCATGAAGATGTACAAGCTAATATAGCTACAAGGGCCTTGCCCTTTTATTTCTCCTTACCCTTGCCTTTTGCCTTAATAGAATCTTGGGTAGATGAATTACGCTTGATGGACTCAAGAATACCTATGTTGTGCTTCTCTAAAAGATGAGTTAGGTGATCTATTTATTTCTTCATGCATTTATGTTCATCATGCCCTACCTTCTTAAAATAGGCACACTTAGCCTTCTCCTTCTTAGGTTTAGCATTGGAGGAGGAAGACTCAGTGTTGTTTTTGGCAGGATTGTTGTTTTCTTTCTTCTTCTCCTAGTCCTTGTTCTTTTTCTTCTTCTCCTTTATTGAAGTCTTATCCTTACCATTTCCAGCTATCAATGCTTGGGGTTGAGTAGAATTCATTGTGCCCATTTTAATTAGATTATCTTGCTCCCTAGTCAAGTCGACAATGAATGAATCCAAAGAAGGCATTTTCCATGTAGTGTCAAGGGCAATATTTTGTGGCATGAAAAGTGGAGACAAAGACTGAATAGATTGGAACTAATTTTGTGAGAATAGAAAGGATGAGTTGATCATCTTTCTTCTCTATATCACATTCTTTAAATTGAAATATAAGGGCCTTAAACTTAGTGAAGAAGTCTTGTAGGGTGTCAAAGTTTCTAGGACTTAGACTTATGAGTTCATTTTCGAACTCATGACCTCTCATCTCATCAAGCTTCCAGAATAAGGTTTCTAGGATGTCCCATATGTATTTGGGAGTATTGGAGGTTTCTAAATGGAATAGAAGTTATGGAGACATGGAAAATCTTAGTAATCCATAGGCTTCATCACTATGGTTGTACCACTTGACCTTTTCAGCATCAGTGCTAGGTTTTACTTCAGTACCCATGGTGATCCTATGCAACCCTTTGCTTCTAAGAATGATTGACATTTTAACCTTCAATTCATGATATTTGAATGGTGTTAGGGGTTTAAGTTTAAGATAATCCATTTTAAGCTTAATTTTGGTGAAGTTGTGTTGATTGCAAGTTGTGAAATTATGCAGAAAGGAAAATGAAAGCAAATATTGCAAGTGCTGAAAAGTAATCACACCCCCCCAAAATGTTGAGCCCCCCCCAAAAAAAAATATGCAATCTCATACTCAAAAGATGTCGCGCTCAGCTGAGAATGTGTCTTAGAGCAATCAGTGCAAGACTTTAAGCAAACAGGACGTCGGACTCAGTAAAAAATGCGTCTCGGGAGACCCAAATTTTAGGCACTTTATAAACTAGTACATTTTTAACAAATAATAAGCCTACACTATGTATAATTAAAATACAAACACTTTTGCAAAAAATGGCACCTGAATCCGAGCTGCCATTTGCAAGATATTAAAGATTCAATTTCCCGTAAACTAGTGTTTTTGCAAAAAAATAACACTAAAACATTAAAACAATGCCTATTTTGAGAGAGAAAGTGGCCTTCCAACCACTCATTGGACTTGACATGGAGCAAGGAATCTAAAGGAGGTCTTTGTGAGGGGGAATTGGCCTCCTGCCAACCCGGTCCTCACCCTTCGTCTTCGACAGGCGAAGATACAAGTTTAAATTTTAAACCCCCAAATTATCAAAACTTGAAAATTGTCTAAAATACTTAATACTTAGTCAAATTGACTGGATTTTTTTTAACAAGTCAATTTTAATTGAAAAAATAAAGTTAAAGATAATTTAATGGATGGCCAAGTGTCTAAGGGCCCACATGGGATGCCAAACAAGGAAAAGGAGTGCTATTTTCAAAAGGAATAGTTCTCCACTACCTCATCACGCGCCTCTTGCATGCTGGACATCGTGCAGCTCCACTTCACCCTACTATAAAGAAGACCATTGCTGCCAAGCCGGATGCTAAACCTGCTACTGCAAAGAAGGTTGGCGAAAGGCCTGCTAAGAAGCCTACCGCTGCAAAACCAGCACCTGCTGCGAAGAAACCTACAAGTGTTGATCTCTAGTTTTCAAAGGCAATGGCTTTTATAGATGAAAATGCCCCTGTGGCGAATCCTCCTACGGCTGAAGTTGTTGTCGCGCCTGTAAAGACTAAAGAGAAGACAACCAAGACACCCAAGGCCAAGGCTCCCAAGGAAAAGAAAAAAGAAACACAAGAAATATAATGAAAGGCCTTTTTTAAGATCAGATCTAGAAATTAAAAAAAGAACATAAAGAGAACTCCACTCCTCACGATTTCAAAATAAACTAATAGCATAACCAGACACACGATTACTAGGGTGGCTCTAATACCATATCAGAGTTGTTGCCAGAATCTGAATAATGCGAATGCAATGGAGACGTGATTACATGAGATGAAGCTAGTGCACATCACATAGATGCTAAAGCAATTTGAAATTATACAAGAAGATAAATTGCACATGATAAATAGGAGAAAACCCAATATTTGATTAACATAAGATGGCCAAAAGTGAAGAATACATATAGGAGAGCACGTAACTCCTCCACAAAAGGTGGTCAAAGTACCCCAAGAATAGACTGTAACTCCTCCATGGAAGGTGGTGACAAGGTGCAAAGAATAGAGAAGTAACTCCCATACCCAAAATAGCCGGTCAAAGGAGTTACTTATGACATTATTATGACACCTATGACACATCTATGACCCACATCTCCACATAAGCTAGCCTATCCCACAAATATAGGAAAACTCCATGTATAAACAAATATAAAATTTCCGTAATTAAATAATAGGGAAAAATAAAAAACTACACTAATATGAATTTGATAATTAATATGAAATAGATGGGATCAATCTCATAATGTGTTGAAGATGTTGAATTACTACATTTTTTAAAACTATGTTGTCCAAATGAGGGTTTTAACCTAAAAATAGATCTATAAAGAGTCAATTGAGTCGATAAAGTTGGAAGACTTACATAAAAATTATTAATTTGGTTTGATGGTGTAGACACCAAAAACACACACACTATGATTTTGAATTTTGAAAAATCCCTTGGGCTACCTAGGCCCCTCTTGAGACTAATTTACACTAATCTGGCCTAACCAAGCTCATCCACAATTAGTTTCATAAACTAGCTCAACCTAGTCTTTAAGCCCCTTTTCCTTTGGGACTTGACCATTGATGATTAGGGTAACCATCGATAGTTACCCTTGGGAAACATGGATTGTTGATGGTCAGGGTGTACTACCTAAACATTCAACATGCACATCACTCCAACTTATTTTTTATAATTACCTTGTCCATATCCATATGTGAATTTGTGCATGAGCAAATCTTAAACCTCTTATTTAACATCTTGTTGAGCCTCTCCTATTTTCTTATATAAATATAAGAGAGAAGGAGAGCTAGGGGAGAGAAAAGAGGTGCATAGATCATCAGGAGCAAGTCATCAATCATCATCAACTTGCTATGCAAGTATCTCTTCATCGTTAATCATCTTCAGCTAGCTCGAAAACTTGTCCAACCTATTAATTATTGACCAAAACCTAAGTATATTATTCTTTTTTTAAGTTTTAGTTATTTAGTTTTAACAGTTTTTCAACTCCAAACACCCCAACACTACTGAGCATCCCTTAACCATTCTTAACCACTTGAGTAATAAACCTTTACCCTTGATACCTTTGAGGCTCTCTCTAGCCCTCACAACCATTAAAAAACATCCAAAAACCTATAGAAACTTTTTATAACCAACCCATAACCTATTTTATCTATAATTAATACACTATGAAAAACTCACAGTAATTGTTGACAGTCATCCTGACAGCTGACGGTCACCTTCACCTTCAATCCTGACCATCGATGATCACCCTGATCCCTAACGATCATTGTGTAAAATAAAACACTAAAAATTAGTAAGTATAAACCACTCCTCAACCTTAACCAAAACCTTATTTTCTTGACTTCTGTCATGATATAAACCAAAAACAATAAATTAACCATACCCAAACTATATTTTGATAGTTTGCATTCACCTTAATATTATCTTGTTAATCTAAGCATTTATTTTTAATAGTATTTATTTAACCTAAATTAAGTACTTTCATTTATGTTATGCAACCTTATTTTATCAGTATTAACTTGTTTTAAAAGGTGGATTGATAGCCTCCAAAGAAGTTATGTACTTCCTAGATCTATCTTACTAGGCAATCCACCTTCCTTCCTAACTAATCAACCATTTATTTGAGTGCTTTCTTATCTTCAGGTCATCCTCCCAAGCCAAAGAAGATATCTCACAACCATCTAGATCATGGAGCGTAAACCAAATCCAAGTTTTCAACCATACCCATATTGAGTTTCTTTTCTCTCTCCCCTAAAACTTAAGTGAAAATTTACATGAAATAGATGGGATCGATCCAGTTATCCATATAATAAGATAACCTTCACATAGAGGTGAACTAAGTTGATCGGATCAACTTAGTATTAAAACCTACACACAGTGTTAGTATGAGTATATATAGTGTATCTAGTAGTCTAAAAATGAATATTAAGAAAATACAAGGGTTAGAACACATTAGGTTCACTAGAATGTATACAAGTAAAAGTGAAGTTGATCTATAAATCAATCCTAATTTGGAGAAGATAAATCAACTAGCTATATTTCTTGCATATGCATAGATAATCAAGGTCATGACCAATATGGATATGTTAGACCCACCTAAGGGATATATTATCATTTGATATGACTAGAGAGGGTTCCAAAGCCTTTATTCAAGTAGCACCAGACAATAACCCTAGCAATGATTATAATGCAATAATATGTAAATATAATCTAGTGCTCACTAAAGCTTATGGAATAAATGAGGAATAAACATGAACAATAAACATGTCAAGTAAAAATTTAATCAAGTCAATGTATAGGTAATCTTAATTTAGGAGATACAATGTAATAATTAACCATTATTAGTGCAAATCTATCTACCAAAATAGAGAAGTAAAAACTAGGAATACTTACCTTGATGATGAACCTATCGAGCCTCAACCTCTCTCTTAGCCAATGGTGATTTTCAAAAGGTTTTTTTGTATTTTTTAAGAAGCTAAGGATGAACAATGGACTATAGTCTAACCAAGGACCTCCTAGTGAATCTCAAGCTTTCACAAGATAAAAGTTATCCTTTAAGTATACAAACCTAAGCAATGACTCCTCAAGTAGAACAGAATAAATTAATATTGTAAAGAAGCAAAAAAGAATTTTTCTCTATCTTGGAAATGAAGTGGAAGGGGGTAAGTATAGATTTTAATTGACACTAAGCCCTACTAGAATTGTAGTTGACACAATCAACCTAGTCGACCTTGTTAGGCAAGAAATAGAGTCATTAGGCATCAAACTGAGTTGACTTGGGATGATTTAGTCCTGTAACATACACTACTACTAGAATTATTTCAACCCAATCCACTACATTTGGTGGATGGTAAAAAAGGGGTTTTACATAAGTAGGGGCTATTTGAGAAGGTGAGTTGCTCAGAGAAGAGTGTGAGTGAGGTGTCAAAGCTTAGGGAAACATATATGAGGGACTTGTATTTGTTTCAGGTGGTGGTAAAAGGGATTACAATCTTGTGAAAAACTAAAGGTATACCCACCCATTTTCATTTACACCCTTTAAGGCATGCACTTTAAGATATTAAGACTCGTTGGGTTGCTGTAAGAGAGAAAGCATCAATAATTGATAAATTTTTACTTCTACAAAGGTATATGATATTCAAAAGGTTTTTACATACATAGAGATTCTAGTACCACCTCCTCTTATGCATTAGGATACAATTTTTGATAAATGTTTACATAGTGATTCATAGGGTTATATGACAACATATGGTTTTTCTTCAAATTCAGAAACTCCTATACATGACACAACTTCTATGGAAAAAGAGATGGTTCCTTCTTGTAAAATATTTGGGTACATATATGAGAATTTTATTAATGATATCCTTGGTTTTACATGTTCTATCATCCCCTTCTACTCTCATAATTGAGCCCATTCCTTTGATTAGATACCTGACATAGTCCCTACTTATACATAACTTCTTTATTTCTAATCTTTTTCTTATTGATTCTTCTACACCTTTTCAACTTCTTCTATCCTCTTGGTTTTTATATTCAACTTTGGGGTAAATTGTTCCTTTAATTGATTTAACTAAATTTAAACAACCCAGGGGAACCATCTTACTATACTTTCAAATTTGCACATCTTGTATGGTAGCCCATACATGCTCTAAGTTATCATATGCACTTTCATGCTTACATTTACATAATTATACATGAGTTCACATGGCTATACTTGTCATCCTTGAAAATACTACATCTACAATGAGGGAATATCACATGCATTCTTTCTTCCCATCCTTTGTTTTTAGAATATTATTGAGGGTTGTTCAAATCTTCCCCTCCTTATAATTTTTCAAACCATGTTTTATTTTTGTCTTCATATCTTTTTCTTTCATGCATGTTTCTTTCCTTTAAAATATGAAAAATAGAATAACATTTATATATGCTAGAAATACTAAAAAAATACATAATATTATTTAAAAATTAAAAAATGGGACATGTAGGAATCTTTGAATGTTTCAGAATATGATTTTGCTTATGTCATCTAACCTTATATTTCAGTATATAACATCTTTTTCAAGGCATTGACTCTCACAAGGTATTCTGAGTGTGCAACAAGATAAATATTACAATAAAAAATAGTCTTCAAACATAAAAAAATATTTCACAATCAATTTTTTTTAAATACAATCAATCTAGATAAAGTCACAGTAGGGAGAAACTTCATAGCTATACCTTACTGTACATGTCTCTACCCCTTTCCTCTTTGTTTCAAGTGGAAACCTAGTTACAATGACTTCCTACAGAGTTTTTGTACCTAGAACATAATTCACACTTAGATATCAATATAATATCAAAGATAGAGTATACATTCACATTATTCAATGATGATGATGCCTATCACCAAATAATATTGCTTAATTGGGGGCATCACATTATTCTAAATGAATACCTTACATATTGTATCAACTCACAATATTGTTTCAATGTTGAGATATAAATGAAAAGAAATGATTTATTCATTCGTTCTAACTTCACATACGTCTGGGTAAAAATGTTACATGATAAATTGAAACATAGATACATATGATTTACATATTCTAGCTCCATTTATTATGTGTTACTATTATATGTTCATTTCCATTTTGAAATATGATTCCAAAACTTATTTTCTCATTTTATGTGGCCCTTGGCCAAGTGTATGTTCAACATAAATCTTGTTTGTTTGACACAACCATGACTTTGTGTATGTGGTCTTCTTGGCCTTCTATGTCTTATGAAACTTGTTTCTTGGCCTTTTGTGCCTTATGTGACATGCTTTTTGGCCTTGTATGCCTTATGTGACATGTTCTTGTCCCTTGTATTTAGCCTTTGGGCTTATTGTATGGAATTTATACTTCATTTGACATTATTCATGACATCTTAAATGTCCTTTGTATTTGACCACTAGGACCTCTTGCATGACAAATTATGTGACTTTTCTTGCATGTTTTTTCTTTGGCTATTATGGTGACATGATTTCTATCATACACTATAATGTGCATACTTATCTATCTATGGTTTCATGATCCATATCAAGCACAATATTATCTATGTGATCTAATGCTTCAAATTCTCAATTTTATGATTTCAATAAATAGTCAACTCTTGAAAGTTATTTACAATGCTTCATTTTCACTATTACATTGTTATATCAAATTACACGATGTAAGAAAATCTAAAAAACATTAAACTTATTCAATGATTACATCTATATGGTTTAAATACAAAATTCTTTATAAAAATTAATATTACATGCTTTATCCATCTTTCACAAATGCTCTCACTTTTTATTTTGAGATAAGTTATTTTTTAGGAATTTTCCCTGATCTCAAAAGGGGTGCATCACAATGGCCTTTTCAAGGAATATAGTTTTAGTTTTTGAAACTTACAATTTATGCAAATGTCATAATTTATAGATTATGGGGAAATTTAAATTATTTATGTATTATACTCATGCAACTAATTGAGAAAAAAAAAAACTTGTGAAAAGATAGTACAAGGTTTTAATTTATCTTCAAAATATCACATTTGAAACTATATGTAGTAAAGGTGGCATGATATACATTCATGACCAAGCTACTATTTTGAAAAACCTAGATTTCTCTTTTTACAAGTACCAAGTACTAAGCAATTTTATAAATTTCCAGTTGAAATCTAGATCCATATGCAATAGTGTTATTTGTCTTTTTCAAGTAGATGACGTTTGAGCTTAGTTATGCTCCTCATCTTGGTTTATATATAGAGATCCATCTATGGGTTACCATCTCTACTCTTTTAATTTAGTAAGTGGACCATATGAAAGCTTAGTGATGCTCAGTGTTTTGGTTTCACTTTAGAGAAACACCTTTTTGGTTCCCATATCTCTGTGCACATTTTTAGAGTATTCTATTAGGGTTAGAGCATGTATCTTTTCAACTCAAGTATCTACATAGATTATTCAAATTGAGACTTGATTACTCTGAATTAAACACTTATACACATACCTAAACAAAGGAGCATGCACATATCCATGACAAAGGCAAAGTGTGTTTACACATTTAGGTATCAAATTTACTTTATTCTAGTAATTTTTGCATTATTAAAATAAAGTGAGGGGGTAAAATTTAGACATTGAAATTAAATGAATAAATTATTGATAATACTTCTCCTTGACATTTTTATCCTATTTGGCCAACTTTCCATTATAATAACTATTTATTTATATGAGATGCTTCCAAGTCTTTAAATTCAAATGTACATCTTCTAAACTTTCCTAATTTATTCATAAATGTCCCTAATTAGTAAACACTTCATCACTAGTTTTGTTTCAAAATCCTCTATCCATTCGGGATAAGTTCGCACTAGTCAGATAGGTGCATATTATGTAGATGTCTATTAGTGAAAACTTATCTCCCATATTCCAATGTCTCATTTTAAAAAATAATAGTCTTTTAAATAGCTCACCCATGTGATATATAAGGTTTGTTATTGGAAATAATTTCAATATTCTCCTATAAGAGCACATCAAGTGTCTCACTTCAAACCCCCCTACTTTATTACTTAATACTCTCTTTCAAAGAAAATTCCAAAAGTAATTATCTATTCATCAAAGAGCCCTAACACAATTATCTTGAAGTAATACAGTCATTGTCCAAGTGAACATTATTTTCTTTCAGGTTGAGTCCATCATTTATCAAGCATTCTAATAAAACTTTTTAGTTACATTCATTACATTTATATGATATTCCTCATATGGATAACAACATATAATTGAGATACACATGAGCTATGTGGGTAGCACTTAGCCAACAAGGGGTTTTATGAGGATAGCTCAGCCATATCCCACTTCCCCATTTTCCACCCTTGACATTTTATCTTGTTTATTATTTATCAAGGATAGGATTTTGTCCCTTACATATTAGCTATGCATCAAATCAAAGACCACACATAAATAATTAACTTAAAAATATAGGTAAGAAACCTTAAAATTTAAGCTTCAATTCACAATAAATATGGATAGAGTTACAATGGAGGACAATGAGGCATTATGACCCTATTCGATTATTATGCACTTGCCCCAATATAGATCAAAGTAAAGTTTTTGATTATAATTACGTTTTTAGGTCCTATTAAGCATTATTACATAGTCATAGTCAGTAGAAACATAATACAAGTTGTATAAATTAGGTTTTAAGGACATATCTCTATCCCTAACCCTAGTTTCTAAATTTAACAATTTAAAACTTCTATAAATTTTATATATCACTATATTTTTATAGTAGGATAACTTATTTATTTCTCTTAGATAATATTTCAAGTTTAAAATACTCTAGAGAAATTTTCCACACTTAATTAATTTTAAAGGTAAAAAATTAGTAAACACTTATAGTACACTATTTACTCCGAATGACCTATTGATTAGAAATTTTTTTCAGGCATTTAATATCAAACAAGTGTTTCACTTTCATTACAACCACTTTGTGTGAGTTCAACTCCAATTTTTATTTTTTCTAGTCTTCATGAGGCCATAAAGTGACATATGAGTTATGATACACCTTCACTCAAACATGATAACCTTGAGATTGCTTATGTTATGCATGGGAGTCTTGACACACTTTTAAATTCAGATGGCTCCTTCCTTGCCTTGTTGGTGCATATGGAGCCAAATATTATGCAAGCACCTTATTATACAATATATGTTCATTTGGGCTAGATTTTAGATTAGTTATAATAGATTTAATAACACTCTTTGAAATTATTTTATCACTTTGATTCCTTTACATTTTAGATTCATCATACACACACTTTTCATAATCTCTAATAATGCTCCCTTGTTTTAAATCAAATATGATGGCCATTTTTTGGCAAATAGACACTATCCTTCTTTGAATATAATTTGGTGCATATATCATCTTATTTATCTTTTTTATGTGTTTTTTGGGATGTATCTTATAATTAAATTGAACTATAAAGTGTCATGAAGGGTTTTTATTTCTATCTTATCTACCTTCATGTGTGTGTGTGTTCTCTCACCCTTTCCCTCTATAATTTTATCAGGAGTTCATATGTAGTGTCATTATTAGTGCAATCATTAATATATTTTAGGTATTTGGTGATCTCTTCTACATTTTTGACATCTCCTTGGTGTTTGAGTAGTGGGATTGGGCCACTCATATTATTATCTAGAGCATTTTCACCATCTTTTGACTCCCATTTTTCATAGGCATGTTTGATTGTGGATCATCTCACCTTGTGGTCTAGATGATCCCTCCAATTTTTAGAGAAAATATCACTTTTCTAATTGCGTTTTTGGACAAGAGAAAACTTTAGTATCCCTAGCATCTCATTATCTCTTTTTTAGCTACATTTTATGATAGTTTTAAAATATTTTAGACACTTCACTTGACAATGTTACCATCTAGCATCCCAAATATTTATTAGTTACCCAATGTTCAAATAGTGGATTCAAACAACTCATACAAATATTTTCATCCACTCTACCTATTCAACATTATAGAGGGTATGTGAGGTTATAATATTTTCTTCAGGTTTGTGTGTAGTCCCTTGATAATTCTTATCATGACTCATATCAGTATTGAATTTTTTCAATTTTTATGTTGTTGATGGAATTCACACGATGAACTCTTTTGTATCTTAGACACATAATTTGATAGATTGATAGTCTCCTTGAATAGAGCTATTTTAGTGTATCCATTTTTTTCTTTGTCTTAATTAGTGACCGAGTAGTGTATTTGAACCACTAACATAGGTTTGTGTTCTTTACAAATTGGCCATTCACTTATACTTATTATGATTGATTCAACCCATTTGATACACTTTCTGTAGTGATGGGGTAGCCCATCCAATGTACTATCTTCAGTAATGGATCAACCCATACTATTTAAACATTATCTTGCACTAATTGCATTTTGCATTGGTTCTTGGAACACCTTGCAACATATTTTATCACCCCTAGTCACTTGTGCTATTTTTTACCAATTTTGTGAAAGAGATTTATGGTTTGTGTCATTTTCACCAATGAAATTTATTAGACATGGGTACCTCATTAGGTGTAGTTGCTTAGATCCACTTTTAGAGGTTTTTAAGCCTCCTTGTTTTGTATAGTTCTCCCTAAGTTACACTTAAGGGAGGTTCTATGTTAACTATTCTACATACACTAATATTAAATTAAATTAAGTGTTATCTATATTAAATATACTTAGTCACCCTTATTTAGGCTTAGAATATGATAAGTGAGTATTAAATGTTCACATCATTTATTTATACCACTTATAGTAGGCAAATCACATTTTCCACTTAAGTGACCTATAGGGAAAGGAGATGTTTTTTCTTGTATAGGTTATGTGTACCCCTTACCTCCCTTCAAATTTTTATTTCATCAAATATATTGATATGATAATTTGAAGCTTTCAACATTCTTGTTTCAGATCTAATGGAATAAGTTCATTTTGAGGAGTATCTTTCCCTTCATGGTCTTAGATATATTTATCATGGTGTTTAGAGTTTTTCCCAACAAAAACTAGGATATAAAAAGTAAATTCAAAGGGATAATGACTAATCATGCCTAGTTATTGTTTTGATAATTTGGAAGTCTAAATTTGGGAAGATGATTGTGTAGGATAAATATGTAGTGTCCTAAAATATAATTTGACATTTGGATCCTCCTAGATAATTTTTCACCTTGTGCTATTTGAATCGATCAGAGCCATGATGCCATATTTTCTTTATTCTATCGAATCTACATACATAGGGTTATATAATATGATTTTTATGTCATAGGTTTCCCACCCATTTTATATTTCCATTAACCTACACTTTATTTATTTGTTAGGAGGAATGTGCTAAAATGTTGATTTCTTTACATTGACCTAACTAGCAACTCAAAACAAGTAAATGGGTTTCGGATTTGGGTAACAACTAGAGTGATGATGATGAAGATGATATATATATATATATAAACATTGGAGTCAAACCCCCATGTAATTTTGAGTGAGTGTAAATGAAATAAATAGAGCAAAGGTTTTGAACCTCCTTTTCCATAGAACTAATGATGCAACTACATGTGAGCTAAAAACATCATTTAATACAAGGGGATAGTGGGATATCAAGATCAAAAAATCCATCTTAAGTGTGTAAGATATTACTCAATGGAGATCAACTTAAAGTAAGAGTAATGAAGTAAATTGATGGTTGGATTTAATCTAGTTGTAGACCTTGATCATTTTTTTGATGATCCCTTTATTTTCTCTTTAAATAATTTAGGATCAATTATATATAGGTCATTTTAACACAAGATGGGGTACATTAACAAAATTTAGAATTGAAAAGGGTGAGATTAATGGCATAAGTTTAGTGGCAATGAGTAAAATGACCCAAAATGGTTGAAGGAGTAGACCCATAGATGATATATATCTACCTACGATAGTTTAATGAAATTACTTAGATAATTCACACCAATGTAATAATATATCACAAAAATAAGAACAAAATAAAGAGATCCATAACAATAATTGATGAAAGATAAAAATGCTTGATAAATACAATTGAGCCACTTCAATGGGTTAACCTCCACAATAATTAAATAAGATTAGAACTCACAATATGATACTCAAATAATAACTACTACCTCTTATATATATTCTATTTAAGCCATGGTTTTTTGATAGTTCAACCATACTAACAATATAATACATATAAATGTGACAAGATAATATGGAAGGTTATGTAAGCCAAAATTTAGCCACACACATCCCTATACATGATATAGGTTGAGGGATTAGTGTGCCCCTCCACTTAAAAATAATGTTTTCCTCCATGTTGAACAACTTTGGATACTGCTACAGGAAAGCTTCATCCTCCCATGTTGCATCTTCAAAGTTCAAATTATTCGACTTGATCAAATTTTCCTTAATCTCTCTTTTTCTAAACCATTTAGTGATTTTATGAAGGATATAATTAAGTTATATAATTACTCGACCTTATTTATCTATTTATAGTAACTAAGTTTGGACAAAAACTCTATATCTAATCACCTTCTTTAGGAAAGTTAGATGAAATACTTATGATAATGTTTGTTATTACTTTTCCATTACTTTAGAAACATCTTCTTATATTTTTTTAAGCACATAAATACCCAATCACCCATGTCAAAATACTTCTCACTACAATGTTGATGTGCTTGATGATTTATTATATTTTGTGCCATAGCTGAATTCTCTCTCAGACTAGTTATTACCTCCTATTGATGTTGAATGCATTCTTCAACAACTCAAAATTTGGGATTAATTCTCAAGGATGAAGTGATGGATGTTGATTGATAATAATAAAGTTCCAAAAATGTATCAATTTTAAAAGAGGTATGGAATGAATTGTCATACCACCATTCTCCTAGTGGCAGCCAACGAACCTATTGTTCTTATTTATCTAATGCAAAACAAGGAAGATGCCCTTTTAGGAATTTGTTAACCACCTCTATTTTACCATTAGATTAAGGATGATATGATGAGATATGATCCAAATTATTACCCAAAAATTATAATAAAACATTCTATAAATTGGCAAATATGGGATACCAATCACTTACAATGATCTTGGTAGTGCCATGCAACTTTTAAACTATATCCATAAAAGTAATATCTACTGTACTAGACATAAATGGTTGTGACAAGGAGAAAAAATGAGCACATTTTTTGAGCCTATCCAAAATTACCATGATGACATTTTTACCTCCAAACCTTGGCAACTCTATAATGAAATTCATGTAAACTTCTTCCCATATCTAACTAAGAATGGATAAAAGCCAAAAAATACCTATTGTCTCAATTATTTCACCCTTGATCTATTGAAATATGGAATTCAACCATAAATTTATATATATCCCCCTTGAGTCCTCCAAAAAAAATCCTACTTGATTTTATGATAGGTTTTCAAAAAAATTGAGTGTCCCCTCTGTTAGAGATGCATGAAGCTCCATAAGGATCTTATGCTTGAGGATAGGATTTTTACATAGATATCATTGATATTTATAATTTTTTAGAATCATTAGAACTATCATAGATATGTTAAATTAGATCATGTGTATCCTTGTCGTTCTCCCATTTTTCTATTATAAATTCCAACAAGTTTTCCAGTTAGATGGTCATTGCACATAACAACGTTTGAATGGATTCATCCCTCTTTGATAGTGAATTGACTACAACCTTATATTTTACTTTCTTATAAATGATTTCAATGTGATATCCAAAAAAAATATTCACCCATTTTTTTTCTTTTGATGATAATAGTTATTGTAAAAGATATTTTAGACTATCATGATCAATCATTACCATAAAGTATTTACCCATTATATAGGGTCTCCATTGCTTGATTGCATGAATAATAGCCAACACTCTTTCTCATATATTGAATTTAGCCTAATTTTACCCTTGATTTGATGACTCTCAAATGCACTGGGTTTTTCTTCTTGTATTCATAATAACCTCATACCCTATATCTTGATGCATCATGTTCAATGATAAATGTTTTAGAAAAATTAGGGGTAGCTAAAACTAGAGTGGTACACATAGCCTCATTCAACTTCTAAAAGGCCTTGGTAGATATTTTTTTTTAATGTATGGATTCCTTCTTCAACAAAGATATGATTCCATTGATAATCTGCAATCATATGTTTTCACAAATTTACGATAGTAACCTATTATCCCTAAAATGTCTTAGAGGTTATTGAGTGTTTTTTGCACCTACCACTCCATCATAGATTTGATATTTTAAGGTCTATTTTTAATCCTTAATGTAAAATAATATAACCCAAGTACTCCACCTCTTGGACCCAAAAAACACATATCAAAGGTTTTACATAAAGCTTATGTTGTTCTGAAACTAATAATACCTATTTCACTCATTGTAAATGTTATTCTCAAGTTTTATTGTATATTGGGATGTCATCAAAAAACACCAACACAAATTTCCTTAAAAAAAGGCCTAAAAAAAATGTTCTTCAAACTCTAGAATGTAGATGGTGCATTTTTGAGACCAAAAGGCATAACTAAAAACTCATAATGGCTTTCATGAGTTTTGAAGGCTCTTTTTGGGATAACCTCATTTCTAATCTAAATTTGATGGCACCCAAATCAAATATCTAGTTTTGTAAAATAAAAAACACCATGTAACTCATCTATAAAACCATCATTTATTCGTATAGAGAACTTATATTTTATGGTGTAATTGTTAAGTTATATATAGCCTAGGCGCATATTCTAAGTGTAATCCTTTTTATGCACTATGACCACTGGGGATAAATATTCACTTTGGTTATGTCTAATAATACCTTCCTCCAATATTTAATGTAACATTCTTTCAATTTCACTCTTTTGGGCATATGGATACCTATATGGTTTGATATTTGGTGGTTAGCTCCAAGAAACAGTCAGTTAGCATGATCATGTTCTCATCTTGGTGGTACTCATTTTGACATGGCACCAAAAATAACTGGGTGGTCATCAATAATCATTTATATATTATGATGTGTAGACACCTTTATTTTTTGAAATTACATGGAAAATAATTGTGATATAAATACTTAAACCCTTGTTAGATAATTTTTGTCATTTGAAGTGAACTAACCAATTATAGAGATTTTGCCCATAATATGCATAGTTCAAATAGCCTACCTTCAAAATGAAAGCACTTGAATAGTTCTTGGTCATCTCTATGGTGCCCAAGGTTGTGAGCCATTAGAATCTAAAAAAATGTCTACCCCACCCATAGGAATGAAAAACATAGAAGAATATAGATTTTAGTCTCCCATAACAGGCCTAATACTATGGCATTTTCCAAAACACTTGATTGTCCCACCATCTACAATCATGACTTAAAATTTTAGAGTTAGGTAAATGAAATATTTAAAATGAGTAGCTAGCTTACTTTTGATTAAGATATGTGTACTCATTGAGTCAATCAAAACTATCAACTTCTAATTTTTTAGGAAACCCAAAAAGGGTGTGAAGAGTGCTAACACCCAAAAGTACATGACAAGAGATAGTAAATGGAAAATCTTCAGATTCCTCCTTTGCATATTCCTCATTCTCATTTGAGGAATCATCATCTTATTAATCTTAAATGAATCCTTCAATTTATAGCAAATTATTCTCAACACATTTCTATCCTTCACTCCACTTGCTATTGTAGTCAATACATAACCCTTTTGTATGCTTAAATACAATTTACTATGGGTTCAATTTGGTAGGCTGAGGAAATGATGGTACTGGGGAACTAGGATCTTGACCATTAATAAAAACACTTCATTTGACCATATCTCTTTCATATTCCTTACATGTGAAGACCATGGATTAACATTCTAAACTTAGATTAAACATGTGAATATCAAGTTGGATGTTATCCTTGAACCCGCCCATGAATAGGTCATTCATATTATCCTTGTTGATGTCATTAATGTATAAGGGTAAATTATGGAATTAATGAATATATTCCTTGACATTATCTATTTGTTATAACTATATTTAATTGACTAAAGTAGTTTTTAGTTTCACTATTGTGATAGTGCATCTACCGCTCATGAGTAAACACTGACCACGTAACATGAAGGCCCTTATTTTTATTTTGATCAGACAATGACTTATACTATATGAACTCTATAGTTCCAGGTATAGAGTTGTCATGAACAACTTTTGTGCACATGAACTCTGATGTATATCAAATAAATTTTCAATTTGATTTATCCAAGTGACTAGATCATTATCATCAATCGTGCACACTACCACTTTTGGCAGTATGTTCTTTGAACTTGTATTTGAGTCTAGTTGAGAGAACCTAAATGGAATAGTGAAATGATTATTTCACTGTGAAATACAACACACTAGAGTGGTCAATGTCCCATTGATAGCTATCGATTGAGATTTCACATCATGCATGCCCCCTTTTACCATACCAAGATTTTGTTTCTTCACCATGCCTTGCATATCTGATTGAAGTTGGCTAACCAACCTAGAAACCCCACAATTTGATGTTTTGGACTTCAAGTCCTCTTTGTGAGGCATTTTCCCAGAAGTATCATGCCCTTTTCCCATGACATAAATTGTTTAGACCAGCCATGCACAAACCCTAAGATTTAAGGGTTCAAGATAAAAAAAAGTGTATTAGAGGACAATAACATTGTGATCATTTAGTTGAGATGAATCCAATGACTACTAACAATGGTGCAAAAATAAATTTCCATAAATTCTTTTTAAAACATTATTCTAAAAAACCCTCAAATAATACTATAGTGACAAAAAAATACATTCTTCTTAGATCACAAGTTATATTTTTTGATCCTTCAACTCTCAAGGCAACAATTACATCAAACCCAAAAAATTATCATAGAAAGTTGCCCAAATCAAAACTTTGATACCACTTGTAATGAAACTATTTAGATAATTCATACTAACAAAATAATATATCTTAGAAATATAAGCATAATAAGTAGATCCACAACAATTATTAACGAAAAAGTATAATACTTGATAAAGATGACTGAGCCATTTCAAAGAGGTAACCATCACATTTTTGTAATAAAAACATAATTTGTAATATGATACTCAAAAGCTAACCACTACCTCTTATATATACTCTATTTAAGTCATGGTTATTTCATAAGCTAATCTTACTAATAATATAAGAACATAGAGAAATATGACAAGATAATATGAAAGGTTATATAATTTACAAGTTGGTCACACATATCCCTAGACACACTATAGGTTGAAGGCATAGTAGACGGAATCATACATGACATAGCACCGATGTGGGATAAATATAGGCTCAGATCTTATTGAAAAGCATGAAAACATATGAGTTTTAGTCCAACGATGCTAATTGATAGATTATGATGAGTGTTAGGATGTTCTTATAAGACTCAAGAGCTAAATAAATACTAATGTAGGATCAAAAAAATCCTAAAAATATGTAAATATGCACAAGCATATTAAATATGACAAATTAAGAATAAAACATTGGTTAAAAAGGTTTATAACATATTTAAGTATCTAAATATAACGTGATACATAAAAAGGCCTTGGTTACTAATTCACCCAAAAAATAAAACATTTAAAACCAAAATTATTTAGAAACCATGGCCCATCTGTAAAGACTCTTGTTTTCAGACAGAAAACTTTTAGTGAGCAAACTATGAGGTGCATGTGCTTTTGATTTTGATTTTTTTCAAAACTATCAAATAAAGCCTTCACTAATGCCTAGAAATAATAGCAAAGTCCTATTTAATTTATAAGGAAATGTTATTTTAAAGATTTAATTAACGTCCAGATCTTTATGAATTAGGAGATAGCGTTGAAAGTAGAGTGACTTGAAATCCAAATTATTACGAACTATATTCTTATGAAGGTTTCATTATTGAATGCATATTACCGACACTTTCAGTGTTTGGATTTTTCCAGTGTTCAACAAATAACAATCTAGAAACATAAAAATTACAAGAAAATCAGTTTGAATATAAAAGAAAGAGACAATATAGAAATATAATGGGTAATTTTGGTTGAATTGGCATCACAATTGTTGAAGAAATCATGTATCAGTTCTTCAATAAAAGAAAAATCTTAATCTCAAAAGACAAATTGTTACTAGATTCTTAATAAAAACACCAGAAATAAAGCCCTTGTAAGTGCATTTTGGACCCCAGTAATCTATGGTACGGAAAGGAAGGATTTATATCTAGAAAGCACAAAAATGTACCATGTTTCTCAAATGTTTTTCAGAACCTTGATTGCCACCTACACTTAGGAAACCTAATGATCCCATAAATCATTAGTCTACTAGTAACCCAAAAATCATGGCCAAACCCTGGGCTTATCTTCCATTTCACCATGAGCCTATTGTGAAAATCACCATAATCTTTGAAATCCAAAACAGTTTTGTCTGCCATTATCCTTGGCCAGTGATCCATAATCAGGAATTCTTAACTCCCTGTCATCAGCATTTGCACATTCCTGGCTTATTTGGTCAAATTTGATGACATCCTACACATTTCGGATGGTATACCTCCTCCAACTATCTGATATTTCTCATTAAGGTCTGCATTTTCCTTCATATCCATCTTACCTATATGAAGTCATCATTAATCTGCCAAGAAAGCATCCACTCTTTTCTCCACATCGTCTTTGCCCACTCCCAGTAATCCACACTCAATATTTATCATTTCTTTTCCACCATAGATTGTACATGTGGTACTATCATGTTCGACTTCTGATATAGTTATAGAATTTTCCATTTTTTTCAACTGCATTTCATGTTCTCTTCCAGCAAGATACAATTCAAAATCGGCCTCACAGCTGAATACGTTATTGCATATCTCACATTCCTTAACTGTAAATTGGCTTGGATTCAATGATATTTTGTCTTTCTTGAAAGATATCGTAAACCCCCTTCCTCCATTTGTTTTTCTCTTTTATCAAGATTCCCGATTATGTCGTTCTCTTGTTGCTCATGCTTTGTTTGTGGTTTCAGCTGCCTTGAATTTCCTTCTCCTGATTCTTGTTTTAACATTTTTAACTTCAACTGATGCTTTTTTCCTGGAATGTGTTTCTCAAGATCATTTTCACTGTTGCACTTAACCTTACATAGCGAACACCATCCACTTTGTTCAGCTGAGTCTTGTTTTAAACGATGCTTCTTCCCCAAAATGTGGTTCTCCAGACCTTTTTCACTGCCACACATAACTTCACAGAGTGAACACCATCCTAGTTGTTCAGGAAATCCTAAGTCTTATTTTAACATTTTTAACTTGGATTGATGCTGCTTCATTGAAATGTGTGTCTTGAGATCTTTTACACTTTTGCACTCAATCTTACACAGCGAACACCATCCTGGTTCTTCAGGAAAATCTGTTTCTTGTTTCAGCATTTTTAACTTCAACTGATACTTCTTCCCCAAAATATGTTTCTCCAAATCTTTTTCAATGCCACACACAACCTCACAATGGGAACACCACCTTGGTTGTTCATATTTTAAACGTTTTTAACTTTGACAGATGCTTCTTCCTCAAAAGGTGTATTTCCAAATCTTTTTCACTGTCACACACAATCTGACCTTGAGAACACCATCCTAATGGTTCATGTTTTAACATTTTTAATTTTAACTTTGACTGATGCTTTTTCCCTGAAATGTGTTTCTCCTGATCTTTTTCACTGCCACACGCAACCTCACATAGTGGACACCATCCTGGTTGTTCAGGAAATCCTGAGTCTTGTTTTACCAATTTTAATTCTAACTTGGACTGATGTTTTTTCCCTGAAATGTGTTTCTGGAGATTTTTTTCATTGTTGCAATCAACCTGACAGAGCGAACACCATCCGGGTTGTTCAGCAAATCCAGAATCAAAAGACCTTGGACTCTCCTGCTGCAGCTTCTTACTAGGCTTGGCCTGCAATACCTGAAGTCACATATACAAAAGAAAAACAATGTCCAGATTACTTCATATGCAGGAAGTAAGGTTTAAAGTGCAATTTTGAACTTGGTTTTGAATATGATTCTGACATAAAATAAAAAAAAAAACTGAAATTAAGATACAAATATGAAGCATCAACAGTTTCAGGGACTTTTAAAACAGTGATCATTTACTTCAGTACAAGAAGGAAACACATTAACAATCAGAGTCATCTTTGGTCTTCATCGGTTAGGTTATTTCTTAAAATAAGTTAATACTCTCTAAGCCGAAAGAAGGCAATCTGCAAAAGATTTTGACTCTAAATTTATGGGCAATTTTATTGTCATCGAGATCTTAAGAAGGTCTAATTTTCCGGCCTAAATGCTATCATCCGTTTTATTTCATATTAATTCATATTAATTTTTTTTTAACACTAGAGGGCCCCAGGGGTTGTTATGAAGGGAGCCCCTGTTGTAGTGTCTAATTTGCTCCTGAAAAAAGGAAAAACCTTTTGTTGGAATCGAATTTCAAGTCTCTTCTTGGAAAAGAAGCTGATAATATTTAGCAAGTGGTTCAGGGTTCCATTGTTATTTACTAGCCTCGATCTTGATCATGAGGTTCAAAGTTGAAACATGGTACAAAATTTGGATATGGTATAAAGGGAAAGCGATTTTATTGTAGACTTTAACAAGGAGGTCTCATAAGCAAAATTGGTGTGTAACTTGGCTCTCATTTTTAAAAAAATGAAAATCTTTAGTTGTATAAGTTGTCTTTCTATAATAATTGGATTTAACAGAAGTTATGATTTTTTATGGGATGGAGTCATGATCATATTTGTATTAGTTGTTATTTCGAAGTTGCAAGTTACGTTAGAAGGAATGTATCTTTAATTTTCAAGATTTTTTTTGTAAGTGTTTTCTTTTCATTGTTGGAGTATAATCACTTTTTAACTATATGATGTGCACACTCCTTAATACATGAGAATTAAACCTACCAAGCCTAGTTACCCCCTGGGACCAATCGCCAATTGACCACTTTTTCTCTCAACTAACGACACCTCCACCATGGCATTCACATTGTATCACCAATGATGCCCCCTTATGCACCCACGTGGCATGCACTTTACAAAAGCTTCGATACTCACTTCAACCACAATGAAAGAAAGAAGATATACTCTATAATCTGAATGTATTTCTCTCACATCAATGACATTGTATTGTTGATTCGATCTACACATCAGACATGGAGCCCTTCTTTAATCAAACAGAAATTAATCAATAAAAGATACCACCACCTTGCAAGCTACAAACCCTTTTGTAATGGGTGTAGGTCATGTAGATCTAATAACTAACTTGAAGTTGGCACATGTGTATGATATGGGCTCTTTGGTTTATGATATCACTTAAAATACCCTGTCACTTCCTCTCATTGTCATTACCTAGCTCACTTTGAAATCTTTCACCACTTGCAAGTTTTGTATGGCCTTGCCCTTTATTCCATGGGTACGAGTATTGTGTTTCTATATGTTCTTAACTCTGATGTCTTTTATCTAGGTGTTTGTATATTGGTATCATAAATGAACATAAGCTAAAATATAGACTTTAGAACCTCAATGTCTTGTCTTCACATCATTGGCATCGCAGTGTTGGTTTAAGTCACATATCAGATGTGGAGTCTTCTTGTAAAAAACTTAGTGTCATAATTTCTTTTCCAACCCTTGACAACAGAAAACATCCAATCAAGGAACCCACCACCCTACACGTTACATACCCTTTTTGCAATGGGTGCAAGTCTTGGAAATCCAACAGCTGCCCTAAATATGGAACATACAACCTCATTTCTACTGTCACGTCCATTGAAAATATAAAATTATTTTTATTAATGCCTCATGCACAAAATTTGAGATGCGGTCAGTGGTGATGGGTTTCAAGTTCACACTCATTCACTTTGCCCAACTAATCGATAATTGTACTTTACCATCAAGTTGCATTTCAGGAGAATTTTAAAATAGAAAGGTGTGTTATATATTGGAGATATGGCATGGGAGCTTTGTTGGATTGTTGGTTAGGTATATTTTATTGTTGATGAAGAGCAATTCATCTGCAACATGGTTCATGTGGTTAGATTCAAACCCAGTTAATATAAGAGATTTATAAAGCAACAAATTCTCTATTTCATCAGACAAATAAACAATATTGTAAACATGAGAAGTGTTTTATCCCAATTGACTTTTAAAATTCTTATGACTATGATTATATATAAGAGATATTTTGAAGAGGAATTAGGGTTAGTGGATTTAGTAATCTATTTGATTGAAGAGTCTTTTAGGCTTCATGGAGTTATTGATATTGGGAATTTTCTTCCCTGGTTGAAGTGGCTTGATTTGTAGGCATATGACAAGGCTATGAAGAAGGTGCAGGGGAAATTAAATTTGTATATTGAAAGAATAGTAGAGAAACACATGGGGAAGGGATTAAAAGAGGAGGAAGAGATGGAAGATTTTTTTGATGTGTTGATCTTGTAGGTAGAGGAGAATGGCCACTGCTATTGTAAGTTGTTGTGGAATTGCTATTTTTTTCATTTTTAGCTAAAAAATTCTTGAGTAGATAGTGGATATGCTATGAAGATTCTATTGAGACTCATTACTTGCTTTATCTAGGATTGTATGCATGAGTGGGAGTTATGACCAATTTGAAGTACTAAACTAGTAGTCAAAACTCCATTCACACTTAAATCAAAATGGATCACATCATACCTTAGCACCAATAGATATATGTACAAGTGTGAGTTTATGATTAGAAAAAAAAACTTTAACAAAACATGGCTTAATTGAAGCATATTCCCTTTGTGACATGAATCTATCATGTGTTTGTCTCAATAAAACACCTATAGCATTATAATATTGTTCCTATAAAAGTTAAAATATACAAACATAATTTTTCTTTAGGAGCATATTATTGCCAACCTATAACCACGGGTTACCCCATGACCATATTACAACAAAACCCTAGTGACCCCAAATAACCAGAATTCAAAAATTATAAAACTTAGAGCTAGAAAGTATTCAGAATCTATGGTAATTGCCTTTGTATATTTTTTTTGTGCAATTGATTAACAAGGAATAAAGAACACCTTACAAGATGAAATTCTTGTTTATATGTTAATTATAGGAGTAAAACAGAAAGGAAGAAATATAATATCAGAAACCAAACAATATATATCAGCTCCAGTTTGAAGCCAAAGACACTCTTTTATAGACCCCACACCTTACCTGCTTGGTGCAATCCAGGGGCCTATTAACCCAACAAATTGTTGGAAATAAGCCATACCTAGACCGACGATGGGCTAGCCATATAGGGGCTAGTAACTTAGTTGGTAGAGCATTCCAATAACAAATGGAAAGTCGTAGGTTTGAGTCTTAGCTAGTCCATATGAGTTGTAGCTCAACATGTGGTATCAGAGTAAGGCTAGGAGCCCTAAGCACTAGCAATGTGGCTTAAGTGGGGTTGTTGGAAATAAGCCACACATGGACCGATGATGGGCTGGCCATAGAAGGGCCAGTAGCTCAGTTCGTAGAGCACTCCAACAACAAATAGAAGGTCCTAGGTTTGAGTCCTAGCTGGTCCATATGAGTTGTAGCTCAACACAAATCATATTATTGCATGGTTTAAGGTGCACATAAAACTAAAATTGTGTAGTTTCATGCCCACGAAAAACAAAATTAAAACCATACCAAAAAATGCTTTGTGTGGTTCCTTACAAAAATAAGTTGTTATAAAAAGAAGGGACACTAATCACTACAAAGAACATTTGGGGAATAATTCGAGGAGAGGGTTGTGACTGAGTTGGTAAAATTGACCTAGAGTGTTGGTTTTTACTCAGTTATGTGGCTTTTTCATAGTAACTTATTCCTTAATTTATTTGTTTTTGACAAAAAATAATTGATTAATTTATATTTATATATTTTTTAAATACTGCTAAGCAACAATAGTTAATAGGTTATATAGTTCAATATTTAAAATCAACCTTATATTTTCTAGATACAATTAGGAAGCATTACATTATAAAGTGTTTAGATATTAGATTTTTTTTTTTTTTTTTTTATAAATTAAATTTTGTAGAAAATATTTTTGGAGAGATGTCACATTTGGGTAAGATCCAAAGAGGTTGGGGTATCTCGTCCATCAAAATCACTTAGGGCTTGTATCTGACTTACCTCTTTCAACATACTCAAAGAACACATCTAATCAAAAGATAAACAATTACTGAGACATGTATGTATCGACCAAGAAAACCAACAAGATTGAAACTGTATGGTTCATGCAAAAACTAAGGTCCAACATAATTCCAATCAAGACTAAAACTAGAAGCACACTTCATACACAGATTCTAATAATTAGTTATGTTATTGTCCAAGGGTAACATGCATAAGAGCTCATTCTTTATCTTTTCCAGCAACCATAAGGGAGGAGGACCAAAGCCTTTCACTTCGGATTGGTCAAGAACCTAATTAGCAAGTACATCCACAATTTTATTGAAACCCTGATGAGTATGCAAATAAATAACCCTATTAATTTTATCTTGAAATAATTGAATTTTGGGGAGATTTCCACAAATTTTCTAATCTTTGGAACTATATTTAGAACTTGGATCAGAAAGTAACTTAATCTTAAACTTATAGAGTCAGCAACTAATTGGATATTCTTCCACCCAACCTGTCAGGAAGTCTTAAGACCTTACAAAATACCTTTCCATTCTGCTAAATTATTGGTGGTAATACCAATGTTGATAGAAAAAAAGAAAGCAATAGAATTATCCAAATCCCTACCAATGCTTCCAATGTTGGCATAACCAGGGTTTCTCCTTGAATCACCATTTATATGGATTTTGTTGAAGCCAAGGTGTTAAATAAATGAATGACCTTTGCCACTAGAATTTACTTGGGAGCAAGGAGGGGAAAGAATAATGTAAAGATCTTGAAGAATGAACATCCCATGTTGGAAAGATTTTGTATGATGTTTCATCAAGTACATGACCGATTTTTTGATATTAGAAATTGGAAACTCTAACAGTTTTATTTTAAAAAGTTAGACACACACACATGTAACCATACTTTATTGTTAGTAGGATTGTAATAAAAGTAGATTTCAAATAAGAATATGAAAGAGAAAAAATAAAGAATATAAAATATAAGAGTTAAGTTGTTGAGATCTTTCTTTTAACAATAATTGTTAAGTAAAACAGTGAATATGTTATATCTCTGAAATCAAAGTTGAATATAAATGTAGCATATATAAAAAATCAGATTTTTAAATCAAAATTCATATTAAAAAATTCTACATTAAAAAAAGGGGTGGGAGGAACTTCATTTTTCTTTAAAATGCAGAGCAGTAAAAAACTTTCAATTATTTTTCAAGAAGGTAAGAATCATTCTGCTACAAATAGACCTGAAATTTAAGCCAACCCTATCTTTTTTTCTGATCAACACACTGAATTATACAAAAGGATAGAACGGACAAGTAAAAGATAGATAACACAAACCTCTAATTGATAAAGCCTTTGCCTGAAGCCAACTTCCTGCTCGGCAATTTGTTCCTGATATTTTCCAGTATGATCTCTTTTCACAATTTTCTGGTTTATAAGCTCCTGCAACTCAATCTCATTCACCAGAGGAAAAGGAAGAGGAAGAGAAGCCATAATCTTGTAACTTAGAAGCAGCAGTGTGAGATTCCTCTCTTGAATGTAATAATGGCGGAGGAAAACTAAATGGTTAACCAAGCTCTTGGTATATCCATTTCTGTGCCTTATAAGTGGTTCTTAACTTAATATATCAGTAACATTCAAAGCTACTGGGAATTTCAATGTTGCTTACAGCGGGTGTTTATTATTATCTTTAAAAGTAAATTTTATAAAGTATCTATTCTGCCTTGTACCTTATTTCATCTTTTATTTTCGTACTTCCAAAGAAATGATTTTGGTGAGTCTTTTTACAATATGCATTTTCTATCAGTTGAAGTTCTTTCTTTGGGAACAAACATTCTTTAGGTAACAACTGGTTTTTAACTTATCTATAACAGTAAAAGATTTTGGAAATTTCAACGTTGTTTATAATTGATGTTTATTATTCTTTTTATTAAAAAGTGATTCTTAACTTATCAGTAACATTAAAAGATATTGGGAATTTCAATGTTGCTTGTAACTAGTAAATATTGATCTCTTTATTAAAAAGTGGTGTAAGAATTGATTCTTAACTTATCAATGATGTTAAAAGATATTAGGAATTTTAATATTGCTTATAATTTATATTTATTCTTTTAAAATTATTAAAAAATAATATTTAGAGAATATCTATTTTACCAAAATTGTGTTATGTTCTTTTACTTCTAAAAAAAAAAAAATTATTAAATATTTTTCAAAATAAATATTTTTTACCAGTCGCATTCTTCATCAATATGAAAAGGAGATGTAATAAAAACAATATAAAATATGAAAGCCTATTCATTCCCTTTGTGTGTTTACCTAAAATGAGGAGATGATGTAATAAAAACAATATAATTTGTCCTATAATTAATTTTATAAATATGTTTTCGATTAATTAATTGAAAGCACATTTTTAACTTAAATTCTGCACCATTTGTATTTAATATACCTAACAAATTAGATCTACCATGACCAACTTCTAAGGGAAGAGCTTCCACATTTTATTTTATTTTGTAATCGAGGGTGTCCCGCAATGTTTTTGGCACAATATTATCATCGTGTTGGACCCAGTGACCTTGCACACACTTAGGGATGTTATCGTAGGGCGAGTCCAATGAACTAATCGCTTGGGCTTACGCTAGTACCCCACTCAATGCTTGCGGTTCATTCAAGGTTTGAACCCATGTCCTAGTGGTCACCGTTGCAATGGCTTATCGTTGAAGTATAACCATGGGGGCAAAAATGTTGGGATAAACACATTTGATATACCGGAGTAATAGGGAGCACCTTCTCGAAGTTGGACATGTGGGTGAACATGGGTCCTTAATGTCCACCAAACGGTTTGCATCCAAAATGTCCCCCTGTGTTTCGCTTGGTTCACAAAGAGAAGTGCGACCCCTACCTCAAGGTGTCCACATGGCCACTTGTTGAAAGAGTCCTCATGGACTCAATGGGAATGGAACTTGGGTTGATGAGTATAAACTACTTGTACCTCACCAATACACCAAGCCCTTGAGTACAAAATGTTGGGATAAACACTTTTGATATACCAGAGCTATGAACCAAAGTAATGGGGGAGCACCTTCTTAAAGTGTGACATGTGGGTGGGCCTGCGTCCTTAATGTTTGTCGAATGATTCACATCCGAAATGCCCTACTATGTTCCACTTGGTCCATAAGGAGAAGTGCGACCCCTAACTCAAAGTGTCCACATGGCCACTTGTTGAAAGAGTCCTCATGTACTCAATGGGAATGGAACTTGGGTTGATGAGTACAAACTACTTATACCTCACCAATATACCAAGCCCTTGAGTACAACTTCCACATTAATTAGAACAACGGTATTTACATTATTTAGTTGTCAATAAAATTTTAAATAGACTGTACAAAATATAAAGAATTGTATTAAATATATATTTTTCTAATATTTAATATTTTTATTATAAAAATTATATTAGCATTTGAAAGACAATGTTACATAAATAACTATCATAAAAAAAAATATGATAGATATAATAGACCAGTAAATTTAAGCTCCAAAGTTAATCCTTACATGTAACTAGTCACAACAATTGTTAATATATTTTTTTTAGGAGTTTGAAATGTGGGTGAATGTCTATCTTAATTAATATTAAAGATAAGAAAAGTGCTTGGTCCCATGCAAGGGGTAAACTAAATTCTCTCAACAAGTGTTGCAGAATAAAAATATGATTTTTTTTTAATAACATGGTCTCATGTGATTCCTTACTTTTCTCAATAAAAGAAAAATATGAATTTTTGGTAGTTTGTAAGTTACCACCTCATGAGAAAAAATAAGATTTTTTGTGTAGCTTGAATAAAAATAATGTTTGTGAGTACTGAAATGCAACAACCCTGCACCGCTCCCTGGAGCATAAATTGATCTCCCTAAATAACTGTTGCTGCACTTTTTTATCCGAATATTTTGCTTCCTCTAATTTTTAAACTATTTAATTTGCATGGAACTCCCTTTGTCACAAAAATAGGCACAGTTGCCCCTTCCAAGGGACCACACAATAAGTCCCTCTATGAAGCATATTCTTGAGAAATGGGTTAATGTTTTGAAACAACATTGAAGGTAATTTGTATACCACCATTGTTATCTTGGATGAAAAAAGGTTACATATTTTAGATACCACCTTGTTCCACCAAAGAGGGTTTTTTAAAAAAAATATGGACGTGAATTACCTAATTCAAATTAATATCTTTTTAACAAATGTTACATGTTTTCAATCAAAAAATTAAAGAGACAAGTCTATAAATGGATACAATGAAAGGTGATAAGTTGGAATTCATGGCGGGATATCCATCCCTCCCCCCATCTCCCCCAAAAAAGAGGAAAATTCACAAAAGATAAAAATAATGTCAGTTAAACATCACTAAATAATGAGAGTATCAAAATATTGAATCAAGTGTGAACATCACACACAAGAAACAACCCCATAAGAAGGTGGTGGTAGATCATCCTTAGGAGCAAGTGCAATGCAAGGAGGAGGCTCTTTTGAAAGAGGATCTAATGAAAACCAACAATTTCAAATACTATTAGGAGGAGTCAATGGCACCATAATGCTCCACCTAGAAGGTGAAGACATCATAACATAGTCTGATCACCGCCCTACACCAGAGAATAACAATTAGATGACCCAATAGAAGCCTTACCACTCAATTTAGGACTCCAACCCCTCCCCCAATACTGTTGATGTTGAGGGAAGGATATAAATAACCTTGTTGTTGTCAGGACATCAGTTGAGAAGACTGTTGAAACAACATACTTGTAGGAACCTGCTCATAGTGCATGCTACACTCCACCAATGATTGAGGATCTCTTGAAGATGTTGAAACTAAAGAAAAACCTTGTCTACCTACACTTAGATTCACAAATATGTACAAGTGATAAAATCAATTTCATTATTAATTGAAAACTTCTGAGAAAAAGTCTCATTGTTGAAAATGGTAGATTCCTTTATTTCCAAAGCTAAAAGAAGATAATAAATCTAATTATTTCTAAAGAAAGGGTATATATTGAGACCAATGAGATCAATCCCAAAATAAAGCCATCCTTTAGTTGATGTGTTCTACATGAAAATATTTAATAGTTTATGTATCCATTGTTGAGCTTTATAAGCATGAGAACAAGTCCAAATAAATGTTTAGGTTCTACATCAAATATGGCATGTGAGATTAGAAACCCAAATGCGTTTAAGTATTTCCCCTACTAATGAACCTTAGTACATAAAAGACCAAAGAAAATGATTGGGCATGTGCTCAAGTTTTTGATTCCATTTCAATATGAGGTAGGAAAGCCACATATGAGGAGAAGAATTTAAACTCCACTAAATATTTAACTTTTCAAGAACCTAAGGAAAAGGGTTCATAATTTGATATCATAATCTAAGAGAGTGATTTCTTGAAAGTAGTGTCATAATTCCACCACCAATATTTCCACCAAGGAACTAGAGGTTGTAATCCAAGCTTATGTATAATGTAACATCTAGATTGAGCTTCTAAATGCATAAAGTGGAATTCATATTAAAAGCTAAAAAATTGTATTCCCTCTATGGGTTGGGACAAGGAATCCAATCACTGGAAGTGACAAGGTCTCTCATTATGAAAATATCTATTTTAATAATCTGAAATAATTTGACTCCTAGAGTTTTATAAAGTAGGAGGCTACTAGTGGACATGATAGCGTACCACCAAAAATTATGGCCGTTTGTAAGAACCCCTTTGGATAACACAAAAAAAATGTGATTATAATTTGTCCTTTTGAAAGTTTATTAACCTATCTTAATTCCACTGAACTAATAATATCTACTACAACTATTAATAAATACATGTGGAAGTGAAAATTAATTCTATTATTTTTGAATATTAATTAAGTTCAACAATGTCTACCAATTATCAATTATAGTACACATTGACATACAATTCATTCTTTCCTTAATAAGAATAGTCATTCATTTAAAATAAAGAAATTAACCATTAAAAATAAAATATTCTCCTTTATACATTTTGAAGATAAAAATAAAAAATAAATGTTAATTATTAATTACATCATCATTCATAATTATCATAATTACATCCTTTCTAGCTATGCATATAGGAATATATCACTTTCATTCTTTTGTGTGTGTGTACATATACATGTAATATATATTATGTGTACATACATACATACATACATTCATACATGCATGCATGCATGCATACATACATACATACATACATACATACATACATACATACATACATACGTGTGTGTGTATAATATATGCACATGCGCGCACGCGTGCCCACCCACCACACAATCCCCCCACCGCTCCCCCCACCCCTCGGCCCCACCCGCCCCGCCCCGCCCCGCCCCGCCCCCCCCACACACAATGTAGTTCATAGTTTATAATAAAATACTCAACAAGTTTTCCTTAATGTGAACTATGAGAAATCAGAAGATCATTACTAATGCTAGAAATAATTGTATAATATGCAGAGAGTGAGAGTATCACATAGGAACTTACCTTCAACCATATATAATTTAAGATCTCTCTACACTTATCATCCATTGAGAGTGGCCCTACCCTTTATGATAAGGATAAATATGAATATGATGAAAATAAAGATGACAACGTGTGTGTAGATCAATACGACAACCACTCCAGATATTAAAACGCAAGTATGATAGTGAATAAGATCAATAACTAATACATTCAAAATGTATATAAAAAATGAATAATCCTTCCTTCTAGGTATACATCACTTATTACCATAAGATTAGATTTAACAAGCCCCCTTGTCATATTAAAACTCATTAATTTGTTGAGTCATTGTAAGACTATAGATTTCTAAAATCATTTAGTACTCACATATTGACACTCACCACTCTATCCCTATGTTTTACCAACATAACTATGGGCTAAGCCCTAGGATGAGTGCCTCTCCCCTTGATGATCTCACATTTAGGGACTTTTATGATGATCCTATGATGGACACTAAATTTAAATGAATAGTGCTACAAAATGCATGATTAAATTTGGCATCCATGAGGTCATCACACCAGACTTTAGAGTTTGAAATGCCCCTTAGATGAAATAAGATACCTAAAATAATTTTTAAATGTTCAACATCAGAGTGTATGTGGGCAAGAGAAGGCATCATAGATACATCCCTCAAAATTAGCCATCTGACTTGCACATCAGGTTTGCATGCACTAGGAGTAATCATTGGACTTTAAGTTGTCAGGATTAGTCAACCTATCATTAGTAGGGGCATTAGAGGCATTTGACCCATCAATAATTAGGGCATCATAAATAACCACCTTGTCTATAGTTGTTGGATTTGACCATGTCTTTGGCAGGTGTAGGGGTTTTAAGACTTTCTTTTAGGTGTCAAGATGAACATAGTTTTTAGTAGTGCCTAAATGGTTGAGAGTTTCAGTAATGCCAAGATTAGCCAAAGTTTTGATAGTACTAAAATGAGCCAAATTTATAGTTGGTGTAGCAAATGTCAACATATTTGGTGGGTAAAATCAAGGCCTTGTCTAGTATTTAGTGGGAATGTGATAGAATTTGAAAGTTGTAAGGAGTAGTGGTGAGTCTGGTAGATGCACACAGGGGTAAAAATTTCAATGAAGGAATTTGAAAGGATACAAATAGGTAAGGAAAAACTAATTTATAGGAAAAATTTAGATCTAGCACTGCTCTACAAAAACTATGAAAAACCCACCAATTTATTAAGAAACCTATAAAACGTTTTCCCTTAGGGGACCTAGGTGATATAAATTTGCACAAAATCAAGTAAAATGCCTTCAAACCCTTCAAAATATCCAATATCGATTGTCATGAAACTTGATCATGTTTATAGTTGATCCTAAGGCTTTGGCACCTTATGAATCAAATGACACAAGCTATTTTCTATGAAAATCACCTAAATGAAAGATGGCCAACAATAGATTTTTTTCCTTGATCTTTTTCTAAATCTGGATCAGTCAAGGACCTTAGAAGAAGATAAAAATATGAGAGAAGGTAAAAATTCAATGTGATATGTCAATTAATTGTAGATATGTGACATGAAAGCAGAAACTCAAGATTTCACAATAGGAACTTTGTCATTCATTTACCAAAAAACATGCTTTGATACCTTTTAAGATTAGTCCATAATTGAAGATCAAAATTTCAGTAAAAATTAAGCATAAATCTTTGAAATATGTGAAAATAAATTATGTATAAGCGATATTTGTTTTATAAAGAAAATAAAACATGATCCAAAAGAAGAATCAATAATTCATCATTAGCCAAAATAGATTTAGGAAAAGTACATATATAGGTAGCAAATAGACATGGTGACACATCCTCATGAATGTGGTTTATCTTCCCCAATGACCTAAATAAAACACTTAAGCAAGATAAGAATGTGTAGAGAAAAACTATTAAATGGAATAAAAACCTACACTAACATTTTTTAGCTTTATGACTTACCCAATGAGTTGCGACATGTTTTACAGTAAAAAGATGAATCACCATTGAGAGGGTGATTTTCCTTTGCATTTGAGAGGAATAGCTCCTTTATATGATTATGAGGATTTTTAAATATTTTTGTGTACTTTCAAAAATAAATAATAAAATGGAAACAAAAGTAGGGAACAATGGAAGAATAAAATGGGATAAAAATTGAGGATGGAAGTGAAGTTGGAAAAACCACTACAAAATAGATGTAAAGACCCATCAAAATAACTCAAAATTAAATGAAATGTTTAGAAATTATTCCTCACATAAAATTGAAAATAGGGATAATAGATATAATGACAAGAAATGGATTGCCTAGAAGTACAAAGTCTATTCAAAACTTGGAATGATTACACTTGGTACAAATCCCATACATAAGGTTCTGAACACAAATTCAAAAAATATTGTGAGTTTCATAGTATTGGTTCCCAATTTTATACCTCTAGAGTTCAACCTTGCATATTTAAAAAGATAGAAAAAATACATGATAAACCTCATTTATGTTATATCCAGGGAAGGGTTTAACATTTGGATGGACTGACCATAGACAATGATTGAAAGACATCAACAAAGGGTATGGTTAGTTCCCTGCTAGTTCTAGCTCTACCTAAACCAAGGTGAGAGGACCTACTGTTAAGGTGTGGAGCCTAAAAGCTTCACATATGAGCACATTTAACAGTTTCAGGTCTACACAATCACCGGCGTTGGTCAGGAGCGACCGACGTCAGTCAGGTGCCGTTGAAGAGACGCCGGCGTCGGCAGTGGATCAGCCGACGGTGGTCACAGGCAAGCATGCAGGAACCAGCGTCGGTTACCTGTGCGTCCAGAATGCTATTTCTGAGGACAAAACTGAGTGTTTGCATGATGAGTTTAAGTTGTAGTCTTAAGTTCACGTCTCTATTATTAGTAAGACTATTTTTAGAGCCCTTGTTCAAGAGGCTTAACTATTGGTTGTAAGTGCATGCTCAAGTCTCCTAATTCTATATGTAGAATTAGATCTTCTTAGCTTATTGTATTGGTATGTTGAAGAACAGTACATAATTGAATCAATCCAGGTTGTTGGAGTTGATTGTTCTTGAGAGAGAGAGAGCTCTTGAGGGATAGAGATCTAGTGAGAGATCTATACATCTGAGAGAGGTGTGGAAGAAAGAAGTTTCTTCAATTGTATTCCTTTTGTAAAGAGTTTAATACAAGTTTTCAGGGTGGTTTCTTGTATCTCTTGTTCTTGCTATTTATCATTCTAGTTACTTGTCTATCTGATTTAATTCTACATTTATTGCTTTCATAAGTGTAATCTATTGTTGGTTGATCCCCAACAAGTGGTATCAGAGCTCAGGTTCACTGACAGCTGGTTCAGATCTGTGTAGTGTGTATTGATTACAGGTTCTCACAAGGGTTTCTGCAGGGATTTCTGTTTGAGTGGGAGAAGCAATGGCAGATGAAAGTAAACTGAGAATGGAGAAGTTCAATGGCAAAAATTATCAACATTAGAGAATGCAGATAGAGGATTATCTGTATCAGAAAGATCTTTACTTACCGTTAGGTGGGGTTGCTAAGAAGCCCAAAGACATGGAGGATGAAGAATGGGAAGTTCTTGATAGAAAGGCTCTGGGGTCTATAAGACTAAGTCTAGCATCCACTATGATATCTAATTTATCACAGGAAAAGTCTACGGTAGAGTTGATGACTACTCTAGCAAATTTGTATGAAAAACCCTCAGCTTCTAATAAGGTATATCTTATGAAGCAGTTATTTAATTTGCATATGAATGAAGGTGGATCTGTTTCTACTCATCTGAATGATTTCAATGGAATTGTGAATCAATTAAGTTCAATCAATATAGTGTTTGATGATGAAATAAAAGCTCTTTTAATATTATGTTCTTTGCCTGAAAGCTGGCATGGCTTAGTAATGACAGTTAGTAATACTGCATCTGCATCAAATATTTTGAAAGTAGAGGATATTGTTAGTGTTATCTTGAATGAAGAATTTCGCAAGAAAAGCATAGAAGAGACATCTGGGAGTGCTTTAAGTTTTGAGAGCAGGGGGAGGTAGAAAGATAAGAGCAAAAGGAAATCAAGATCTAAGTCTAAGGTGAGAGGAAGATCCAAATCCAGGAATGGCAGGAAGCCACAATGCTGGAATTGTGGAAAGATTGGGCACATAAGTAGACATTACTGGTCAAAGCCTAAGGAGGATAATCAACACGAAGGAAAGGAAGAAGCCAAGGTTGCAGGTATTGCACAAGATGCTTTAATATTCTCTCTGCATAATAATATAGAATCTTGGGTGTTAGATTCTGGTGCATCTTTTCATGCTACCCCTAATAGGGAATATTTTAGTGACTATATCCATGGAGATTTTGGAATAGTGTATCTAAGGGATGATGAGCCCTGTAAAATAATTGGCAAAGGTAAAGTGCAGCTAAAGATGCAGAATAGCAACACATGGGTGTTGAGAGATGTGATGCATGTTCCTAGCTTGAAGAGAAATTTGATTTTTGCAGGAAAGTTAGGGGATGAGGGTTGTACAGTAACTCTCACAGCAAAATCTTGGAAGGTGACCAAGGGTGCACTTGTTATGGCCAGAGGTAAGAGAGAAGGTACTCTCTATTTGTGTAATTGTGTTATTAACAATTCTACTTCTATATTATCTACTTCAGATGTGGATGCTAAATTGTGGCACTCAAGGCTTGGCCACATGAGTGAGAAGGGGATGTCAATTCTTAAGTCCAAAGGTATGCTTTCAGATTTAAAAGGCATAGATCTAGAGTTTTGTGAGCACTGTGTATTTGGAAAATAGAAAAGGGTTAGTTTTCTGAAGACTAGGTCTACTAAGAAGAGGCATAAGTTGTAGCTTGTTCACACAGACGTGTGGGGACTGGCTCAGGTTGCTTCCATTGGAGGATCACAGTACTATGTATCTTTCATAGATGATGCTACAAGGAAGGTATGGATATATTGTATTAGGAGAAAATCTGATGTATTTGAGACTTTTAAGATTTGGAAATCTATGGTTGAGAATGAAACAGGTAAAAGATTGAAGTGCCTGAGATCTGACAATGGCAGTGAGTTCTGCAGATATAAGTTCAGAGATTATTGTTATATGCATGGAATCCATAGGCAAAGGATGGTTCCAAGGACACCTCAGTAGAATGGAATTTCTGAAAGGATGAACATGACAATAATGGAGCGTGCAAGGTGTATGAGATTGCATGCTGGTTTGCCCTTACAGTTTTGGGCACAAGCTGTTGACACTGCAGTGTACCTAATTAACAGAGGACCCTCTACAGCTCTGGATGGTGGAATTCCAGAAGAGGCATGGATAGGTAAAAAGGTAGATCTCTCATATCTCAAAGTTTTTGGTTGTGAAGCCTTTGTGCACATAGATAAAGAAAATAGAAAGAAGCTAGATGCTAAGTCTATGAGGTGCACATTTATTGGCTATGGCTCAGATGATTTTGGTTACAGATTGTGGAATCTGGAAACTAACAAGGTAATTAGGAGCCGTGATGTTGTTTTCAATGAAAGAGTGATGTATTGTGATCAGCTGAGGAAGTTGAATCAATCTGGGTAGAGCAATAGTGAATTGGACGATGTGACGGTCCAAAATAAGCTCACGGGAAAAAGAAATAATCACTTGCAGGAAAACACATATGTTAGGATTGTGGAGCTAAAAGCTTCACTGATGCAGACACAGAGGAGGTTGCAGGAGAGTTGCTGAGTGTCAGAGACACCGGCGTCGGTCAGGCCAACCGACGTCGGCAGGACAAGGCAGGAAGGCAACTGACGTCGGTCAGAGATCGGCCGGTGTCGGCGACCCCCAGGCGGATAGGGACCGGCGTCGGTCACCTGTGTGGTTTGACTGCGAGCTAATTACGGGAAGTTAGCTAACGAACCAAGTGTTTGCATGATGAGTGCTAATTTTAGACTCATAGCTGTGGATCTAATTATTGTAATTAGATGTCTAATTATTGTTTGGATGAGATCTATATAATAGACTCATGGTTGTATTGGAAAAGTGTGCTAGGGAGTAAGAGAGCATAATTATAAGCTCCTTCTGTGTGTGAGGTAGAGCAATGGTGCGTTCCTCCTAGTGCCACAGTACCAGGTGTGTTGGTGCTGGATTGGAGAGCCAGCTGGGTTCTTCAGGAGTGTAGGATCTTGGTCACAGTTGCATGGCCTATATAGGAGATCTACATGGTAAGTAAGATCGTTGATCTGTAGGTGTATGTGTGTGCAAGGTCAAGGTTCACAGGTGAGCAGAACCATTGTTTGATTTGCAGGTGTGCAAGGTCATATAGACAGCAACACAACAGGGAGCAGTATCAGGCAGGATCTACTTGGAGTACAGGTGTGTACTCGAATAGAGCAAGAGGAAGGCAAGGGAGTTCCTTCCATAAGTATGGTCTGTTGAAGTGCAGGTTATTGCAGGTTCATGGGAGATTTACTTGAAGTACCTTGAGTACTTGTGGAGCACGTGGAGTGCTTGTGGAGTGCGTGGAGCACTTGTGTTGTGCGTGGAGCATGGGAGGTGAACACCAATTCTGTATTTGAGTTGGGTGTTGGGACCTGTGAGAGGGAGAGCTTTGGGGAGAAGAATTACTATTCACTTGAGGTGTGGGAAACCTCTGTAAGGTGGTGGAGAAGAAGTGGCATCTTCTTTATTGTATTCTTTTCTGTATAAAGTGTTAATACAAGTTGTGTATTGTCTCTCATATGCTGTGTTATTCTGAATTCTAGTTACTTGGTGAATCTGGTTATTTCCGCATATTAAGTTGTTTGAAGTTTGGTAATCAATTGTATGTTTTCAGTTTCGCATCCTGACAAGTGGGATCAGAGCATGTTTGTTGTTCTAGATTCCTGACAACAGAGACTGACGTCGGTAGGGTAAGAACCAGCGTCGGTAGGACGGAAACCGGTGTCAGCCATACAGAGACCGACGTCAACAGGATAGGCACCAATGTTGGTCAGGCAGAATCGACGTCAGCCAGTAATAGGTCTGGAAGTGACTGAGGTCAGTCACTGTCAGAGAATTTGGGTGGACAGCGTGTTGTGAACGAGTCTCAGACACCCATCAGGAGGTCGAAAAGGGTGAGTAAGCCTCCAATTAGATATTCTCCTTCTTTATTTTATTTATTGCTAACTGATGGTGGAGAACCAGAGAGTTTTGAAGAAGCAATATAGGTGGAGTGCAAGAGTCAATTGGAGCGTGGCATGGTTGAGGAGATAGAGTCCTTAAGAGAGAACCAAACATGGGATTTGGTTGAGTTTCTAGCAGGTAAGAGGACACTGAAGAATAGATGGACCTACAGGTTGAAAGAAGGTGAGAATGGATAGATGAGATATAAGGCTAGATTGGTAGTGAAAGGATTTGCACAAAAGCTAGGTATTGACTTTGATGAGATTTTTTCTCCTGTTGTTAAAATGACTTCTATACGGATTGTATTGTCTTTGGTTGCTTTTGAGGATTTGCATCTTGAGCAGCTAGATGTTAAGACAACATTTCTTCATGGAGATTTGGATGAGGAAATTTATATGGAACAACCAGAAGGATTTGAGGTCAAGGGTAAGGAGAAGTTTGTGTGCAGATTAAAGAAAAGCTTGTATGGCCTCAAGCAAGCTCCTAGGCAATGGTATTTAAAATTTGACAAGTTTATGACTGAGCATGGCTACAGTAGGTGTCAATCTGACCATTGTGTGTATTTCAAGAGATTTGATAATGGTAGATATATTATTCTATTGTTGTATGTAGATGATATGCTAGTTGCAGGATCACACATGTAGGATATCTCTGAGCTTAAGGTGAAATTAGCTCAAACGTTTGCTATGAAAGATTTGGGAGCAGCAAAGAAAATCCTTGGCATGAGCATTAAGAGAGACAGGAAAAATCACAGGTTGATATTGTCTCAAGGAGATTATGTGGACAAGGTGTTGAAACGGTTCAATATGTAGGATGTTAAACTGGTAAGCACACCTTTGGCTAGACATTTTAAGTTAAGTAAAGAACAATGTCCTAATTCACATGATGAGGTAGAGTACATGAGTAAAGTTCCATATTCTTCCGCAGTAGGGAGTTTGATGTATTGAATGGTGTGTACTAGAATGGATATTGCCCAAGCAGTGGGAGTGGTAAGTAAGTATATGGCCAATCTAGGTAAGGAACATTGGAAAGCAGTTCAGTGGATCCTTAGATATCTGAGAGGAACCAGCAGTAGGCACTTGTGCTATGGAGGTTCAGATACTTCTCTACATGGTTATGTAGATTCAGATATGGCAGGTGATTTGGATGGTAGGAGGAGCACTACAGGTTATGTTTTCACTGTAGGTGGAATAGCGGTTAGCTAGATATCTAAGTTGTAGAAGGTTGTTGCCTTGTCAACTATAGAAGCAGAGTATATTGCAGCCACAGAGGCTAGCAAAGAGATGATATGGATGACACGGTTCATGGATGAGCTTGGTAGGGAGCATGAGAGTTGTAGATTGTATAGTGACAGTTAGAGTGCAATCCATTTGGCTAAGAATTTAGCCTTTCATTCAAGAACAAAGCACATACAGCTAAGGTACCATTTCATATGACAGGTATTGGAAGATGGTGAGTTGAAGCTGGAGAAGATCCATACAGATAGGAATCTTGCTGATATGTTAACCAAGCCAGTTACAAAGGAGAAGTTGAATTTTCATTCAACTTCTGTTGGTCTTCATGATTGAGTTGAAGATGGAGGAGCTAGAAGATGTTGCTGTACAGGTATTGGTGCAGCTGTTTATCTCCAAGTAGGAGATTGTTAAGGTGTGGAGCCTAAAAGCTTCACATATGAGCGCATTTAATAGTTTCGGGTCTACACAGTCAAAGGCATCGGTCAGGAGCGACTGACGTCGGTCAGGTGTAGTTGAAGAGATGCTGGCGTCGGCAGTGGATCGGCCGATGGCAGTCACAGGCAAACAGGCAGGAACCGGCGTCGGTTACTTGTGTGTCTAGAATGCTATTTCCGAGGACAGAACCGAGTGTTTGCATGATGAGTTTAAGTTGTAGTCTTAAGTTCGTGTCTCTATTATTAGTGAGACTATTTTTAGAGCCCTTGTTCAAGAGGCTTAACTGTTGGTTGTAAGTGCATGCTCAAGTCTCCTAATTCTATATGTAGAATTAGATCTTCTTAGCTTATTGTATTGGTATGTTGAAGAACAGTATAGAATTGAATCAATCCAAGTTGTTGGAGTTGATTTTTCTTGAGAGAGAGAGAGAGCTCTTGAGGGATAGAGATCTAGTGAGAGATCTATACATCTGAGAGAGGTGTGGAAGAAAGAAGTTTCTTCAATTTTATTCCTTTTGTAAAGAGTTTAATACAAGTTTTCAGTGTGGTTTCTTGTATCTCTTGTTCTTGCTATTTATCATTCTAGTTACTTGTCTATCTGATTTAATTCCACATTTATTGCTTTCATAAGTGTAATCTATTGTTGGTTGATCCCCAACACCTACGGGTTAGCTTGGTCATAAGGAGGGATACTACAGTTCAATTTATAGGCTATTATTGGCATGCATAAAGATTTGATTAAAGCACAACCAAATTTGCATAGTCCACTTGGGAAGAGTTGTCATACAGACTGAGTAAATGATTTTAAATCAGACACAAACTACTAAAGACAAATATAATGCTATTGTAATCTTCATTTCTACAAAAACTATTGACAACATAATGGACAAATGGAAAATTACAATTCTACCCTTCAAAAGATCAATAAAAACACATGTCAGATTAACAATACTTATGCATCTATGAGCAAATAATACTTGAAATATTCAACATGTATTACATGCAGGGTTAGGATGAGTAGGTTGAGTTAGACATATTTAAAGGGGTTGTGGTGTCTTTCAACAATGGGAATTCTTTAAACAACCATTCTATCATTCATTTTAGGATGTAAAAGGATAGGAAACAAGATAAAAAAAACTATCAAGAATTATTTGCATTCATTGACACCAATCCAATGCAAGCATTTAAATAAACATACACTGCAAGTAAAGGCTCAAGTACCTTCTCTTGTCAACTCCATAAATCCAGGATATCCTTAAAGATTTATCAACAAAACATTCCCAAATCACAATGTCTATAGAAAAGAATTTATAGTCTAAGTTCATGTCCTGAATGACCACCATTAAGAGGCATAAAACCAGATACCTAATCAACAATGCATGAAGATTATGTTATTGCACTTCATTGACAAGAAAGAGTATAAATCACATGTAGTTTCCATTAACTTGAAATTAAATCAATGTAAATCTATGTTCATAATGCTAACATGGTGAAAATCATGGTGGATTTGTTCTGAAATAAGGGAACCATATACATGAATACTCTCACCGTTTACTAATGACTAGACAGATGCAATCACCTTAGAAATAGAAGAAAATAACACAACAAGAAATACAAAAATAAAAAAGCCTCTATAAAGAGGAGATTTATTAAAATTAAAAAGCCTCTTAAAACCTTCTTTTAAAGAGGAGATGTCTCTTATACAAAATTTCAACTAGAATATTCTTGAAAGATGTTCCATTTAGAAGATGTATTTGCATATGCATGGAGACTCTCATGATTTGTAAGGTAATCATTCTGGTAACTTTGTTGTCCATGTCATGATGAGATTTTTATTTTTCTCAACTAGAATTTTGTTTAATTTGAGCTTGAGGGAGAATATTCTTGTTTGATGCAAACTAATTTTGTCTTTATGTGTAATCATTTTGACCTATTCTTTCACTAATCATTTGCCCACTCAAGTTAAAGATGACCTACCAGCTATTGATCTAGTTACCACTTTCAAATCTTTAAAAAATAAAGCGTCAAGGAATGGAAGGAAGAATACAAATATAAAAATTACTCCTCAAGGCATAGGATCCCTGAGTGGCACTCTCCTTTAACCCATTTATATTCTTCCTTCTTATACTAGAAATATTCACCTATTGTAGAATTTTCATAGGAGAAATCCTAGCCCATCCTGACAAGAAATGACCTTCCAAAAGGTCCAAAACCATTTGAAGGATAATCTTTCTTGTTATTATAGTCTAGGATAAGGATGATGTTAGAACACTATTTGTACATTGGACATTGAGACTCCACCTTGGCCCATTCCATAAAAGTTGTTACACATTCTCAAGATATTTGAATGCAAGGTGGAGTTAAATAATAACAAAACTTAGGCCTTTTACCTCCCTTGTCACTTTGAAGGTTAAGACCAAACTTAATAATGACACATGCATTCCTTTTACTTACTGTGAGATTTTGAACCTCTTGTGCACTTTTGCACTTGGTAGGGTTTTAGGAATTTTATGCACATTTTCACCTTGGTAGGATTTTAGCACTTAGGTGCACATTTGTAAAGGTTCATATCATCTATGCACTTCCACACTTGCTTTCCCATTTAAAATCTCTACTATAATTTAGACCATGAAATTATTCATGGCTTAGACATAACATCAGCCCAATCCCATTCCTCATCCATTATGTTAGTTTCCTCTCGAGTTGTCCTCTAATCAAAATGCCCAACAAGATTATCCTCAAAAATTATAATGTCATCACTTCATAATTCATCTTCCATATGATGGCTAGATAGAAACTTTCATAAATATGACTTTGACCTCTCTCTTTTGACCAATATGATGAGTGTTAACCAAAACCTATGATTCCTCAAATATTTGGTTATAATTTTGAGATTTAAGTTTTCTTCATTTGACACCTTACCAAAAAAATCTTTTATTTTTACTCCATTTTCATGTTGAAATTTTAGGTTAAATGATTTTATAAGAAATGATAGTTATAGTAATATTTCATGTTCCTTTAACCTCAAATCTATTTCTTGTTGAGCCTCCAAGGGGTCAGTACAATCCTCCTTTTGCACTCACTTTATGGAATGAATATTTCACTATTACTTAAATACTATCTTTATCTTCTTTGATACACTCTACCAAAGACTTTTATGATACAACCATTCGGCACAGATTGATCAGCTTCTTTAAGCATGATATATCAACAACATAGTGTCTCAAATTCTCCACCTCAATCTTTTTGAATTCAAGATGTTTCCCATTTGTACCTTTCTCATGAAATTACAACCTCAAAATAAAAATAGGATTCAAACTATCTCCAACTTGAATAAAATATGTCTTTCTCCTTTAAATTTTGTGTTGTTAAACTAATAATGATTTTCTCTTCGTAGGCCTTGCACGATGATCTATGAGTTTCAACGTACTCTATGATTCATGGATTTAGAGGATTTACCATATGTGTAAACCCTATAAAACCACATATGATGGTCCTAGATTTCAAAAAACCCCTAGATTAGACCATTACCCAACCTTTGACCATGACCCTAAGTCAAGTTAGCTAACTAGCTAAACCATCTCACTAACATACCCTTTTCACCTCACTTGACCTTCGATACTTGATCATCGATGATTAGGTCCCTATCACTTGATAACTCAAACTCAATTAATTTGTGAACACAAACACATCACAATTTTATTCATGTAGTGAGTTAATGCATCAAGAATTAAATTTGTGTAATGAATTTCACCCCTTTTAGAACCTACACCTCTATCTCTTTTAGCTATAAAAGAGAGGAGTAGGAGGTGAAAAAAGTATTGATCAGTCCAAGAATTTTATCAATCAGGCTATCAACTAAAATTCATCAGGAGCTTGTAACATCATGAAATTCTTTTGTAGGTATTCACTCTAGCAAGTCAACAACCACGATAGAGACTCGAACCTTTACCAAAATCATTCTTCATGGAAAAGTACCATTACTCTACAAAAATTACGTTTCAATCTACCATTAGATATCAAATGATTGATTGAGTATGTTTTTGGCTTTCAAGTTTTGATTACTTAGTTTATGACCCAAACCCCTCTGCGTTATATCTTCTGAGCCCCCATCCCTAACCAGACCTTTAACAATCTGCTACCTGATTATTGATCTCATCAGCCCAAGCTTTTTACAACCCTTTTCATAACCCATAACAACTGTTGATGGTAACCCTAACTACCGACGATCACCTTCAACTACTGATGGTCACCCAACCACCAATAGTCACCTTAACTGTTGATGGTCATCCTAATTGATGATGGTCACTATGGTAGGAAATAACAACAATCTATTTCTAGCAATTTATCCCCAAACAAATTCCACTTTTTTGTATTTCTACCTATTCATAGAGTCCCCACCTATTTTCTGAACCCAACATGATCTATTTAGCATTTCTATTGACGCATTTATTATTATAATTAGTCTATTTCCTTTATCAAGCATTTATTTCTTCTTGCATTCCCTTTTAATCTTTTCTATTATTTCATGCAAGTACTTCATCTTTATTTCTTTCAACTTAACTTTTTTAAGAGAGTGGATTGATAGCTTACTAGTAAGCTCATGCTTATTGAATCTATCTTATGCTAGGAAATCCACCTTGCTATCCATCTAACAACCCCTTTACATTAGTGCTTTCTTATCTATAAGTAATTCTTTCCATGATAAAGAGGAGATCTTCACAATCAATTGGATCATGTGTGCACAAAAAAATAGGTTCTTCTACCATAACTACATTTAGTTTCTTAATTCTTCTTTAACAAGAAAATAAAATGAAATTGAGAGAAACATTTTGGCACACCTAATGGGACCTAATAGCATCTAGGTTCCCTTTTCCTCCTTATTCTATGCTCATATAAAGATATTGCTTGCATGTTTAGCTCATGTAGTTAAAATTAAAGGTTGAGTAATTTAATCATAACTTCACTTCTTTATCACACACCATACCAAACCACTTAAATCGATCAAAACATCATAAAAACTGACATAAGGCCTGACTAATATTTCATCTCCTAGTAGATCACCTTCACCCTTTGGCTATCTTACTTGGAGGTCATTACCAAGAAGAGAAACCAAAACTCAGCTCTCTAGTTGAGTCTAAACTCTATAAATTGGTATATACATGTTAAGTGGCCGACACCCTTATCACTATGGTGTGTGAAGTGAGGGGGTAGGCCCCAATACCAAGCCACATATTTATTTCTAACACAAATCCTTTTGAGAGCCTTAAACACTTGAAACCAACAATATACTTCTTTTCGAGTACGTGTTCTATAAACCAAGTTCTTCTTCACACTTTCCAACTAAGGCATAAGCCAAAAGTGAGATAAAAGGTACCTTAAGATTTTAAATGCACTCTAGTGTATGTCTTGATTTCCTTGAGATATTTTCTTTATGTTTGAGTTGTGAGCTTTACTTTATTCCTTTCTATTCCTCACATGGTTTTTACTAGCCAACAATTGAAGAATCAAACCAACTAGGAGCTACCTTCCTCTTCTTTCTCCATGGACTATACCTTAGATGTTGAGGGTTATCCCTATCCTTTTACTAGCCCTACCATGCCTCAGATAGTTTTCCAAGGTGATGTGGATTTTTTCACCTTCATTGATGATAAACCTATGGCCCTCCAACATTACCTCAACACCTTATCTCAATGCACCCCTCCTTTGGTTCCTCATAGCGATCCACCTTATGGGATGCCTCCCCATGTTATAGGGGACATTTTTGTTTTCACTACCTCTACTCAACCTATGATCACTCAAGCATCTTACTCCACTAATAACCCATCCACTACCTCCATCCAAAATCAACCAAACAACCTGACCAACAACCAAACACCCCCTCCACCAACCAACAACCCCTCCAACATAGGGATAACCTCACCTTTTTTTACCCATACTACACCCACCATGGGGATACCTTCTACCCATATTGCCACTATTATCCTTATTACTACCAACCCATCAATCTCCACCCCACTTAAAAATGTGATGCTTTCTATACCTTCTACCTTACCACCCTACTTAAAAATGTGATGCTTTCTATACCTTCTACCTTACCACCTATTAGTACTAGAGTTACCACTCACCCCCAATCAAATAACCCATTCATACCTTCAAACCCATCCATATCAATTCCCTAATCTACCAATATGATCATACCTCTGAACCAACCCACATCAACTCCTTAAAAAATACTTATGAAACCCTACCCATGCTATATTCCTAATCCACAAGGATACATAGATTCATCTTCTACCCAACTTCTTATGCCCATTAACCCTTATGTGGCATCATACCAACCCTCAATGACCACATACCAACATGTGTCATATTCTCAACCTTCTACCATTTATTCATATATTGCATCCACCTAACCTCAGTAAAACTTACCATAAAATTATGGAACTCCCCAACCCCAAATAGATTTGGTCAAAATTTTGATGGATAAAATGACCAACCTAGAGTCATCTATCTTTGGGGCTCACAACCTCTTGTCTTACGACTAGATCTGTAATGAAAATATTCACCCATTCGTCCCTATCCAACCTTACCATCCTCAATGGAAATTACCCAAATTTTCTAAATTCCAAAGCAAGGAAGACCCCCAAAAACACCTAAAAGTGTTTTAGCATTCTTGTTACTTAATTGCCTACGACGATGCCCTTCTTGTTCACACCTTTCTTATGTCTTTATCTAGACTAGCATTATATTGGTATAGTTCTATCACTAAGAAATCCATTTTTTACTTTTCCTAACTCACCCAAACCTTTTTAGACTACTTCTCCATCAATATATATAAGAAGGTCTCCATCACCGATCTCTACTCCATCAGGCAATTTGATGACAAAGCAATTGTTGATTTCATGGCTCAATGGAGAGGTCTTATCAACCATCTCTCTTTCTCTTTTCCCCAAGCCAAGTTGATTGAATTTTTCTCTCAATAATTGTGCCAAACACATTTCCCCTACTCTATAAGTTCAAACCTTTAGAACCTTTGATGAGGGTTTCACCATGGCATGTAAACTAGAAATCAAAGCCATCGATGAGGGGAAGTTGAAACTAAGAAATAAAACTCTAGCTTCAAATCCAATGACCCTTCCCCATCCAAAACTACAAACCAATCTAACCATCCTAACACCAAACCAAAGGTAGTCATAAACATGATTATCCTTAAAACTGCTCCACCTTTGGTTGTCAACCAACCCAACCAACCCAACTTCTCTAACTCCTCTAATCAACAAACCTGAAATCAAAACTAGGCTACCCCAAAATAATACACTCTTTTAGGGGAGTCATATGCTTTAGTTTTGGACAATTTGCTTAAAGCCAACATCATATAGCTTCCCCCCATCAAACCTTTCTAACAATTCATTACTTCTCACCTTATGCACAATTAGTACAATGAGAATGATCTATGTGCTTTCCACCAAGTCATTGGACATGACATTAGTAGGTGTAACAGCTTAAAAACTATTATCCAAAGCTTGATTGATAAATCAGAACTTACATTAGACAATCCTAATTCACCCCTGAATCAGTTACTCAACATCTTTAGATAACCTTTTCCCAATCATGTCCCTTCTACCAACTATGATGACAACAAACTAGAATCACTCATGCTTATGAGGTCTATATGGTCATTGTAATTATCAGTGAACCTGTCATTTAGGGAACAATTACCTCAACTATCTCTTTTTCTACTCCACTTATTAAAGTGGTGGAACCACCCTCCATTCTTTTGGATACCCAAATAAAGGAATCAACCACCTCCTTTCCTTCACTTGACAAGATAACGGACTTACCCACCTCTCCTTTGATATAAATACCAAAGGAGGCAACCATTGCTATCACACCTTCCTTCCCCATCATGGAACCACCCACTCTCTCTTTAGAAACCATTCGACAAGGATAAATAACCTTATCTACTCCTTCCATGGAGGAAACATCCTCCAAAATATTGGAACCTTTCATCAAGGACAAGGATGAAGAAACCATTCCCTTACCTCAACTTATGGGCCTAATCTTTGAATATGACACCCAAAGAACCAAACCAATTTACAAACCCTTCTTTATATTAGTCCAAAGCCTAGAATTCTCTTCTTAACCCAATATGGATCGAGCCACCTTTTGGCACCGTCTTGGGATTCCCTATCAAAACAATAAGGAACCTTCAACCTCACCTCCATCCACCTCATCTTCAATCACACCTAACATTAAACCTATCATCACCTCAACTCCTTCATCAATCACCTCTCCTTTTAAAACTATGGGAGAACCATTCAAACCACCTACATCCAAAATTATCAAATCACCTTACACCTCTTTAATCAAACCTATCAATAACCTAGGGGTACTTCCTAATCCTATCCTTATCCACCCATATTTGAAGTTGGACTTAACCCCTTTTATTCCACCAAATAAACCCTTAACCAAATGAACCAAGAAGGAGGATCCACCCAAACTCCCACCTAGAACTAGAACAATACCACCCCATTCCCTCTTACCTTCTATCCTGGGACCCCATTCTTCTTCTATCCTAGGAGTTGACCCTTATATTAAGAAGGAAAAACCTCCCAAAACTACCCAAAATAAAATTCCTCCTTTTATTATACCTTTACCTACCCCCTTCAAAACATCAAACTCCCCATCATTCTTAACCAAACTATCTACCTCTACCTAACCACCTAACTCCAAACCTTCATCATCTCAATCACCCACCTCCAAATATTTCATCTTTAAACCTTCTACCTAAAAACAAGCCAACACCAAGAAATACCAATCAATCCCACATACCAAAACCATTCTACCACCCACAACTCCCATAGTAAAGCCTACTTCTAAGAAAACTCCCACACTGAAAACTAAAAGCCCATCACCCTTAACACCTTTGCTCAAATCTTATTTGACCATTTTACAAAGTTTGTTACAAAATTCTTCCTTAAAACTACCACCTATCAAAACCTTTGACCCTTCAAGTCCTAAACCATCTTGGTTCAATGATAATTTAATCTGCTCATACCATAGGACACTTGGACACGATATAGAGAAATACAAAACTCTCCAAGTACTTGTCCATAACTTATGGGATGAGAATGATCTATTATTAGATGAACCTCTCTTGAGACCATCATAAACCCAACCACCAAGCTAACCTATCCAACACTGACCCACTTTAACACTCTCATCTAAGAGTGAGGAGGAACCAAAGCATCCTTCTAGCCCAATGTTTCCCCTCATCCACACTATCCATATGGTCACCTGATCTCAGGTATAGAAAATAGATTAGGAAAAGGCAAAAGTGTCAATTCCATGGTTATATAATTCTACCTCTCAACATTCTAACCTAACTCAAGAACCTTCACCTTCACCTTCACCTTCACCTTCCCCAAAACCCAAAATATCCATTTTGGGTGCCTCTCCCTCTAACCCTTCTAAATCTATCTAGTGAGTAGTTCTGAAATAGCTTCACCAAACACCAATGAAGATGAGCCTATAAAAACTGATCAATACACTCACCCCATCAATACTAAGCATTGATAGAGGCCCTATAGTATATAGAGGTCCAACATAAATACCCTCAACCTTTTACAGACTTTATCAAAGCTCCTTAACTTTCCACCTTTGTCACATTCAAGGTTTCAGAAATACTTTCTATTCATCCTGAGGATCCAAATCCACCTTTCTTCGTCACTACATACATGAATCAAACCTACATCAAAAGGGTGATGATTGATGGGGGTTATATTATTAATATTATCTCCTCTCATGCTTATGACCAACTCCAAATACCAAAGAATATCATGTCAGAAACCATAGTGGTCCTCCATTCCTTTAATGATACTATGGCCACAACCTTGGGAACAGTTGTCCTCCACATCCACTTGGGACATCACATGATTTTAGAGCTCTTCTACATCATAGAAGGTGAGTTCTAATAAAAAATCTTACTTAGATACCCTTGGATCTTCTCTATGAGTTATGTCCCATCCACCTTGCATTGATGTGTCAAGTTTAAACACGAAGGTTAGGTCATCACCATACAAGTTGACCCTAGTCATTTTGACTCTTGAAAAATGACATATCAACCTAACATAATTATTTTTCCCTACTCATCCATCTCACCACTAACCAAAAACCACTCCACCTCTACCATCGATGAAGCTTAAACTATCTCATCTATCCATTCTTCTCAGATCCCCATAGAAGACCCCTTGAAACCTACATTATAACATCTTCCATTGGGAGAGTATTATATTTTAGCCTTGGATGACTTCCTTAATCCTCAAGAGTATGGGAATATTTACCATAATCTTGGTTATGATCCTAATATTAGAACCATCATTCATTTTGGGCTACCTAACCACCAAACCAATTTCATCTATGGGGGACTTGATCATCTGCTTCTCTCTTCCTTTACCACCTCTTCTACCTGACCATTTACCTTCAATTTATCCTATTTAGACAAACCAAAATTTTCCAAACTATACCCTCATAGGTGTACTCAGAAGTGATTTGGCCTTGGCCATTATGAACATGGACCTCATGAGTTACCATTGATCAAAACCCAAAAACCTCATGAGCTATTTGGCCTTGGGTTCATCCCACTATAAGAACCCATTGATTAACCCAAACCCATCACCACCATCGATGAATACATTCCATCCTCACCAACCCCATCTCTTTCAAAGTCTAAGGATTTCAAAACCATCCTTCCTAACTTTTTTTTGATTAATATTGTTAGTTTAGATCCCCTGACCTATCAAAAAATGTGGCCAAACTAAAACCTTTCCTCTGGTTCATCCTAAAATGATACAAAATAATTATCCTACCATCCACACCATCCAACTTCAAGATGATGATTCCATTCTCACTATCTTGGTGTAAGGGATTATTCTATCCATAAATCTGTTCCTCCTAAAAACCAAACCATGTTGAACGAATCCACTATCGATGTCAACTTGGGTACTCAAGATAACCCTCATATTATAAATATTGGTCAATCCTTAGATTCCTCAAAATAATAGGATTACCCTTCCTTCCTTCATGACTAAAGCATAGAATTTGTTTTTCCCTATTAGGATATGCCTAGAATCTATCCTTCCATATCTCTCCATAACATCATCATCCATCCTGATGTTAATCCCATTAGGTAAAAGCTTCGTAGGATGCACTCTCGCATCACCCTTCTAGTCAAAGAAAAGATTCAATGACTCTTGTTTATCAACTTTATCTAACCCATTAAATATCTCCAATGGGTTTCCAATATCATTCCCATCACCAAACCCACAAGGGGACTTAGCCTCTATGTTGACTATCATGAACTCAACCTTGCTAGTCTAAAGGATGACTTCCCTTTGCCTATCATCAACCAACTTGTTGATGTTATAGTCAACAATGAGATTATATCTCTCATGGATGTTTCTTAGGATATAATTAGATCTTGATTTCCCCTAAGGATCAACATAAAACTTCCTTCATCACCCCATGTGGAGCTTCTACTATAGGGTCATGCCATTTGGTCTTAAAAATGCTGGAGCCACCTATCAGTGTGAAATGACCTACATCTTCCATGATCTCATCTACAAAATCATAGAGGACTATGTAGATAATCTCCTTGGGAAATCCAAATATCACAAGTATCATCTAAACATTCTCAAAATTATCTTTGGGCACCTAATCCATTTCCATGTCTAACTCAACCCCAAGAAATGTGTTTTGGGGGTCCTATCTGGAAAGCTTCTTTGTTTTATCATCTCTTTTTGAGGAATAAAAATAGACCCTACCAAATTTAGAGTGATCCTCGACATACCACCTCTAACCCATATTAATAAACTCCATAGCATTCATGGGAAGCTCTAATCCATCCATCACTTCATCTCTTAGTTATCAAATAGATGTCAACCTTTTCATTATTTTCTAAATAAATATACAACTTTTAAGTGGAGTAAGGACCATCAACAAGACTTTGATTCACTCCAAGAGTACCTTATTTCTCCACCCATTCTTACCCCTCCTAAAGAAGATCAACCCTTCTATCCTTATATCTCCACCACTTACCATTCCTTAGGGGCATTGCTTGCTCACCATAATGAAAAAAAACTAAGATAAAATTGTGTACTATATAATTCAAAAAATTATAGAGTATGAGACTTGGTACACCCATACCAAGAAGCTTTGCCTCACCCTAGTCTTTATAGCTTCCAAACTTTGTCATTATCTCCTCAATCACAAAACCTTTGTCATCACCAACATTGACCCAATCAAATACATACACTCTGAACCATACTAAAACCAATGTATGGCCAATTGGTTCATGATCCCAGCTGAGTTTGACCTTGAGTTCCTCCAACAGAAGTCAATTAAAGGGCAAGTCATTACCAATAAATTATCTAAATCACCTTTTCCAAAGAACTAACCACTTCCTCTTACATTTATCGATGATTTAATCATGACTCTTTCTCAACAAGATTATAGGTACCAAATGACCATGTTCTTTGATGGCTCAAAGTGCCACTGTGGTGGGTGTGCTAGAGTTATTCTCATTCCACTCAATGGTAAACCTCTTCCTCTTTCTTTCAAAATTTATTTTGAGTGTATCAACAACATGATTGAGTATGAAGCCCTAGTAATAGGTCTCCAAACCACTCTAGCCTTGGGAGTTAAGATGATCAATGTTTTTAGTGATTCCCAACTTGTGGTCAACTAGATACATGGATCATACTAATGTAAAAATAATGTCTTACAATAGTATAAATATATGTAGATGTACTCTTAACATCATTTGATCATTACCTTATCTAATCTATTCCACGATCCACAAACAAGTTTTCAGATACAATGGCTTCTATTGCTTCCCAAATCCCATCTTAGCCTTCCAATTCTAATATCTTTGTCACCATTCATCATTTTATCACACCCTCTTATATCCAATCCAACATGCCTATAATTTTTAGTGTAGAGGAATCTCCATCAAACATTTGGTATGAGTAAACCTTTTACTACCTCAACCTCAACATCACTCTTCCCAACCTCTCTAGGAATGCTTGAAGAACCTTTGTTCAAATTACCTCTCATTATACCATACTAGGGGGAATCCTTTACACATGTGGTTTTGACAACCTCTTTCTGTATTGCCTACACACTCATGAAGCTTCCCATTGTATCAAGGAAATGCATGATGGGATTTATGGGGGATACTTTATAAACCTAGTGATCGCTAAACGTATCCTTCACCTCAGCTACTATTAGCCCACATCAACCAATACTATTGTGATTATGTGAAGAAGTGTGTTAAATGTCAACAACATGCTAATTTACATCATGTGCCAACCCATGGCCTTCAAATATAAAAATAATTTTGGCCCTTCTTACAATGGAAACTAGATCTCATTGGGGAAATAAATCCTCATTCTTCACAGTAGTACCACTCCATCATCACCACCACCAAGTATTTCACCAAGTGGGTGGAGGATATTCCTCTCATCTCAAACAAATTTGACAAGATACTTGACTTCATCACATTATTTATAATTTTAGTGCTTCCCATAAGATCATCATTGATAATGGTAACTATTTTGAAAATAAATACATCCAAGGTCTTTGTGATGCATTTGGCATCAATTTAAGCTTTTCCTCACCTTATTGTCCATAAGCAAATGGACATGTAGAAGTCTCTAACAAAATCATCAACAAGATGTTAACCAAAATGGTCAATGCTTCTATTTAGTATTGGCACTTTCATACCCCTTTCACTTTTTGGGCATATCGCACTAGTATTTGAACCTCAACAGGTGCTACCCCTTTCTCTTTGGTCTTCAGAGTAGGGGCGGTCTTGCCTATTAAAGTCTAGATTCCCTCTCTTCACATATCCTTGTAAGACATCATTTCCAAGAGTGACTATCATCAAGAGTGTCTAGCATGAATTGAGATAATTGATGAGTGTTTCCTAGCGACACTTAACTATCTTCATGTTTATCAAGAGTGAATTGAGCATGCCTATAAAAATCACTTGAAAGAATAAGAATTCAACACTAGACACCTCATCCTAAAGAAAAATAAACATGTGATCAATATGGAGAAAATAACGAAAGTCATGTTTTATTTTAATTGTCTTGGACCCGACATCATAACCCACAAGTATGGATCAGGAGCTTATCATTTGTCCTCTCTTGAAGGCAAACTAGAACTTGAGTCTCTCAATGTTTTACACTTGCATCTTTTCTTTTGTTTAACACGGATCAAACTCACCTTTTATCTAACTTAAGCCCATCTATTGATCTATGAGATTTTAACCTTCCTCACACCTTCATCCCATCCCTTTGAGGACAACTAATTACAACATAGAACCATGTAATTAACTGTCATAGTCATAGCCTAATCCTAAATATGGGTACCACATCTCTACTCATGGCATGGTTCTCATCGATACTTTTTGTCCCTAATCAGACAAAATCCCATGGTCATTGTCTCTTAAAACCACCCCTTTCACCTATCATTAACCTTTTTGAGCTCTAGGTTTTTCCCTCATAAATGTAACCTTCAAGCCTATATAGACTTGTCCATATCTAACCTAGTTTATAAATAATTTGCAATACCTATATAGAATTAGGTCAAATATCTCTAGCATGCAGACTATTCCCTTGAAGGATAGCTACCCCTATTTTTACTTAAAAAGATAGACTAATATGTTGAAGCACAACTACCAAAATGAAAAAATTCAAACTTAGACCACTCCCTTGAAGGATAGCTAAGACATTTTTTTCAAAATCAATCATTTAAAGATTCCTGCATCGATTAGTTTCACAAACCTATCAAAACAAAGCATTAAAAAAAACCCATATCAAAATCAATAACAAGCCATCTCAAGAAAGCTACAATCAACTTTCATATCTAACATTAGTAGACTTCCCACATTGATCAATCTATGCCTTACATTAAAACATGGACTTATCTATTATGGTTTTTAGGTCACCTATAGAAGGGGAAAACTAACCTAAAAGATGTTACACTACCCTTCACACCACCTATCACCTATCTACCCTTTGTACCATCTACAAATCAAGAGATTCCTGAACTTACTTGACATGATGTGATCAAGACACCTTTTTATGAAACCAACTCATGCTAATGCAAAGCATTCAAAGGGATTATGTTCCTTAGGTGAATCTAGCCTTAGGATTTGTTTTGTGTTTTACAAATGAATAAGAATCATGCCTTTTCCTTACCCTCTCATAGCTGATTCATGTATTCAACAAGATGTATGTCTCATGTTTCTCATCTCTTTTCCCACATCTAGTTTTGTTATCTAGCTTACTTTATATGTTATCATAAAAAAATAACTATAAATCATAACATCACATCCATAATCATAAACCACATCACATATCCATGTTGATAACCATAATAAACCACATCATAACCATATATAGAACAATAACCATAATCAAAACAATCATAACCATATATAAAAAAATATCACGTCATCATAAACATGAATAACCACTCACCATAAGCATCATCATAATCATGTATAACCATTCATCATAAACATCATCCATAATCATCACATGCCTAAGCTAGTGAATCTACACCTCATAAGCATAATCATAATGAATATAAACATTTAAACCATGAACCATGAACCACAAAATCACATCTATATATCACCATCACATCATATACATCATGTCTCATCAAAATAAAATAGTACATGTAATAATGCACATCTCTCTCTCTCTCAAAACATGTACATCTAGCTATATCAACTCACAAGCTAGTATCCAAATCATATACACCTATACATATCATATCATAACATATGCCCCTAGGGCACCACTGTTGCTTATTGACTACCCACCTAAGGTGAATATTTGTCTAGCTACATATGTGACCCATTGACCTGGTGTCACCACATTGATACCACTTGCTAAGATAGCTCTATACTCAACCCATTGAGGCTCTACTAAGTAGTGTGTGAAGACTATCACCTCATAGACTATATCTACATAGACTTGGGTCAAATATCTCTAGCATGCAAAATATTCCCTTGAAGGAAAGCTACCCAGAATCTAAATTTCTTAAAAAGATAGACCGTTCCCTTGAAAGACAACTACCAAATGAACAAATCCAAACATAGACCACTCCCTTGAAGGATAGCTAAGACAATTTTTTCAAAATGAATCATTTGAAGATTCTTACATCGATTAGTTTCACAAACCTATCAAAACAAAGCATTAAAAAAAACCCATATCAAAATCAAGAACAAGTCATCTCAAGAAAGCTGCAATCAACTTTCATATATAACATCAGTGGGCTTCCCACATCGATTAGTCTACACCTTACATTAAAACATGGACTTATCTATTATGGTTCTTAGGTCACCTATAGAAGGGGCAAACCAGCCCAAAAGATGTTACACTACCCTTCACACCACCTATCACCTATCTCCCCTTTGTACCGTCTACAAATCAAGAGATTCCTGAGCTTACTTGACATGATGTGATCAAAACACCTTTTTATGAAACCAACTCATGCTAATGCAAAGCATTCAAATGGATTATGTTCCTTAGGTCAATCTAACCTCAGGTTTTGTTTTGTCTTTTACCAATGAAGAATAATCATGCCTTTTCCTTACCCTCTCATAGTTGATTCATGTATTCAACTAGATGTATGTCTCATGTTTCTCATCTCTTTTCCCACATCTAGTTTTGTTATCTAATTTAATTTATGTGCTATCATACAAAAAATAACTATAAATCATAACATCACATCCATAATCATACACCACATCACATATCCATATTGATAACCATAATAAACTGCATCGTAACCATATATAGAATAATAGCCATAATCAAAACAATAATAACCATGCATAAAAAAAAACATCACATCATCATAATCATGAATAACCACTCGCCATAAGCATCATCATAATCGTGTATAACCATTCATCATAAACATCATCCATAATCATCGCATGCCTAAGCTAGTGAGTCTACACCTTATAAGCATAATCATAATGAATATAAACATTTAAACCATGGACTTTGAACCATAAAATCACATCTATATTTCACCATCACATCATATACATCATGTCTCATCAAAATAAAATAGTACATGTAATAATGTACATCTCTCTCTCTCTCTCTCTCTCTCTCTCTCAAAACATGTACATCTAGCTACATCAACTCACAAGCCAATATCAAAATCATAAACACCTATACATATCATATCATAACCTCTACCTTTAGGGCACCACTTTTGTTAAGTTCCTACCCCCCTGAGGTGACTATTTGTCTAGCTACATATGTGACCCACTAACCTGGTGTCACCACACTGGTACCACTTGCTAAGCTAGGTTTGTAATCACCCCATTGAGACTCCACTAGGTAGTGTGTGAAGACTATCACCTCATAGTACTGTAGCTCATGTATAATAGCTATGTACCTCTTTATATCAATGGTCCCCATTGGACCTATTGGTGTTATTGCTCCTCTAGTCTGTCTCAGAGAATCTCACTCCTGGGTGACCCAAGTTAGTGTAGCCCTCACCTAGTCCCTCTCACCCATCATAGTGGCAACTTGGCATTGTAATGTCACAACTTAGACCTATAATGTAACCTCCTACCCCTATAAAGCTATGACCTATTCTTATGTAATGGCTAGCACCACTCCTGCCTATCCATTAGGTCCACCTCCTTATACTTGTACCTATGGACCCCTACCAGCTGGGTCCACATCCATAGGATGCCTACTCCCATCATCCCATCTAATATCTATCACTACATAAAGGGCTTTATATCATGCCACATAACCATCAATAAAACCTATGTCATCAATCTCTACTCTAATAGGTAGTTCCTCATGATAAAAAACTGTCTCCACCGACTATGGCTTTGGAATAAAAAAATCAACATCCTCCTGTCTATACCTCAAGAATGGACTTGAAATCCCCTATTTCAAGCCAAACTACCTGTGAAACCTATAAGAATGGATGAGCTTAGTCTCATGCTCTCTCCTCCTAAAAATCCACCTATAGTTTTGCATCAATAAAATGTGTTGAGTATAGTGGGCCCACCTTGGAAAACTGATATACGACCTCCAAACCACATATCCAACCACCAAGGCCTCTAGTACCCATTTGAACCAATAAATATCTCATACACCTCCTCTAGGTCCTGTGAGCACATAATCACTCATCCACCATATGAAACCCACCATGAAGTCCATATGGGCATATCCCTCCCATAGCAGCCCTATCGGCCTTAGAACCTAGATATGCTCATGAGTCCAATAGTATAACATGAACCCCACACTAATGCCATACCTCCTATGAGCTCTAAACCCCCATAACTCCCTATTTATCTGAACCAATAGAATATGTGCCAAATGAAACACTATGCTACCTAATAACATCTCCACCAAAACTCTCAGTAATAGATATAGAAACTTCCCACTACTTGAATCTAGAACTAAAAAGTAGGATATAGCCATCATCATCATGGTCATCAACCTCTAGTCATCCCTAACCCTTTGATACAAAGGCCCATAGCTAAAGCCTCCAGCATGCCACCTGGAGAAGGCTTGGTCCTCACCATATAAAATCTCCATGTGATCATCTCTCTCCTCTCTCTTAAGGTGATATATTGGCTCCCCCCAAATAGGTAGCTGTGTGATCCTATGTATATCTTCTAACAATATATTCATCTCACCAGTCAGTAAGAGAAAGGTGTTTGTTGCTAAATCCCATCTCTTGATGAGGTCCATGATCATCACTACATCTCATGACACGTGCTAGTAATGCATCATCACTCTAAGGCCCATCTCTTCTATGTGGGCCCAATCATCATCCATCATCCCATGGTGGATCTGTATAAAGGTCAAAGGAACCCTATCCTTCATCTGGATCTAATCTTATGCCTATGAAATTCAATATAGCGAACACACTTAGTTTTTATATAAAGCAATTTTCCCATGGACTTCCCACTTTTTTTACCTCATTCATCATACCTAATAACACCTATTTACTCCCATATAAAACACATCAACCTCTTTTTAAGCCTACCTTACACCCCAAATTCCCTTAACTTATTTCCCTAACTACATTCCCATGCTATAACATTTTAACTCAACTATTTCCTTAACCATTTATCAAAGACACTCGACTATTTGGTCGACCACCAACAATCACTATGACCATCGATGGTTGGCTACCAATTTGGCCTACAATCAACTACAACAATTGATTTTTCTATTATGACCATTGATGGTTGGGTATGACCACCAACGGTCTCGGTGTGTGACCGCAAATGGTAAAAACCCCAAACCTACCTACCCAACCACCCATATCCAATAATTAATTAAGCTATGTCCTCTACCCTACGCCTACCCTGCTTACCCTCCCAATTTTAATTTTCACCTATAAATTCAATAAAAAACATCTTATAACCTAAATATTGAGGGAAAACACAAGCCCTTCCCCCAACACTCCACCTCTCACTCTCACACAAAACACCAAAATACAATCACTCACTATCAAGAGTTAGGAGTCAAAAAATAAATGACCAAAATGACTCACTATTTTCACTTTTAACCTTCATGCTTTTAGGGTTTTATCCCTAACTATCTAAATTTAGGGTGATCATAGATGGTTGATTTTGGACCCCTCACCATTGATGATTATGATGCCCACCTTTTAAATTTTGCGCACCTACATACCCTAGTGCCCACCTTTTAGAGATTACCTTCTTCACCTACCCAACCAATCATGTCCACCATGATGTTGGCCACTTTTTAGCCCAAACTACTACATATTTTATGATGACCTTGTCTTGGTCTTTTTTACCACACTGACCAACATTACCATGCTAAACATTAGAATTTTCACCAACTAGTGCACACCAAACCATTTGTTCTTTTCCTAGGAGCACTTCCTACCTTAGATACCTATGAAAACACTGACCCTATCTAGAAGACTTGATAGAAATAACCTAATCATCTATGACTAATGATATGGCCTACTTACCCCATCACCTATCCTTCTAGAGCCACCCTTATATTTTTACCAACCATGGAAACTTAGTTTATGCATGATCTTGGCTATCGTACTTAGTCACATTTTGTGCATATGTTTATGCTTCAAATACCCATATTTTTTATCACCAACCTCATGACTCACCATAACTACTTATCAAACCTACACCTAACTCTATTTCACCTCATTAACTCTTGATTTGAGGGGGAAAACCTCCTCCCATACTCAGGGCAACCAAACCTTTGACTCGTAATCCATTTTTTATTTTACAGCTTGCTGACAAAAATTGTATAATAAAAAGGTGAAAAATGTAGACACTAAAAAACTACACACGATGGTCCTAGATGTCAAAAAACCTTTAGATCAGACCATTACCCAACCTCTGACCATGACCCTGATTCAAGTTAGCTAACTAGCTGAACCAAATCACTAACCTACCCTTTTCACCTCACTTAACCTTCAACACTCAACTACCAGCAGTCAGGTCCATATCACCTAAACACTCAAATTAGGTCTATGTGCAAACCCAAACACATCATAATTTAATTCATGTAATGAGTTAATGCATCAAGAATCAAAAGTATGTAATAAGTTTCACCCATTATATAACCTACACCTCCATCTCTTTTGCCTATAAAAGAGAGGAGTAGGTAACAAAGGGATGGATCCATCCAGGAATTTTAGTAATCAGGATATCAACCAATAGTCATCAAGAGCTTCTAACATTAGTAACTTATTTTACAAGTCTTCACTCCAGTAAGTCAACAACCATGATAGAGAACCAAACCTATGCCAAAATTATTCTTCAATAAAAATTATCGTTACTCTACTAAAATTGCTTCTCAATCTACCATCAGCTATCAAACAACTAGTTACATATATTTTTAGTTTTCAGGGTTTGATTACTTAGTTTCTAACCTAGACCCCTCTACATTATATCTTTTGACTCCCATCCCTAACCAGACCTTTAAGAATCTTCTACTTGATCACTAATCTCATCAACTCAATATTTTTTCAAGACTTCTCAGAACCCACAACAACTGTTGATGGTCATCCTAATCGTCGATAGTTACCCTGACCACTGATGGTCACCCTAACTACTGACAATCACCCTAATCACCAACAGTCACCTTCAACCACCCATGGTCATCCAATTATTGATGGTCACCTTAACCACTAAAATTCATCCTGACCACCGATGGTCACTATGGTAGGAAATAACAACAAGCAATTTTCACTAGCTTACCCCTGACCAAATTCCACTTTCTATCTTTTTGCCTATTCACAGATTCCCCGCCTATTTTTTAAACCCAACCTAATCTATTTAGAATTATTATTTACCCACTTATTTCTATAATTATTATATTTACTCTATTAAGCATTTATTTCTTCTTGCATCCCTTATAGTCTTTTCTATCATTTCATGTAAGTACTTCATCTTTATTTCTTTCAACTTAACTATTTTAAGAGAGTGGATTGACAACCTCCTAATAAGCTCAAACTTATAGGATCTAGCTTATGTTAGGAAATATACCTTGTTATCCATCTAAAAACCCCTTTACATTAGTGTTTTCTTATCTATAGGTTAATCTTCCCAAGACAAAGAGGAGCTCTTCACAATCATTTAGATCATGTGCACACAATCAAATAGGTTCTTATACCATACCTACATTTAGTTTCTTACTTATTATTTAACAAGAAAATAAACTAAAATTGAGAGAAATAATATGACCTGATGTTGACATGTATGTCACATTACCTCCATTAGGATTTATGCCCTCATTTGCACACTTGCACTGTCAAGTCTACAGAATTTGTGTGCACATTTGCACCTTTTAGCTCCAATAGGTTTTCAAAACCCAACTACACATTTGAAAAAATTCAAATGTGAAAAACATCTCTAAATCTCTATTATTATTTATCAAGTCAACACCCTTTTTGAAATTTTACATATCTTTTCTGCATCATACTCCTGCATGCATGTTGACATAAGTCTTGTCATGGATTTAAAATGCCCATGACTTCCTTTTAAAGCTTACATTGTATAATAAGCCTTTGACATCCATAGGGATGTTGACATAAGACATTAACATGGGCTTTAAAATAGTAGTGTGAGTTTATCCTTGATGGCACCTTGACATGTCCTGTGGGCTGCAGACTTTCACTTAAAATTTGAAAATTGCATGAAATAGGTTGTGGTACAACATTGAAATTTACCCCCACTCCCCTTTTGAAATTTCCCTTTAAATTGACTTTGGACTCCCTAACTTGCTTCTCCCATGAAAATCTCTATTGTACTTTGACCATGGATTTGAAAATCCAAGGCTCCTTGTTGATGATACGTGCAGTAGGATTTGGACCTTACTTTGCATAATGCAAATTTACATATGGTAGGTTATGGGTTTTAGGGTTTCATGTGCACCTTACAAATTGAAAATTAAAGTTACAAAGAAAACTTGTAATCCCCTCTAGGTGCTCTAAGACTCTTATTATTTTTCAACAAAAATTATTAGACTTAGTAGTTTTTTAATACTTAGCCATTTTTAAATTATTCCCGACTTGATTCCACCATCGACCTTGTAATCAAAGCACACTTAAAAACATGAAAATGCTAAGTGCTAGTGAGACCAAATTTTATGAGTTTTGCACAACAGTTTTGCAAGAGCAAATTTTTGTTCTAGGTGAACATTTTTGTAGATTTCCTTTAGGGGGAAACAATTAGAATTTGAAGCACTCATATCTCTGAAAGAGTAAAAATTTCTTGGGATAAATTTTGGCACTAACAATATCTCTCATTTGGGGATGTACACCCCTTGCAGGTGTATGAAGAACCCCGTAAAATAAGACCAAGTGCCTATCCTTTGGGCCATAGAGTCAGAATTTTGACAATTTCTTTAAAAACACCTATAAAATCTCATGAAACAAGGATGGACCAACAAAAATAGATCATTAGGATATGATAATGAACACATAATGAAAAAACAAAATAACTATACAAGCAAAGCCCAAAATAGAAGGGCAACAAAATAACAAAACTATACACTATACATTGCTTTACACAAACATGGACTCAATGAAGGAAGTGCTTCAGATATCTTTCATTAACTGACAGTTCCAGTATCTCACCATCCAAATCTCTTAAGAATAAAGTGTGTTCCCTAATTTTGTAGTCAATAGAATAAGATCCCATCCATAAGGCATCAAGCTTTCCATATTTGCCTTTCTCCTCATGTATGTTGTCCTAAATTAAAACTAGATCTCCTATCTGAAAAGTTCTTAGAGTGACCTTTCTATCAAATATTCTATTTATTCTTTCCTTGAACTTTATGTGTCTTTAAAGAGTTTGTCTTCTATTTTCATCAATCTCAATAATTTGGTTCATTCTACTTTCATAGTGGTTAATTCTATCATCTTCTTTTAGTTATTGCATGAATTGATAGGTTGGCAATTGTAGATTCATAGGTAAAATAACTTGAGCACCATAAATAGGCTCAAAAGGGATCTTACCTATATCCCTCTTAGGCTTGATATTATCATTCCATAAATCAAATTTCAATTGTTCACCCCACTTCTTCTTGTTAGCTTCCAAAGTCCTAATGATTTTAAACAATTTCCTATTACTAGATTCTGCTTTCCCATTCCCATGAGGGATGTAATTAGTAGCATAAGTTAATGTGATCCTATATTATTTACACACTACAAATAAATATTTAGCTATGAAATTCATGACATTATTAATAATTATCTTGACAGGCACACTGAATCTACAAATAATATGATTCAACAGAAAGTCCATGATCACCTTATGTGTGGCCTTTTTTGTAGGGACTACCTCAACCCATTTTATGAAGTAGTCAATTGTAACCAATATCTTCCTATGCCCAGTACTTGATAAATAAGTGATCTCCCCAACAAAATCCATCCCCCATTGTCTAAATGGGCCTTCAATCGATACAAGTTGCAAGGGGAGAGAACCAAAAGCTTTTAACCTTCTAGCAAAGTGCTAACATTTCTCACATATTACTAATTTTTCTACAACATCCTTGAATAGTAATGGCCAAAAATAAACAACTCTCATAATATTATGAGCTGTGACTTTAGGTACAAAGTGACCACCACAAACTCCACTATGAAAGTCTTTAATTAGATTAGCAGTGTCTTCTTCTACTAGGAACCTTAAGAGAACCCCATCTGGATTCCTCCATGCCAATCCATTGTCAATCAAGAGATTATTTTTGTATACAAGATTAAGAGTCCTATCATTCTTCTCCTAGTTAGGGGGACAATTCAAATATTGCAAGTAATAAACAATGTCCTTATACCACATTGTCATGTTAGCTTTAATCAAATAATCATCAACATTAAAAAGAATAATATTTACCTCCACAACTTGTAAATTGGTCTCAACCATGAGCTTGGCTATGCCCATCCCTCTAACTAACTTGGTATTTTTGATATCTATGTCATACTATTTCAAATTATTGACCCACCAACACCTCTTCCTTGATACTTCAATCTAATTCAGGATGTCCTTGACCATTGTATCTGGGACATATGTAACATTATTTGAACTCAGAATGTAAGGTCTAAATGTTTTAATAGCTTTCAAGAGGGTGAAAGATTGTTTTTCCATGATAGTTTAGTTTATTTTAGATCCCTGCTGCTCATGACTGTCATCATTATTTTGAAATAGAACAATAGCTACAGTTCTTTGTGATGCAAAAGAGAATATTTTAAATTCCCCAGTGTAATCAAGACTAGCCAAGATAGTGGAAAAATTCAAGGCTTCATTGATATCATTGAAATCTTGTGTGGCCTTCTCCTCCCACTTGATAGTTTTGTCCTTTTTAACATGGAAGTAATAGGTAGAGTGATCTTTTCAAAGTTGGACACAAACCTTCTTATAAAGTTGATTTATCCAAAGAAGGACTAAATTAACTTATTGGACTATGGGATAAGCACCTTTTCAATGATTTTCACTCTTTTAGGATTAATCATGACGCCATCCTTAGATAGTATGTGTCCTAAAAACTTGGCCTTTTATACTTGAAAGTGACATTTCTTAGGATTAAGGAAAACATTAAATTCCCTGCACCTAACAAACACCTTTTTTAGATGTTCTAAATGCTCTTTTCTATTTTTTCGAGTACATTGTAATGTCATCCCAATACACAATAGTAAACTTGTTAATTACCCATACAAAGGTGACATCCATAGCTCTCTGAAATATTTCACTGACATTCATTGACCCAAAATGCATCCTCATATAGACATAAGTGCTCCAAGGTATTGCAAATGCAGTTTTGAGTCTCTCAAATTCTTTTACTACAACTTGGTTATATCCCGAGAAACCATCTAATGTGGACAACATCTCTGATCTTGCAACACTCTATAATAGGATATCCATATTAGGTAAGGGGTAATTATCCTTCAAATAAGCTTTATTCAAATTTCTAAAATCCACACACAAGCGGATGTCACCATTATTCTTTATTACAAGGATTAAGTTTACCATCGATGATGAATACATGATGGGTTGAATAATCCCACCATACCCTAATTTATTTAAATCTTCCCACATCTTGGTGGCCAAGATGGGGTTAATAGGTCTCTGACTTTGCCTAAAATGTTTTCTACTAGCATGTAATGGATGACATGTTGAAATAGATCCTCTCTATATGATTTCAACTCATAATAAGACCAAGCCATGCAATATTTATAATTATTTAACAATTGCATGTAAACTTGCTTCTCTTTTGCACTCAAGTGAGTACCAAGCTAGGCCTTTTCACATCTTTTGAAATATAAAGATATCTAATTTTAATTTTTTCTTCTCCATTAAAAGATGCATCTAAACTCACAAAGCCTCTTGGGAGAGTGTTTGTCTTCAACTAAATGATATATTTCCCAAACAAGGTTTCTTTTTGATCACAAATTTAGACCATCGATTCCAAATTTGTGATTTGACCCTTAAATTCTGCTTCACAATTGAGAAACTTTTTGATTTGATCATCATCATCAAAAACTTGCCAATGATGAATGTTGTCTAGGATTAAAGGTCTGACAAGTACCTCCATTTGATACTGATAGTGAGGGTTCATATTCTCACTTTCAAACTAAGCACCCAACCTTGCAAGTATATCAGCCTCCTCATTGAAACTTCTATCATGATAACAAATATTGAAAGTGTCAAAAAAATCTAACAAATCCCATACAACATTTCTATATTATTTTAACCATTTATTTTTGGTTTCAAAATCATTTTTGACCTACTTAATAACTAACTCTTAATCACCCTTTACAATTAGACTTGCAATTCCATGTTCTTGGGCAATCCTCAAACCAAGTAAGATTTCCTCATATTATGTAATGTTGTTAGTGCATTGAAAAGACAACTTGAAAGAAAGCTTAAAAGGTTTTTTATTGGGGGCATAAAAGAAAAACTTAACTCCATTTCCAAGATTGGAGCAAACCCCATCAAAAAATAATTTCCATACATCATCACTTTCTTTGTTAGATCTAACATCAAGAATAGTGAATTGTTTAGCATAATTTACATTTCCAACAAAATTACCTAGCTCCACATCAGTGTAAAGAACATCATTTAGATCATGTCTTGGATCTTCAAACACACATAACATTCTAGGCTCTCTATGAACTTTCACCACCTTACCCTCTAGAGGAATGGTAGCATAAAAAAGGTCCATCTGAACACTACCACCCCTACTAGTAGCCCATTTTATTGACAATAGCATCCCCCACTTGGGAGGACAATCCACAACTACCACATCCATGTTCAAAAAATTACCTGGATGAACCACCAATTACACTACCAATCCTTTAACCAATATAACAATTGGTACCTCTCCTGAGTCTATGGCATAGCGTTTGCCAAAATCAAATGTTATTTTTACTCCAAGCTCATTAAGGACACCTAGGGGCATCACATTGTAAGAGGATATGAAATCAAACATATAGTTGTAAAAAATTAAACCAATAATAAATAGGATGGTGTAGAAAGGGTCAACATCTAGCTGACTTTCTATCAATGTAGTTCCCAAATAAACCTTCAGAGCTGGTTTAATAACCTCATGTGACTCTTTATTGTCATCCTAGAGTGTTGGGGGTGAAGTATCTCATTGGAATTTGTATTCTCATTAAATTCCAAATAACAAAATTACCTCTTATATTTTGGTATTCTTAGCATCTCAACAAGTGGGATAGTGATTTTTAATTGACACAATAATTAGGCCATATCACATACATTATACTAGGAAGGGGAGTATTTAGAGTAAGGGTAACAACACTTTCAACATGAATACAATCATTTAAAGTCGGAGGGGGAATAGGATGGGATGAACTAGCATTCCTAACATCATTCTTCAAGGGTGGGTTTCTTCTTACATCATTTGTACCCTTAAGAAAACTGGATAACAAAGGTTCTTTATTGTTGGCTAGAGCACCTTTTTGTTTGACAATTTGGGAAGTAGGTGCTAATTTGGGAGAACTAGGGACTTCTTTGGTTTTTGTAACTTATTTATAAGGGGTAGCCTCTTATGGAGAAACACCTTATTCATTACTTCTTAGATTATATTCTTTCTCTTGGGTAATTGGAACATTAATTAATAGCTACCTGTCCTCAACTTAAGGAGTTACCCCATCATATTTTTTAATCATTATAGATCTCAAAAAATCAAAGTCATGATTGGGAAACTCATATGCTTGTGTCATGTTTATATCATAAATAAGTTCAAGTTTTGGGACACATATCTCTTTTACTGCACTAAATTTTTTATCAATGGTAGTAACACTCAACAATTCTATAGAGGTAGACATTTTAATTCAAAATATTTGACAATAAAACATCATAGTATCATCATTTTTAGATGTAGACTGAGGTTCATCTGCATCTTCATCAACTCTTTTTATAGTATCACAAGGAGGATCAGGGAGGAAGCATTTATCACACTAGTTAATATTAAGATCATAGTCTAGAGCATTAAGCTTGACAGTCAATGGATCAGAAACCTCCTTCCTAACTCGTGTGTTTTGATTTTTGTCATTTCTCCCATATTAGGTAGTTCCCTTCCCTCTATCATTATCTCTATTGTGGAAAGAGGATCTCCCTTGTTCTTGATTCTAGGTTTGAGTTCTCTCCTGACTAGAAGATCCATGAGGAAGCCGCTCCTTAGCTTTGGCCAACATGTATGACATCTCCTTGACAACAGTTGCCAAGGTTTTCATAGTTTCCTCAAGGTTGGTAGTCTTATTGGACTGAGACTTCTCAAGATTGGTCGACTTTACATCAGCCCTATTGTTCAAAGGTTTCCCCTAAGCTTTTATATTATTTTCAATTTTAATGATCATGTTGAATTCCAACCTCAAATTTGTGGGAGCTTTATCTCTTATGTATTATGTTGCCTTCTTATCAAATGCATCATAATATTAGATCAAACAAGAAGTATCACTTAGCTTGATATTATTAGGGAATCTCATCAAAGTCTTATTAAACCTTGTATTGAAGTCCTACACACATTCATTTGGGTTTTTTTGTATGATTTCAAATTCTGCCAAAAGAAAATGAGGATCAAATCTATCTCCATATTTTATTTTAAATACATTATTCATTTCCTCCCATGAATCTATGCATCCACAAGGAAGATAATTAAAACATTCACATGCATCTTCTTTTAGTGTGTGCATAAAAAGTTTAATATAGGCATCCTCGTGCTCAACCTCATAATATTCAATTATATTGTGAAAAACCCTCAAATGCTGCTATCCAATCACTACATTATTCTCATAAAACTTAGGGAGTTGATTCCTTACCTCATTTCTAACTTCATTGGGGTAACCCTCTATTTCATCAAAGTTAATTGTCTGAATCTAGGAAACTTGAATGTAAGATGTTCATTTTGATCTCTATGCCTCATGATTGGTTCTATGGTGGGTTCAAGATTAGATGATAAAGGGCTGTGAGGGGGTGAGCAAGGTAGACTTGGGGGATAAAACCTAGGAAGAGATTCAATTTGTTGAGAAGGTGTTAGGTATTAAATAGGAATATATGATTATGGGTTATTAGGAGAACTATAATAATCTTCAATTAAAAGAATTTCAACAAAAATAAGTTTAGGTGTAATAGAATTATTATGGTCCAAAACCACCTTTCCTCTAGAACTTTTTCCTTCAATTGGCCTCCAAACTTGTCTCCTTCTATGATAAACACTTAACTCATAGACAAGTTGATTTGATGAATCACCTCTAAAGGAGGATCTCAGTCCTTCCAATTTAGAAAACGAGATAACACTCAAAACATAATAATTTAAAATGGGCACTAATCTTTCAAAACCAGATAAAATATTGGAGTTACCACTAGAAGAAATCTTCTAGGATAGAACATATCACAAACATATAGTGATACATTCTAAAATTACACTTTTCTATCCTCAAATTTCAAATGCATGAGAGGTCAATTCATCAAATATTTCAGTCCACGTCAACGATGCCAATGAAGTGTTTTGTAGTTGATGGCCCAAAGTAGAAAATCAATGCAAAACATCAGATAGAAAACTTTAGAACCTAAATAAATAACAACTCCCTAGCAACAATGCCAACTACATGTTGGTTCCCATTTGTACACCTCAAGAATTCAGTCTTTCATACTTGAAAAGATGGTAAACATAGATGATAAACCTCATTTATGTCATTATATGTAGGGAAGGGTTTAACTTATATATGGACTGAACATAGAAAATGACTGGAAGACACTGATAAAGGGTATGGTTAGTTTGCTACTACTTTTGGCTTTGGCTGAACCAATGTGAGAAGACCTATGGGATAGCTTGGTTATAAGGAGGGATACTATAGTTCAATATCAAATAAATTATTAGAACACATAGTTATGATCAAATCATAACCAAATTTGCACAGTCCACTCGAGAAGAGTTGTAACATAGACTGAGTAACTATTTTTAAATCAGACACAAGCTACTAAAGATAGATAGAATGTGATTATAGTCTTTTTTTCTACAAAAATTGTTGACATCATAATAGCCAAATGGAAAATTACAATGCTAACCTTCAAAATTTCAATCACAAACACATTTCAGATTGACAATACTTATGCATCTATGAGCAAATAATACTTGAAATATTTAACATCATGTATTACTTGTAGGGGTAGGATAGGTAGGATGATTTAGATATATTTAAAGGGGTTGTAGTGGCTTTCAACAATGGGAATTCCTTAAACAACCATGTTATCATTCATTTTAGGATGCAAAAGGTTAGGAAATAAGATAAAGAAAATTATAACGAATGATTTGCATTCATTGACACTAATCCAATGCAAGCATTTAAATGACCCTTGAGAACACCAAAGCATACATTGCAAGTAAAGAATCAAGCACCTTCTTCTCTCAAATCCATAAATCTAAGATATCTTTAAAATATTATCAACAAAACATTCCCAAATCTATGTAGAAAGGAATTTATAGTCTAAGTTCATGCCTAGAAACACTACCATTAACAGGGATACAACTAGATACCCAATCAACAATGCATGAAGAATGTGATATTGCACTTTATCGATAAGAAAGAGTAAAAATCAAAGGTAGTTTCCATTAACTTCAAAGCAAATCAATGTACATCCATGTTCATAATGCTAAAATGGTGAAAATCATGATGGATTTGCTTTGAAACAGGGGAGACAGATACATGAATGCTCTTAGAGTTTGTTAATGACTAGACAAATGCAATCACCTTAGCAACAGAAGCAAAAACATAGTGAGAAATTAAAAAATAAAAAATCCTCTGTAAAGAGGATACTTATAAAAGTTAAAAATCCTCTAAAAACATTCTTATAAAGATGACATGCCTCTTTACTGATATAAAATTTCTTACCCAGAATATTCCTGAAAGATGTTCCATCTAGAAGATGTCTTTGTATATGCCTGGAGACTCTCATGTTTTGAAAGGTAATCATTCTGGGAACTCAGTTGTCCATGTCATGATGAGATTTTGACTCTACCCAATTATAAGTTTGTTACATTTGAGCTTGGAGGAGAATATTCTTCCTTGGCGCAAACTAATTTTGTCTTTATGTGCAACCATTTTGCCCTTATTTTTAACTAATCATTTGCCCACTCATGCTGAGGATGACTTGTCAGCTGTTGATCCGGTTACCACTTTCAACTCTCCAATGAATAAAGAATGAAAGAATGGAGGGAAGAATAAAAATATAAAAATTGCTCCTCAAGGAATAGGATATCCGAGTGGCACTCTCCTTCAAACCCTTTATAGTCTTCCTTCTTACATTGGCAATATTCACTTGTTGTAGCATATTCGTAAGATAAATCCTAGCCCATCCTAGTAGGCAATGGCCTTCCATAAGGTCTAAAACCATTTTAAGGAGAATCTTTCTTGTTGTGACAGTTTAGGAGAAGGATGATGTTAGAATGTTGTTTGCACATTAGACATTGAGACTCCACATTAGCATGTTCCATACAAACTACTGCTCATTCTCAAGAGATTCAAAAGTAAGGTGGAGGTAAATAAGAACAACACTTAGCTTTTTTACCTCCCTTGTCACTTTGAAGGTCAATGCCAAACTTAAAAATTACACGTGCGTTCCTTTTCCTTCTCTCGAGACTTTGAACCTCTTGTGCACTTTTACACTTGATGGGGTTTTGGGACTTTTATGCACATTTGCACCTTGGCAGGATTCCAAGACTCAGGTGCACATTTGCACCTTGGCAGGATTCCGGGACTCAGGTGCACATTTGCACATTTGTGAAGGTGCATAACATCTCCACACCTTTGCACTTGCTTTCCCATTTAAAATCTCCGCTCCATTTTAGACCATGGAATTCCACGTGGCTTAGACATAACATCAAGCCAATCCCATTCCTCAACCACTATGTTGATTTACTCTTTAGTTGTCCTTTGATCAAAATGCCCAACAAGCTTATCCTCAAAAATTATCATGCCACCACTTCATAATTCATCTTCCACATGACAGATAGATAACAGCTTCCATGAATATAACTTCGACCTCTCTCTTTTGACCAATACGATGAACTTTAACCACAATTTACGATCCCTCAAATATTTGGTTATACTTATAAGATTTAAGCTTACTTCATTTGACACCTTACCAGAAAAAGCTTTTAATTTTGATCCATTTACACGCTGAAATTTCATATTAAATGATTTCCCAACAATTATAGTTACAGTAAGATTCCATACTCCTTTGACTTCAAATCTATTTCTCGTCAAACCTCCAAGGGGCCAGTGCAATTCTCCTTTTTCACTCACTTTAGGGCATGCAAATTTCACTATTCCTTAAATACTATCTTTATCTTCTTCTCTACTCTCTGTCAAGGACTTTTTCTATTACAACCATTAGGTGCAGATCGGTCAGCTTCTTCAAGCACGATATATCAGCAACAAAGTGTCTCAAATGCTCCACCTCAATCTTCTTGAGTTCAAGTTGTTTTCCGTGTGTACCTTTCTCGTGATATTACAACCTCAAAATAACACCAAGATTCAAACTATCTCCAACTTGAGTAAAATATGTCTTTCTCTTTGTAGGCCTTGCACGATGATCTAAGAGTTTCAGCGTACTCTACCATTCATATCTTTGGAGGATTCGCCATATGACATGCATACCATGTTGCCTCCAGCAGGATTTATGTCCTTGCTTACACATTTGCATTGACGGGTCTATGGACTCTGCGTGCACATTTGCACCTTTTGGCTCTAGAAGGTTTTTGTAAACAAGCTGCACATTTGAAAAAATGCAAATGTGCAAAACATCTTTAGATCTCTGCTATTACTTATCAAGTTGATGCCATTTTTGACATTTGACATATCTTCTCCGCTTCATACTCCCGCATGCATGTTGACATAAGTCTTATCGTGGGTTTAAAATTCCCACGACCTCCTTTGAAAACTTGCGTTCTAAACCCAGCCTCTGACTTCTGCAGACAATAACATGGGATTAAAAATATTAGCGTGGGATTCTCCTTGACAGTATCTTGACACATCCTACGGGCTGCGGACTTTCACTTGTAATTTGCAAATGGCATGAAATAGGTTGTGGTGCAACATTGAAATTCCCCTCGCTTCCCTTTCGAAATTTCCCTTGCAATTTGCTTCTCCCATGAAAAGATCCATTGCACTTTGGCCATGGACTCCCGTGTGACATTGGCGTGGATTTGAAAATTTGAGGCTCCTTGTTGATGACACACGCGACAGGCTTTGGACTTTCCTTTGCATAATGCAAATTTACATGTGGCAAGCTGCGGGTTTCGGGGTTTTGTGTGCACCTTAAAAATTGCAAATTAAAGTTTCAATGCAACCCTGTAATCCCCTCCTGGTGCTCTGAGACTCTTATTCCTTTGCAATGAAAAATATTAGATTTAGTATTTTTTTAAATACTTAGTCATTTATTAATTCCTCATGGCTTGATTCCATCATGGACCTTGTAATCAAAGCACATTCAAAAACATGAAACGTTAAGTGCTGGTGAGGCTGAATTTTATGGGTTTTGCACAATACGATTTCATGTTTTGGATGAATTTTTATGCAGATTTCCTTCAGGGGGAAATAATTAGACTTTCAGGGATTCGTATCTCTAGAAAGGATACAAACTGTTTAGGACAGATTTGGACACTAACACATACAACCAAGAAAAGATTATAATTTTAATGGCTTCTCTATCTAAAAACAAAATTACATAATTCACAAACAAAGAGAATCAAAATTTACAAATCCAAATATTGATCTCAATCACTTGTTTGCATTTTATTATTCAAATCTAGAAAAGTACACAACCCAGATACAAAGTTGCAGCATTCTCTTCTCCAAGAGTTTCAAAGAAATAAGAACCCCCTTCATTAAATAATCCATATTTTCTCTTTTATAAAATATCTCCACTCACAAAGGAAGTTGGAAATCCATCCATATCACTAACCTAACCTAGATAAAATTTTACTAAATAGAGTTTTTCCACATTGGATTTTATTATTAAGATATTTTTTACAATATTAAATGCAATATTGACTTTTCATTTCAAAATATTTAATTCTAAAAAGAAATAATTTTATTCATGACTCTAAAATCATAGCTCTTATCTTGGTGCCAATATTGGCATTCCTTTATTCTTTAAATAAATTAATTATTTCGAAAATAATTAATAATTTAGATAAGCCATTTGATTTGCATCTCAAGCCCATAAACAACATATTTGTAATTTTTTCCATGTGGATTTACTTATGGCATTGGCTTTTCCACTGGGTGTGGAGTCAAGTAGAGCATCATGGATAGTACAAAGAACAAAATAAATGGATATTAACTCAAATGGATATGAAAATTTGAAAGCTAAAATTTCACTATAATAAGGGGCTTTGACTGTGAGACCACATTCTCTAGTGAAATGTAGGAGAATACCAAACTTCATTTCTAATATGCCTCATCCATATTATAAATAGTGTTTAACATATTTACATATCCCTATACAACCAATTAGCATCTAATTCATCTATCATACTCGTGTGGGAAAGAACTCATGCTACTATGATAGATAATTGCCTTGCAAGCTCTACCTATTTTTCTATTAGAATTCTATATCAATGGTGTTTATCACAATCTCATTATATATTTCCAACTAGTAGCATTTTCACCTATCCCAATAGTATGGAAACGAATAGACATTGTTGGGCCAAATTATTACCTTAAAATTTATACTTATTTGTTTGTTGTGATAATTTGTTGCATTCATATCTCACGACAATTTTTTTTATATTTTTTCATATAATGGGTGTATATTCATGTATAATTATGTCATTATAATGTTGATTTTGTATGGGCATATTATTTTAAGATGAACATTCTTGACCATGTCCCAATAAAAAAATCACTTTTGACCTACTAGCTTTCACACAATCTTGTATTTGTGTGATGTGAAGAGAAGTAATTGATAAACCCACACAATGTAACAATGTTTGAAATTGCTGACATAAGGTTTGAATAGATTGAAACAAATATTTATAAGCAATATTTGACAAACCAAAAAAAATCATATGAGAAGAGCTAAACATGCATTTCAAAAGTGGTTAGTAGTTTCTAAGTACAAGGATGATAACTTCCTCTCCTACTAATGAATGAGAAACTAGGGTTGAAAGTTGAGTAAATATTGTGCCAATCTTGTAGAATATCCAAAGAATGAGCATAACCAATTAAAAGTTTATTTAACTAACCTTCAATGTCTACCTTAAGAAGCATTTCAACTACCTCATAGCTAGACTTTGACATTATTTCCAAGTATTTGTTCAAAAACTCTATATTTTGTACTACATTTAGAACACTTGTAATTCCACTAATTACATATTCTAATTGTTGTAGAGGTAGATATATCTTTTATAGAACCTCTCTAACTAGATAATAATCACCAAATTTTAAGGTTTAAATATAACTCTGGTGGCACATACACCTGTATCCATAAGACAAGAGAAATATGAAGAAAAATAAATAGCAAAGGTATAGTGGCTTTATTAGAGAAGGAATTACAATTTGAGACTGACTCCAAAGCATCACCAATAAATGTTTTGCACCAGACAGATAAGCCTTGTTAGTCCTCCAAAGGACTTGTTGCATAGAACCATGACCAATTTCACTAAGATTGAAAAATCAAAGGTTTGCACATTTTGAGAAAATATCCTTGTAACCTAATTTGTGCATATCCAATAATGAGTACATTCTATGAGACCATGTATCACTGAGGTTCCTCTTCATCCTTATCCATGTCAATAAAAATATTTTAGTTGGGCATGTATTCAAAACATGTAAAATTAGTGGAGGGACATAAAGTGTTTGAAAAAAAATCCCAATCTAAAAATGTGAGCACAGGATGTGTTTATTGAAATGCTTCAATGAATTTTAGTACTTGCACTGTATTCAAAGCTCCATTTGGCATGGGTTGGGTGGATGTTAGAATTACATTGTCAATTGAATTTCTCACTAATTCAAATTTCTTTCAACACATTTCTTGAGATTTTAACTCATTGATGTATTCCTTAAAAAATTGAAGGCACATCCTCAATGAAATGTGGTCTCTTGGACATAGGATTGTAATTACATTTATATTATTTGATAGATCATGTTTACCTTAATTCTTGTTAACATTTGCAATAGGAAAATTATATGGCTATTGTGGTGTAACCCACATAAAATTTCTAGTGTGATGTAACCCACATAGAATTTCAAAGCCATATCGACATGTGTAAAAAAAAAAAAAATTAAAGATTTAAAAATATATCATGATATTTAGAAATCATATTCATATCCAATAAAAAATAATGGTCACATTAAATCAATGATCAAAAAGGTACAATTGGGATATCTAAATTGATGGGCATATCCTCGATAGATTCACTAACTTCAACAATGGCTATACATTCACAATCGAGTTGATTGTATTAGTATAAAATGTATGACTTTCATCATTGAAAGATATTAGATAATAGATATAGAATACAAATATGTACAAGCATATTATAGGTTTCAAATAGATTGTAATCATTTCAGTTTTATGAATTATCACTTTGGTTTTCAACATTGATTAATCTTTGTTCTTGAGTCCAAGAGGAGCAAGGGCCTACTCTCCTTATAACTAGGAATTATGTATGGTATTTATGTTATATTATATTAATTCTTTGTTATAACTAATTAGAATCTTGTTAACGTTTGCATTTATTCATAAAAACATCAAAACAAATTCACAGTTTAAAAGGCATTTTCTTATTCCAAAATCATTTCCTTTCTAAGCAAAGTGTGTTTTTTTTACAACAAACATGTGAAGCAAATTTTCTTTTGTTAGTTAGGAGTGTGATTTTACTTTCAAGCAACATAGTGAGTTGATTTGATTTATTCCTTTTTAGTAAAAGAGTGAATCAAGTATTTTAGGACACATATCTTTATTTATTCATTCACAATCGAGTTAAAGCATAATAGGGTGTCCCACTTTTTAACATCATGAGGTCATATATACTTCTAACCTCACATAAAAATATCTTGAATTTAGATCATTGATATTAATCAAATATATGGGTTTTAACTTATATATACAAATATGTAGTGCGTATGTATTATTTCAAAGATTTTTAAAATTGTTAAGTATTTTTTAATTTAAAAAAAAAATTATCCACCTAATGGGACATAATATTATTATTTTAATTGATCAAGGAATAGATAAAATATGTTATTCTTTCTATGCATGATCTATTCAACATAGGTTTTCAAACCTAATTCATTATCGAATTCTATTGGTAAATTATATTATCAAAGGTGTAGGATCAGTTGGTTTAGTTCATGCTTTCCCCTATCAAATATTTCAATTGCATTCATTTTTTTTTATATGGAGATCCTAAAAGTGAATCCTTCAAAGCACTTTACAACTTTAAATTATTGGAAAACCTACGGTAGGCTTCAAAATTTGAATAAATTCATAATACCGAAGCCCATCATATTTAAATTGGATCTTACATTCTTATTGTGACCAATATTTTGAATAGACATTTTTCTCAAAATTTGAATATTATTACCTAGCTACATAGATTGACTTGGAATTTATAGTAGAAAAATTTCCATATTTCAAATCTCAATGTAAATTATATTATCTAGAATAATTATTCCATAATGAGTGTTGCATACCCTTTTTCATGCTCTTTTCACTTGGATAGTTTGTTTACAAATCAAATCATTTTTCTTCAATCTCATTTTTTATTATGATTACACCATCATATTATGTACATAGTAATCATATTTTAGGTTTGCTATAAGCATATTCATATCTAACAATATAATTATTGGCATATGATGGTGGATGAATTCATTTATCTCCATCTCCATCTTAAGCATACGAAATGAATATAAAAAATGCAAGTCTATTGTACTAATGGAGTTAGGCCTTTGATATGGGCATCTGATCTATTAGATAAGTTATTATAAAATAAAATATCCGTCATATTGTCTATGGAGATGTTAAAGTAGTTTTTTAAATAACATTATATAATTTTTCTTAAACATGTTTAACTTGTTTAGGTGTCATATTAGGCCATTTAAAAAAATATCCCTTAGCCTATTTTCTAATTTTTAGTAACATTTTGATTATTTATAAATGTACACTCTTAAAGTTATTTGGATAATGAATCATAATGAACATTTTTATTTTCTCATATTTGATTTCACTTCTAAAATAAACTATCTCTTCTACATATTTATTTGCATGTTTCAGAGATTTATTCATTCATGTCTATCCAGTCTCGATCCTCGATTATGGCCCACTCAGACATGGTATCAAATCAATTCTAGTAATTGAATTCCATATATTTTTATATAAAATATTGATTTTTTAGCTTTCATGTCAAATATCTAGCATTCCTTAACCTTACATATTGTAGATTCACCATTTCTCAAATTTTGCTCTTCTTCTAAGATACTTGTTGACCCAAATTTAGAAAAAGAACAAGGAAAAATTCAATTTTTTTACTTTATATTTTAGCCACTTTTTCAATGAAAAATGACATGTGTCATTGAATTTAGAAGGTTTCAAAACCCTAGGGATAATTGTAAATATGAACTAGTTTCATGATAGTCAAATTTTGCCATTTTTAGACAGTTTGATGTCATTTTCTTGGAATCCATACATATCCATAAAACTAGGGACTTGTAGGAAAAAATATTTTTGTGTTTTTATAGGTTTATAAATAAAATTAGTGGTTTGTTTTTAGTTTTTTCATTTCAGTACCAAATATGAATATTTTGGGTGTTTTCAAGACTTGGAAGAACTCTGTCTCTACATAAATATGTAATATATTTCAACAATTATTTTGAGATTAGGTAGCTCTCGAACCCTCCTTGTGTAATTGGTAGATTCACAAGGTTTGATAGATATTTAGCCTTTCTCAGATAATGGTTGTAACTCGAGCATTGCTTGTGTACCCTTCAAATTGTGAAATGTGCTTGAGCAACCTTTATAATCTAAGCTTTACACAAATACATTATAGAACATGAGCCTTGCTTAGACAAGCATTGGAACCTAGTCCATGCTTAGACATCCCTTAGAATCTAATCCTTTCTTGGACATTCCCCTAAAATTGTCACCTATCTGAACACCTGCTAGAACCTGCAACCTGCCTAGATGTTTATTAGATTCTATCACCTACTCGAATGAATGTTATATTCTCCCACCTTCATGGACATCTCCCTATTTCTACCATTATTGATTTCTTCCACCCCATATTTTAGCATCTCCCATATTCTAACACTTCAATGTTTTCACATAGTGGTGTGCATGCACACAATAAATTTAAGTTGGCAAGGAGTGACACTATTCATTGGGAAAGTTGGATAGGTACATCCCTCCCTCAGTGACATCACAGTGAAAAGTGTCCATCATCAAGGGGTAGTGGGACACTCATCCTAAGTCTTAACCCCTAGCCATATGAGATTTTAGTCCTTGATCACAACCAACCTAAGGGGGATTAAATTTTATTTAAAAAGTTAGGTCCATATCTTTTGCAAGTCCAATCTCATTTTTCAAGGTGGACATTTCTTTAAGAACTTAAAACTAGCATAATTTTCTACAAGTAACTCCTTTTCAGGGACCACATTTTTAATGTGCAAGTTTTTTTGAGATCTACATATTAGGTATATTATTACGCATTATAAAATTGAACCTATATAAATTCATGGGGGCTTACATTTCCTTATGTTTTTACACTATCAATTTAGCATGTATCATCTTTATGCACCATGGATCAGAATCTAGTTCCACTTCTTAAACCATTTAACTATCACAAATGGAAAACCTAAGTATTAATCTACTTGAAGAATAAATGTTTACACCAAATCATGATGGGTATTGAAACATTATAGAGAAGGTTTAGTGGGTTAATAGATGTGATGAGGTGTAAAATCTATTATACATGTTATTTCCCCTGACTTACTCTTTCACATTGACTTTACAAATAATCCTAATGATGTTTGAACCATACTAGAAAAACACTTTTGGAAGTAAGATGTTCTTAGGGGTCATAAGCTACAGAATAAACTCATTAGTTTGAGTCCAAACAACTTTGATACTATAAAACATTTCTTCAATAAATTCAAACCACTCATATCAAATTTGATACTATACAACATAGACAAAAATATGAATAATTGATTCTTTAAATCCTTACCAAATTAGATTTTAACTATTTAGTCTTTGTTTATACCTTCCATGGCACCAAGCATGGACTTGAAACTACATGGACCATGTCATCCTTGAATTATTTTTCTACTAACTTTAATTGGAAGTAATATAAGTGTATTTAAATGGGTACACTAAAGTCATCTAAATCACATACTGAAATTATGAATCATGATAAATAGAAGGTTTCCCATAGTAAGGTGAAGAGATAGAACAAGAATGAGAAAAATAAAAGAAAGGATTAGAAAAATGATGCTAGGTATAAATCATTAATTAAGTCCTCCTCTTCATGTGGGATACCTAAGAAATAGAGACAAGTACATGTGGATATTATAATAAAACTAGGCATGATGAAACCAAATGTATGAAGAAACAAACTGATCAACTAACAAAGATGCTTGAGAAAAACAACATCAGTCTCCCCGCTTCATTCAACTTGATTTTCTCAACAAATGAGTCATTTAAGGACAAATACAATAGAATGGGAAATGGTAATGGAAAATCACTTGTTGCAATTGTATCCCAACCTTACAAATGGGTAATTTATTATAGTTCCTCACACAACATGGATTCATCACATGATATTTTCTCATCCCTGGAGACCTATTATATGCCTTCCATTATGGTGGGTGATGACACTTTTGTAGAAGTTAGTAGGAGAGGGTTAATTAAAGTGAGTGATGAGACATTTTAGAATGTTTTATGTGTTTCCTCATTGTAAACTAATTTCATATCTATTTATTATATCACTCACATTGGTTTAGAAAAGAGAGTTGAGTTCACATTTGACTATGTGGTTATTAGGGAATTATAGAATAATGTTATGGTTACAATTTGGAAAGTAGGTCACTAGTTACAATTGTCTACTTTCTCACAATTTGATCTTGGTCAACCCTCTATTTTTCTACTCAATCATACAAATGAGGTGAATAAATCATGGCATGAGTGATTTGACCATCTTAACTATCGCTACCTAAAGTAACTTAGTCAAAATGACACAGTATCAGGATTACATCGTGTCCAATTTCTAACAATATTTTTTAGGGTTGCATTCTTAGTAAACATCTTAATGGAAATTATGACAAAGGAAAATCACAGAGAGCTACATAGATTTTAGATCTAGTCCACAGTGATATTTTTGGGCCTTTTTCACAACTTTCATTTAGCAAGACAAGTTATATTCTTACCTTTATTGATGATTTTTCAATGTATACATGGATGTATTTTATTAAATAGAAGTCTGAGGTGTTTGATACTTTTTAGGATTTTAAGGCTCTATTATTAAAACAGTTAGGTTAAGCCATCAATATTTTGTGCATGGATAATTGTGGTGAGTATATCAACCATTTTTGAATAATTTTTCACTTTAGAGGGGATTGAACTACAACATACAGTTCAATATAGTCCTCAACATAATGGTGTTGTATAATGAAATAATATATCCTTAAAGGAAATCACAAATTGTATGTTACACTCCAAATATCTTGCACCTCAATATTGGGTTGATACCATCAACTGTAATTTTTATATATAGAATCAGGCTCCTCATACAAAATTGAAAGGAATCTCTCATTTTAAAGCATAGATAAGTAAGAAACACATGGTTAAGAACTTATTAGTGTTTGGATCTTTTGTTATGGATCTCATTCTTAAGAATAAATGAAAGGAAATGGAATCTTAAAGTAAAACTCACATATTTGTTAGATATCATAAGGGTGTTAAGGGATATAATCTTCTACATCCAACCAATCATGAATTGTTCATTGATAAAAGTGTTTGTTTTAAGGAGGTTTCTTTGGATTACACATTTGAAACTTCTCCATCTTCCTTTGACTCACATGGATTTGATGATTTTTATGATTCAAATCCACCTAGGTAACATAATGATGATTCAGATTCTTAATCTAGTTTTGATGATGATAGTAGTTATGGAGACTCAACTCCTCTTTTTCCTTGACTATTATTAGTGGATGAGGAATCTCCTCCTAATTCTTAAATTTGTGTTCCTCTTTGGGCTAGACAGACACTACAAAGTGTTGTCCATTAGGTTGGAGATCCATTAGGCACTAGGTGGACATGTTCATAATTCCATAACATCCCACACATATTCATTGCATATTATTTTGATCCATATTCATTCCATGAGGTATCAAGTAGTCATGAATAGGATAAATCTATGGAAGAGCAATATAGTTCCTTACTTAGAAACAACACTTTAGATTTAGTCTCTCTTCCTAAGGGAAGAAAAATTGATTGAATTATATGGATCTATTAAACACAATTTATAGCAGATGGATTTGTAGACAATCTCAAAGCATGTTTGATTGCAAAAAATTTCTCTCAAGTATTTGGCATTTGACTATTCCAAAAAATTTGCCCCAATTGTCAAAATGAACTCAATCTAACTCACTCTTTCCATTATCTCAACACATCACTAGGATGTTATTAGATAGATGTGAAGAGTGATTTTCTTCATGATGACCTCAAGTAAGAGATATACATGGTGGAACCACAAGGTTTTGTGTAATATTATTCATTATTTTTTAGAATTTGGTAATATATCTATGGCCTCTAACAAACTATTTGGGCTTGGTATGCCAAGATGGACTCTTTTATTCTTTTAGTTGGATTCACTAGATGTCATTCTAATCCTAAAGTCTACATTTTTTGGTATGATGACTCATTTTTTATTCTAATTGTCTATGTGGATGACCTTTTGATCACTGGGAGTTCTTCATCCTCTATTGTAACAATGAAAATTGTTTTGTTTGATAGGTTTTCAATGACCAACTTGGACTTTCTGCATTAATTCCTTAGGATTGAAATGTATTAGTATTACTCCTAGATCCTTATTGCATAATCCAAATATGATCTTTATTTTCTTGCACGGTTGAACATTATTGACTGTAAGCCAAGTCTAACACCCTTTCTATCTAGTGTGAAGCTTGAGGTTGATTATCCTTAGCCATTTTTTGATTTTACCTTGTATCAAAAACATGTTGGAAATCACATATATATTACACAAACTAGACCTGATATATCATATGTAGTGGTCATGGTCTCTATATTTATGTAGGAGCCATATGAGCCACACTAGAAAGAAATTAAGAAGATTATTCACTACATTCAGCGTACTCATAATTTTGGAATTCACTGTGGAGGAGGTATTGACATTGACTTGATCAAGTATAATGATTTAGATTGGGTTGGAGATGTTTAGAATCACAACTCTACTTCATGCTACAGTTTCTCCCTTGATTCAGGACCAATTAGTTGGTCAAGAAAGAAGCATAATTATACTAATTTAATTTCTACAAATGTATAATACATAGGAGACATTAATGTTTCCAATGAAGTTATGTGGCTTTAGGGGATTCTCACTGAGTTTGCTATCTAGTTTCAATGACCAATTATCACCTTCTATAAGAATCAAAGCACCATTCATATTCTTAGGAATCTGGTCCACCATCAATAGACCAAGCATATCAAAATTCACATGCATTTCATTCAGGATCTTATTCATGAGTAAGTCATTGATCTTCACTATTATTAGACTTTAGATTATATTAATGACATATTCACTAGACCTTTCACTAAGAGCATGTATCTTAATTTGCAATCTCTTTTTCAAGTTTGGGAAACTTTGGCATCATCATTTAGGGAGGCTTCGTAGTTCCTTTTCTCTCTCTACTTCTAGGTGGATTCTCTCTATTCTTTTAGGGATATGATATATGTACTTGGGTACCTTTTCAGACCTTATTGCGAGGACCTGATTATTCTACCCACCTAATCTATGCTTGGGGGGGGAGGGGGGTGTGTGTGTTAGTGTAGGTTTTTTCATACCATTATATGGTTTTTCCTACACTTATTTTTTATCTTGATTATGTGTCATATTAGGTCATTTATAAAAATATGGCTTAACTTATTTTCTATTTTTTATTTTTATTTTTATTTTTTGCAAGTGTACCTTTCCTAAGGATATTTGGCTAATGAATCACATTGAATATTTTTATTTGATCATGTTTGAATTCACTTCTACAATGCACTATCTATTCTACATATTTATTTGTATGTTTTATATATTTATGCATTCATGCCTATCTAGTTCTGATCCCTTTTTATGGCCCACTCTGATAGGAGATAGTTCTATGTATGCAACTCTTATTTATAATTTTTTTAAATGTACTATACCTGTAGACACCTAAATAGTGTCTAACCCTTGGTCACCTTCCCCCTTGGTCCATTCCTAACCCATTCCTAAAAATTACTAATTTAAAATAATAAACTTATTTTGAATTAACCCCCCTCCTTGCACACATCACCCATGACACCTCACCTAGGACACCTCGCCTTGGACTAATTCCCATCCTATGACTCACCCAAGACCTATTCTTACTTCTCTCTAACCGCCTAACAAACTCTCGTGTGTATTTAGCCCAACCTTCGACATTCTCCAACGGATAGTGCACTTGGTGGATGAAAAATGGGCTTGGTGGCTCTTTTTGCCCGTTCTAAACCCGTCGACATTGGTCAAATGTCAGCCGATGCCGACGGAATCACCGACGTCAGTTATACTTAACCAACTTTTCTGACCCTTTGACGACCCCAATCACAATTGGCTAATTTCGAAAGCTAATCACGACTCTCGAATCCTCTTCCGGCGAAACAAAGTTCTCGTGCATTTGCTTTTCAGTGTTCTGGGCTTCTTGGTGTTCTTGCAGGAATCAACATTCTTGGCAGCACTTTCTAGGCAATACGGTCTTGCATCATACATTCTACACAGGGACTACACGATATCTCCATCACCAGCGACAACTGAGACATAGCTTCTGCACTTTTGCCAATCCATATCACAGCTAAGTATTGGTACTTTTTTCATTCTAATATCATTTCAAATATATTAGTATTCTGTATTCTGTCTATTCCAAGCATCCTTGACCCGACCTTCCCTGTTCTTCTCGGAGAGGCTAAAAAGCCTTCTCTCACCCCTTATTCCTTTTTCTTTGCCTCTGACACTCCCTTAGTCTCTTTTTAGGCAACATCCTCTGTCTAATCAACCCACCATATGTTATCAGAGACCTACAAACCATCTGAAGACCTATCTAATCAACCTGACTAAATTGCTTTACGGAAAGGCCGAAAGGTCTTTTTCCTATTTCTCACCCCTTTTCCTAACAAAATTCTCAGTCCCTTAGATCCTAAATAGTCCCTCTAAATCCCTTATAGACCCTCAGACCTCAGACGCGACCAAATCCATTCTGCAGACCAGAAACTAAACCTGTAACCCGTCCCTGGCCAATTGCCCTGACCGACCTCGTCCACTTCCCCTACCGACATCGGCAGTCTAACTGTCGTCGGCGACTACTCTGACGGACACTGGCAATACCACCGACATCGATGACTGTGTTTACCAGATTGTAGCTTATCAGGTATGCATTTGTTTTTAGTCTTTTCTTTTCACATCTTTCATTATTTATCTTTTCTGTTTCTGTCATATTCTGTCTTAAATAGTGGATTGTCATCCTCCAAGAAGCCTTAGCGCTTCTAGGACCAAGCTTTCACTTGGCAATCCACCCTCTTATCAACTAACATTCTTCATGTTTTTAGTGTTTATCTCTTTCAGGTGTCATTCCTCTACAGCCAAAGAGGAGTACTCACAGTGTCTCGATTACGATGCACAGACTATATCCAGGGACATACAAGCCTTGACCATTTCTTAAGTTTCTCATTTTCTCTGTTTTGAATGTGAAAGCAAAATTTGAATAGAAACATTCTGGCATGCCCGGTGGGACACTTAGGGCCTTCCTTGGGTTCCTTTTCCTCTTTGTTCATTTAGGTGCATTAGGTTTCTTCCTCTTCACCTCTTTCTTCTTTTCTAAAAAAACATCATAAGCAGGGATAAAAAGAATTTTTTCTTTCTTTTCTTGCATTTCTAGACTAGTCAAAAAATCATTTTCTTCAACCCTTTCTCAAACTTGTTTTCATTCCAACTTAACATTTCGATTTGGGGCTTTAAAATATACTGCATTCCATTTCCTGCTTTCTTGCATTTCTTAGTCCACACTTAGTAATTAGTAAATCACATATTGAATAAATCTTAGATCACTTGATGTTACACAACCAGACCACATGAACTCAATTAAACATAAAACTCACTTGAGATAAGGCCTGACTGGGGTTTCATCACCCAGCGGATACCTTACCCATCCCGGCAATCCTACTTGGATTTCACCACCAAGGGGAAAGGCCACTCTATTCTCTAGCAGAGTCTAAACTATAGGGAAAGTATATTTTGGCTAATCGAAACCAGCTAACCACTGGAATCGTGAAGTGAGGAGAGCTTGCTCCTTAGCACCAGGCCTATACGAAACCTAATACAGACTTTTGAGCGCCTAAACATACCTAAAACAACCTTTAGATTACCTATTCTAGGACCCTTCTAACAGCCAACCTCCTCAAACATCACATTAAGGCATAAGCCACACGATCTTAATAAAATTGTTTCTAGGGATTTAACGTTAGGATCTGCCTGTTCTCATCTTATTTTCTATTTTTATCTATTTTTTTGAGCTAGTAAGGACGTCTTCTTCATTTCCAAAAACTTTTTTTTCTGAGTTTCTGGAAAACACAATAACCGACATCGGTTCTATAACCGACGTCGGCAATTTTTCTATACCGGCATCGGTCATCTGACCGACATCGGCAGTATTCTTCACTGACATCGGTTTTTATACCGACGTCGATCACTGTCCATTTTCTTTTTTCCAAAAATAGCAAGCTTAAAATCCAACTTTCTTGCTGTCTAAACATCCATTCTGGTTTTCTGAGACTGAAAAACACAGTTTTCTGAAACCTGATCCTTTCTTGCCTTTAATGGTTTTGACACACAGTCAAACCAAGGCCCTTCTTGACCACGCTAGTCAACAACCACTTCCACCTTCACCATCTATAACTAGTCCTATAATGGAGTTCCACTCAGAGACTGAAAGAACTCCTACTCACCCAACCTCGCCTCAGACTCCTATTGTCCTAGAAGGGGACCAAGATTTCACACGATTCTTGGACCTTAACGTCAAAGCCTTACAACACTATCTCATGCATAGCCAAATGCAAGACTCCCTAGGCAACCCAATCTATGGGATGTCGAATTCCTTAGTCGAAACAAGAATCACATCAACCGCACCTACAATTCAGCCACTAGACAATCAAGTCAACACCTCCACCAATAACCCAACCATGTCTTACCTTCAAAATGTAGCCACTCCATCTAAACCTACCTCCATGTGGGTTCTGGTACTCCCTCAACCTCAAGTCACTCAACCAAACCCCACAACTTTCCAAAACCTACTAGTCTCTATTCCCCCTACTCTTGCACCTATCAACACAAGAGTAACCGTTTACTCGTCAACAAGCGTGGCTACTCCTCAACCATCCTTGACGGCCCCTATCTAACTTATGCCTACCAACCCCATAACACAAGTGCCCTTGGCTCCAACTTTTGCTCCCATAACCAACTACCCATATGTTGCATCTATGCAACCAACCACGTCATACGCCCCTCCCAATATCTTTCAAGCACCTTATAATCTAGGGGGCGCTTCACCTACCAATCCGTTAGCAGATATCATCAAAATGTTGATGGATAAGATGTCTAACTTAGAGACCTCCATTTTTGGCTCACACAATGCTCTCTCATATGAGCAGATTTGCAATGAGCCCATTCATCCTTTCGTTTTGATTAGACCATACCCCAACCAGTGGGAGCTTCCCAAATTTTCTCACTTTCAAAGCAAGGAAGACCCACAACAACACTTACGGGCATTCAGACATGCCTGTTACCTTATTGCCCATGATGATGCATTGCTCTTGTGCACATTTTCTATGTCCCTTTCTGGCACTGCGCTTAACTGGTACAGCTCTATTGCCAGCCATTCCCTCTTCACATTTACACAGTTGGCCCAGCTCTTTCTTGATCACTTCTCCATTAATATCACCAAGAAGGTCTCGATCACGGACCTTTACATTATCCGCCAATTCGAGGACGAATCAATAGCTGACTTCGTTGCTCGCTGGAGAGGCCTCATTAATCAACTCTCCTTTTCCTTACCTCAACTTGAACTTATTGAACTATTCTCTCGAGCTTGCGCCAAACATATTTCTTCCACCTTGCAGGTTCAGACCTTCCGCACCTTCGATGAAGCCTTCACGATGGCCCGTAAACTTGAATTACATGCCATCGAGGAGAATAAAGTCAAGTTGCGGAGCAAGAATCCCAACTCTAAGACCAATGACTCCTCTTCTTCTAAACCTTCATCATCCAATCCTAAGTCTAAAGCTTCAGCTAACGCTTTGGTCGTTAGACCTTCATCCTCTTCAACCAATCAACCTGAGCCATCCACATCTCAGAGCGCCACCCATCAATTCTAGCAGAGATACGTATAACAACAGTATACTCCTCTTGGAGAAGAATACGCGTCTATACTGGAAAAACTTGTTAAACAGGGGATTCTCAACCTCCCCCAAATTCAACCACCACCACAATTTGATCCCTCACATGCCATCCCTGCATGGTATAGGGAAAATGACTTCTACAATTACCACCGTGTCAAAGGTCATGACATGGGAAACTATAAAACCTTTAAAAACATAATCCAAGACATGCTTGAAAAGGGTGAGCTCGTTCTAGATAATCCCAATGCACCTCCTAACTAGGGCATCAATATCTCCAAGCAACCATTCCCCAATCATCCACCGACCCAAAATAATGTCCAGACCTTGATTGACAACACGCATAAACACAACATTCGAACGGTCAATACGGTCTCGCCCTTCATCCTCGACCAACCTCAAGAGGTTAGTCCATCTACCAGTCCATCACGTGTGGACGAACCTCTTTCTCCAGTTAGTTCTCCGTCAACCTCTCTCATCTTGGAGGATGCCTCAACCTTACCGGCACCACCGGTCTCACCATCCTCCTTTCTTCTGCCTATGAAGGACCTGACCTTACCTACTCCTCGACCACAAGTGGAGGGCACCATAATCCCTGCCCTTTACCCACTTGAGGAGTCACATTCTTCAGTTCCTTCTCCACCAAGAGAAGAACCTGACTCTCCATCTTCTTTAATCAACAATCCAGTTATAACTCCCACACACGTTGGGTCCGAAACTACTGCCACACCTAACACGTCTTCTCAAGAATCCAAACCTCATCCAACATCCTCTCAACAATTTTCCCGACTAGTGGAGAAATTAAAACTTCTCCCTTCAAGGAAAGTGGAGCATCAAGGATTGTGGGAGTGTCTTAAAGTTCTTCAACATTCCTGTGCCCTCTCGTCTCATGCTGCCAATCCTCCCAAGGCAGAATCTCCCAAGACTCCAAACAAAGACCAGACTCCCACTTCTAAACCTGTATCTACCCAATCTAAATCGATCAAGTCACTCGGCATTCGTCCTATCTCTACCCTCACTCACCCGCAAGTGAAGTTGGACTTAGACCAGACCTCGACCAAAAGTAGTCTTCCAACCAAGTTGAAGAAGACTGCCAGACCACAGAAGCGAACCCCTCCTCCACTGTCAACATTACCCTCCATTTTAGGTCCTCATCCTTCTACCCTAATCGGCGTGCTTCCTACTCCGACCCTTAACCAACACAAATTACCTCCATTACTTCTTTTGCCAACCAAAAGTCAACCCCCTCTCAAAAATTTGGCACCTCTCACAAAGAAAGTGTCGTCTTCACCTGTGACCACACCATCAAACCAAAAGGTGGTACGAAAACCTTTTTCAACATCCCCCAAGCAAAAGTCGCCAGCGCATCATGCATCAACAAGCACGGACCCCTTAGTAGGTTCATATGCTTTGATATTATGCCAACTTTTGCAGACTTCTAGCATTACCCTTCCTTCTATCAAGCCATTCCAACCCCTCAGGTCAAAACCGTCTTGGTTCAATGATACAAAGATATTTTTATACCATCATACCCCAGGACATGATACCGAGACTTGTTGTGCCCTCAAGGCAGTCATTCGCCGCTATATGGAGAAAGACACTCTTCTCCTTGAAGACACTCTTAACCGACCCTCGACACCTTCCCATCTAATCTCTTCAACCACATCAACATCTCACCAACAGGCCATGGCCCCTTCTTCACCTCCTATCTTTGAAATCAATGCTATCCATATAACCACTAGGTCACAAAAGGACAAGGCAAAAGAAAAAGTTATTATTCTTTGGACCTATCCTTTTGTCCAGGCACCTCAACCACTGAAACCCAAGATTTCCATCTTAGGTGCGTCTCAACCCCCTTCTTCAGAGGCAATCAAAGAATCTATGATAAAACAACTTCACCAAACGCCTGTGAAGATGACCCTATATGACCTTATCCAAAGCTCCCCCCAGCATCGCCAAGCTCTAATCAAAGCCCTACAGGCAGCAAAAGTCCAACCTGAAGACCCTCAACCACTAGCTGCCCTAGTCCATTCTTTATCCCCTGTCGCCTCTATCACTTTCAGTGATTTTGAAATTCCTACCTCTACCTTGGAAGATCAGGACGCTGCCCTTTTCATCACAGCCTACATTGATCAAACCTATATTAAACGAGTTATGATCGATGGGGGCGCTAGCATTAATATCATTTCCACCCACACCTTTGATCAATTGGCTCTTCCCAAGAATTGCGTATCGAAAACCGATGCAATCCTTAGATCCTTTAATGACACAACCGCTAACACTATTGGCACTATTGTCCTTCATATCCGTGTTGGTCCACGCATAATCCTGGAGCTCTTCTACATCATTGAGGGAGAATTCCAATATAACATGCTATTAGGATGACCTTGGATCCGTGCCATGGCTTGCGTCCCTTCAACACTTCACCGTTGTGTCAAATTTGAACACGATAAACAAGTCCATGTCATTCCTGCCAACCCATCCCCTTTTAAGACTTGTAACACAACCTATCGCCCCAACGATGTTCTTATCCTGCTCAAGGCATCAACCCAAACATCATCTCCATCTGCAGAAGCGTCAACTAGTACACAAACAGCGGTTGCCACCACATCATCTTCTCAATTAACAACCAAGGACCCCATGGATGATATCTTCCAAAGACTTTCACTGGGGGAATATTGCCTACTTACCCTAGACATGTTTCAGACTCCTCAAGAGTATGGATAGCTTCATCAAAACCCAAGCTATGACTGTCGGATTAGAATGGTCATTCCTTATGGTCCTCCTAGCCTTTGAACCAATCTCATCTATGGGGGGTTGGATCAAGCTCCTACTGAATCAAATCCTTCCTCCTCACCTCAAATATTCACATCTGATTTCTCTTTTCTTGGCAACCCCACCTTTGCACATACCTACCTTTATAGGTGTGCATAGAAGGGTTTTGGCTTTGGGCACTACGAACAAGGCTCTCATCGGCCTATCGAACCACCAAATGACGATAATGCCAAGAAACGGTATGGACTGGGTTTCCAAGAACCCACTGAGGCTTCCACAAACCTTTACCCTGAACCAACCATCGACCAAACTCTTCCAGACTCGCCTATTCTTCCATCTTCACCTACGGAGTCAGTGGTTTCCATCCCTCCTAGTTTTTTTTGCATAAACACCATCCGCTTGGAACCCCTAACCTATCAGCTCAACGGGGTTCCCAAGTCTCTCCCTCTCGTTTATCCTAGCATGATAGACGATGAATCGACAACCATCAACACAGTCCACTACATAGACGATGATGCCATTCTTACCTATATGGGAGCTGACGATTCTTTCATTCAGCGCTCCCCCCTTTGAAACACAGGTTATGTTAAATGAATCAACCATTGACATTAACCTTTCATCTTCTGATGTTCCTCATGTCTTAAAGATTGGTCAGTCTTTAGACACCCAGGAGCAGATCGACTATACCACATTTCTCTCAGACAATCACAAATCCTTTGCCTGGACCTACGCTGACATGCCTGGCATCGACCCTAACATTGCCACTCATAACATTGTCACAAACCTAGAGGCTAAGCCTGTTAGGCAAAAGCTTTGCAAAATGCATCCTCGTGTTGCACTTCTTGTCAAAGAAGAGCTTCAGCACCTTCTTTTTGTCTCCTTCATCCAACCCATCGATTATCCACAGTGGGTCTTTAACATCGTTCCTATCACCAAGGTGACTAGGGGGATCCAGATTTGCACAGACTATCATGACCTTAACCTAGCTTGTCCCAAGGACGACTTTCCTCTTCTAAACATTGACCAACTTGTTGATCTTATGGCTGGCCATGAGATGTTATCACTCATTGATGGGTTTTCAGGATATAACCAAATCCTGATTGCACCAGAAGATTAGCACAAAACCACCTTCATTACACCATGGGGAACTTTCTGCTATCGAGTCATGCCTTTTGGTCTAAAAAATGCAGGTGCCACATATCAGCGTGCCATGACTTACATCTTTCACGATCTTCTCCATAAAATCATGGAGGACTATGTAGATGACCTGCTTGGCAAGTCTAAGCTGCGTCGTGACCATTTGACTATCCTCAAAATCATCTTCTCTCGCCTTCTTTAGTACCAAGTCCGTCTTAACCCCAAGAAATGCGTCTTTGGGGTCCTCTCAGGAAAGCTCCTGGGATTCATTGTCTCTTTTTGTGGCATCAAGATAGATCCTACCAAAATTCATGCTATCCTCAAAATGCCACCTCTAACTAATCTCAAGCAACTTCGCAGTCTACAAGGGAAGCTCCAATCCATTCGCCACTTCATTTCATAGCTTTCTGACCGTTGCCAACCCTTTCATCACCTCCTCAAGAAGGACGTCTCCTTTAAATGGGATAAAGATTGCCAAGAGGCTTTTAAAGCCCTCAAATGCTATTTGGTTTCTCCACCAGTCCTTATTCCACCAAAAGATGACCAACCCTTCTACCTCTACATCTCAGCAACCAATCATTCGTTAGGTGCCATGATCACGCATCGAGATGAGCAACACTGTGAGCAAGTAGTCTACTACATAAGCCGAACACTTGTCGACTATGAAACTCGGTATACTCATACCGAGAAACTCTATTTGGCATTAGTCTTTGCCACTACCAAGCTCCGTCACTATCTTCTCAATCACAAAACCTTTGTCGTCACCCACACTGATCCCCTTAAATACATGCATTCCAAGCCATATCAAAACCAGCGTATGGCTCGTTGGCTCATGCTTCTTGCTGAATTTGACTTAGAATTTGTCCAGCAAAAATCTATAAAAGGGCAAACAATCGCTGACCAACTAGCGGATGCCCCTCTTCCCGACAATCAACCTTCTCAGTGTGAGTTTCCCGATGAATCTATCACCACTCTCTCGACTGATGACACATTCTACCAAATGACGATGTTTTTTTACGGCTCTAAATGTCAACTCGGTGGGGGTGCGGGGGTCATCCTCATTCCCCATGAAGGTGAACCCATGCCCCTGTCTTTCAAACTTGACTTTGAATGTACCAATAATATGGTCGAATATGAAGCCTTAATTTTGGGACTTCAAACTGCCCTTTCTTTAAACATCAAGACCATCAACATCTTCGGTGACTCACAACTTATCATCAATCAAATCAATGGTTCATATCTTTGTAAAAATGAAATTTTACAAAGGTACGATCACCGTGTTGACACTCTTCTAGCATCTTTCGACCATCACTTATTGCAGACTGTTCCTCGATCGACGAATAAGTTTGCTGACACCATGGCTTCCCTCGCCTCGCATATTCCTTCCTCTTCATCATCCTCATCAAGAATTTATGTCATGGTACATCGTGTGCCATTACCTTCATACATTTCCACTGACATCAATCTCGTCCATACCATAGACTCTAGTTCACAAGATGTATGGTATAAACAACTTGAGGACTACTTGGCTCATTCTCTCATTCCTCCCAACCTCTCTAGCAATGCGCGATGGGCTTTCATCAAGCGTACCACTCGCTATACCATGCTAGGGGCCTTCTTTATAAAAGAGGTTTTGACGGCCTTCTTCTTCGCTATTTAAACTCCACTGAAGCTTCTCATGCTGTTAAACAATCCCATGACGAGATTTGTGGCAGACACTTCAGTGGTAACTCGATTGCCAAGTGCATCCTTCGCCTGGGTTATTATTGGCCCACTCTTCATCAAGACTGTAGCGATTATGTTCGGCGTTGCATCAAGTGTCAGTAGCATGCTAATTTGCATCATCTCCCCAGTCACGCCTTATAAGTCGCTCAGGATTTCTAGCCTTTTTCACAATGGGGCTTAGATCTCATCGGCGAGATTAACCCTCATTCATCTCTTCGTCATCAATCCATCATCACTGCCACCGAGTATTTCACTAAATGGGCGGAAGCTATTCCTCTTGTCTCCACAAAAGTCGACAAGATTGTCAACTTCATCAACACCCACATCATCTATCATTTCGGTGTACCTCACAAAATCATCACTGACAATGGCAAATCATTTAAAAACAAGACCGTCCAAAAACTCTGCGACTCATTTGGCATCAAACTCAGCTTTTCTTCGCCTTACTACCCACAAGCAAATGGGCAAGCCAAGGCTTCTAACAAAATCTTAACTAAAATTCTCATGAAGGTGGTCAACGACACTGGAAGGGATTAGCATGTTCAAATACCCTTCGCTTTGTGGGCCTACCACACTAGCATCCGAACCTCTACGGGTGCTACCCCTTTCTCTCTAGTGTACGGAACAGAGGCTGTCTTACCTCTCGAAGTATAGATCTCGTCTCTTCGCATTTCACTCCATGACATTCTTTCTAATGATGACTTTCATCAAGATCGATTAGCTCAACTTGAGTTACTTGACGAGCGTCGTCTCGCTGCCCTCAATCATCTCCATGTCTATCAAAATCGCATCAAACACGCTTATAACAAAACTCTGAGAGAATGAGATTTCAATATCGGAGACCTCGTCCTCAAAGAGAACCAACATGTGACCAATATGGAATGGAGTAAATGAGGCAAATTTTCTCCTAATTGGCTCGGACCTTATATCATCACGCACAAGTATGGATTAGGGACTTATCATCTGTCTTCTCTTGAAGGCCGACCAGAACCTGAGCCTCTTAATGTTTTGCATCTACGACCATTCTACTGTTAGTCGAGTACTCATCCACTTGACATTTAACTTGAGCTCGTCCCTTGAGCAATCCTTGTCCTTTTAATCCTCAATCCATTCCACCCTTTTTTTCCTTAATAAAATCCTCTACAACCCTTTTATGACGTACGGATGCTTCGTCCTAATAAAAGGGAGCCCTTGACCTTCTATAAGTCTTGTCCATGACTCAATATTCTATCAAAACTAAATCAAGATTTCAAAATATCCACGGTCACAAAACCAAATCAAAAAGTAGACTGTTCCCTCGAAGGACAACTGTAATATCATTGCTGTAACTAATAGACTGCTCCCTCAAAGGACAGCTATTCAAAATTTATAAAGCAAAGTATAGACCACTCCCTTGAAGGATGGCTATGACTAAATATTGCTACAAATAGCACTTTATTAGAAGCTTCCCGCATCGATTAGCTTCACAAATGACCGCCAAACAAATGACATCTTTTATGTGGACTTCCCGCATTGATCAGTCCGCTCTAAAAAAAAAAAAAAAAAAAAAAAAAAAAAAACCAGGTCATGGACTTGACTTGTAGTTGTCTCAGGGTCTCTTATAAAAAGAGGCAAAGTTATCCATACTCTAAAACAGGTTACCCTTTTCCTCCTATCATATCACCTACTCAACGAACTTCGAGCTCACTTTAATGTCAAAAGTGATTCGATTACCGCTCTAACATAACTATGGTCAATGATGCAACACATAAATGGGGCTCTTGGTTCTAACAACCCCTGTCTATGTTGTCTTTTTGGTCCTTGTCGATAAACAGGGTGCTTATGCCTTTAACTTTCTCCCTACACTTTGGTCACATTCAACCACATCATTTGTCAAAACTATTCAATCCAACTCTTTTCAAAACCACACAATTTATGTCAAGCATAAACCATTACTTGCTGAAACATAAATCAACCTACAATTCATTTTTAGCAAACATCCATCATGAATATGGATAGTTGCTAGGGATGAAACACCCCAACCAATGTTACAGCTTACACCATTTGGAAAAGGCTGTAACATCATCTCCTCCTTGTCATTTCAAGCATGTACCCTCAGACATATGGGAAATGTTGTATCCTTATCATGACCAAAATCAACCAATTCGATCTTTTTCCTCCCTTCTTAGGAGAACTACATTGGCCTGAGGCCCTAATGACATGGGCTATGTAGGCAGCACTCAGTTGACATGGGGTCTTCAGGGGTTAGCTCGGCCATTCTCTTCGTCACTTTCTTCCATCTCTTTCTCTCATCACCTGCCAATCACATCACAAACAAACACACATTTTCATAATCTTTAGCATAATCATTTTCATCATTTACATCATAATCATTAATCACAACCACATTATCATCATCACACACTTAAGCATTCACATCATATAATCTGCAAGTCATAACATAAAATATCACTATCACATAATCCTTACACATCATCATCTAATGTAAAAGTCATGACCATTCTCATTATTAGCATTATCACAATGCATCATTATATTAAACATCATCATTATAATAATTGACCATAACATTATCATCATCACATTTAATCATCGTAACATTATAATCATAAATATAATATCAAAACATGCATCATCATCATAATCAAAAATGCTGAATACATTAAACATTAAACAGCATCCATAACACATCAATGATCCAAAACCATCATCATATATATATCAAAATAGTTTTTACAATCGCACAACTCTGTGCCTCTGTCTCTCTCTCATACATCTTGCATCAATGGCTCGCAGGCCGGTATATACATCAAAAATACATCTCAAAGTCTGCCCTCAAGGTTGTGGCTGTGGTGGTGGTGGCGGTGGTCGGGAAGAGGCTGTATCCTCTCCTCCCTCTGATCTGTGCCGTCTGTGAGACCCAAAAGCCGTCACTCAAGACATAGACCTCTATCGGCTCTGCTCTGCCCACATCTCTGAGTATCATTATCTCTGAGGGAACCCCCTGATGGCCCTCTCATAATAAGTGATCTCATCCAACGCATCACTGTATCTAACTAGAGATACAGTCTGCAGTGGACCCATCTGTCCTGCTGCCATGCCCTGTCCTGACCCCTATGGCTGTGGCTGACCTAGCTGCACCAATGCCGATGGTCCTGCCCCCTATGAAAATGCCAGCTGCTGAGATGGCTGCTGTAATGGGCCCTACCCTCCAAAGCTCTGACCTGCCACTGCCTGTGCCTGGGCTACAGCCAGCTATCCCTATAACAGAGTGACCTACCCTGTTAATGCTGCCACCCAACCTATCATCTCTGTCAACTGTCCTGTCACCCCCGCCAGTTACCCCTGCAAAGCTGTGACCTATCCCTGCAAAATGGTCACCTGAGCTTGTGTCGCATCCCTCTCCTGTCATGCTATGTCCCTCTCCTCACGGGCTGTATCCTACTCCCTCATGACAGCCTGCAGATCCAGCTGGGGACCCACTTATATGCCTGTTTACCATCCTATCCACCATGCTATGTAGGCCTTTGTACACCCTAGGTCAGCTATTCTAGGTCCTGCCGGCAACTCCTCAAAATTTGCCTCCTCTGTCTCCCCTGGCAGTGGGAGCGGCGCCTTAATGTCATCCCGCCTATACTGTGGGAACGTGAGAGGTACATCCTGTAGCAGCCTGTACTGGCGCCACACTCTCTCTACTGGGATCCTCTCAAGCTCACCAGCTCACCTACCTCTGACCCATCGCATGCTCTGAGTCCCGACCATCTACTCGCCCTGGTCTCTGAATGCTGGATACACCAAGTATGGTCTCCAAATGATATCTGCTAGAATCAGGGCCTCCAGTGCTCCTCGATAGTGATCAATATCTCTAACCACTCCATCCACCCGTGTCTGTGCCATCACCTCATGCCATCACCTGAATCTGACCTTGAAACTGGCTTGGATCGCCACTGGGAGGCCGAGAGGTCGAGTAACCACAATATGCTCGTATGCCCAACAGTGCAGAAGGTGGCCTACACACAGACTGTACCGTTGCGGCCAACTGATGCCCCATAGCTCTCTATATACCTGGGAAAAAAAGATGGGCACCCAAGCGAACATTGTTTCCTGCTCCAGCATGTCCATCAAAACCTCGATCATGGCCACCAGAAACTTACCTCCCTCTACATTCGGAAACACATAGACTATGATGCCAATCATTATCAGAACCGCCAGCCGATGTGCGCCCTCATCCGCCGTGTACAAAGGATCATAAGCAAAACTGGCTGAATGGTAGCTCGTCTCTGTGACGTGCTCCCCAAACAGCGTGACCATGTGTATATCATGTGCCTCTCTCGAGCATGCATAGATGTCAGCTCCGTGTACCGACAGCCATAAAATTTGGTACATGTCCTCGACCGTGACTGTAATCTCACCTGTGGGTAGGTGGAAGGTGTTGGTGGCATGGTCCCACCACTCAATTAATACCACCATGAGGCTCACATCCCTCGCCACTCTACAGTAGCGTCTCAACCCGCCTAGCCCCATTGTACTCATCTGCGCCCACTCCTCGACCGTCATGCCTTCGCGCATCTGTGTCAACAAGGTCGGGAGGCGATCCCGTAACATAAGAGTTTGCCTCACCTGCATCCATCTAGGGTCAATCTCATGTTAAAACTGTTCCTACTCTTCCTATTTTACCAACCACTCTGACCATCTATGCCTAACCTGACACCTGAGAAGCCCTTGGCGCCGCTTTGACCTTTTGACTCAACCATTTTTCACCACCCTTTCTGACCAGGTAGCCATCGACATTGGTTAGCGTGCCGATGATGGCACTGACCTCACCGACGTCGGTCACTTAGTGATCGACGTCGGCAGGTTAGCGACCGATGCCAGTCGCTGGTCGGTCGACGCCGGCGAACCTGTCGACGTCGGCGATTGGTTCGGCCCTAGGGCCGAATGGGGCGAGCCCTAAAAATTAGGGCTTCCCCATTTTTTAACTTTTACACCCCCCAAAACCCTCTAAAAAGACTCATAAGCTATCCTAGACTCCCCACCCACCTTCCTAGCTACCCTCCCCCTTTAATTTCTATTTAAAGCAACCAAAACTTTCAAAAACTATATCAAAACCACAATCAATCAAAATAGGGCTCAGAGACCCTCCTACCTCATCACGGCGTCGTCAGCGTGGTGGCACAATGGGTGCCACTGGTGGTGGACCTCCCGTGGGTCCTCTACTCCCCTCTACCATCTCTTTCGTGCCAATGACTCTGCACGTTCTTGTTGGCCCACACGCGTCCCTGCAGCATCTAATCGACTCCTTCTCTTCACCAATGTTCCTCTACCACCTCGCACTGCTCCTCGGTCAGCTCTGGGTCACTTTCACTCAATCAACTCCAGAGCTCTTTTTTTTCTCAATCAACAAGTAGCAAATGACTTTTGGTGGGCCGCCAATCCAGTTTTGTCAGATTTGGCAGGCCACCGACGTCGGCATATGCGTTCCCTAAATAGCCGATGTCGGCCGATATCTGCCAATGTCGGCATCTTTTCTCTACCGACGTCAGTTTTTGTCACCGACGTCGACGTCCTTCCAACCTCTTTTTTTCATCACGTTGTCCCAAAATCATGCCCCAATCAACTTGCCCTGCCAATGTCGAAGTCATTTCTGACTCCTCATGGGGCCCATTTAAATCACTTATATCTCTCAACCCAACCAACGACCATGGAGATCACGCTTATCTCCTTAGACCCTGACGACTTCTGAGACAACTCTATCTTGGTTTTGTTTGCACGCATGCTACCTCACGAATAGATAGCAAAAGTGTTTGCAGACCTTTTTTTTGGACCCTCACAAGTATGAGATCGCATGTCGGTTGATCCGCACTACTCGTGACTTTTTTTCATGTTTTTGGGAGCACTTCCTGAGCCCAGGATACCTGGAACATGATGACCATTTGGAGCTACAGCTTAGATTGAATAACCCGATTAGCTACGACTAATGCTGGGGCCCAGTTATTTCAATTTTGGCACTCCTCGACCTTTGACCTGCGACAATTTGACCTGACCATCCTCGTGAAGTGGTGTACGTGCAATCATAACTTTTACAGCGTTCTCACTCTATCTTCACCCTTTTTATCCACTCTCTGTCAAATCAGCACCCAGTTCTAGATTCCCTTCTCTCATCTACTGCTTTTTGGAGGGATACCTCATCCATAATCGGGGCAACCAACCCTCACCTATTTTTGTCTTGCAGTTCACTTGAACAACCAACAAGACGAAATCAATCTTATCCCATACCTGGGGCAACCAACTCCTATTTTTGTCTTGTAGTTCGTTTAGAGCAACCAACAAGACAAAAAGGGGCAAATGTAGACACCTAAATAATGTCTAACCCTTGGTCACCTTCCCCCTTGGTCCATTCCTAACCCATTCCTAAAAATTACTAATTTAAAATAATAAACTTATTTTGAATTAACCCCCCTTCTTGCACACATCATCCATGACACCTCACCTATGACACCTCGCCTTGGACTAATTCCCATCCTATGACTCACCCAAGACCTATTCTTACTTCTCTCTAACCGCCTAACAAACTCTCGTACGTATTTAGCCCAACCTTCGACATTCTCCAATAGATAGTGCACTTGGTGGATGAAAAATGGGCTTGGTGGCTCTATTTGCCCATTCTAAACCCACCAACGTCGGTCAAATGTCGGTCGACGCCGACGGAATCACCGACATCGGTTATACTTAACCAACTTTTTTGACCCTTTGACGACCCCAATCACAATCGGCTAATTTTGAAAGCTAATCACGACTCTCGAATCCTCTTCCGGCAAAACAAAGTTCTCATGCATTTGCTTTTCAGTGTTCTGGGCTTCTTGGTGTTCTTGCAGGAATCAGCATTCTTGGCAGCACTTTCTAGGCACTACGGTCTTACATCAGACATTCTGCACAGGGACTACACGATATCTCCATCACCAGCAACAACTGAGACACAACTTCTGCACTTTTGCCAATCCATATCACAGCTAAGTATTGGTACTTTTTTCATTCTAATATCATTTCAAATATATTAGTATTCTGTATTCTGTCTATTCCAAGCATCCTTGACCCGACCTTCCCTATTCTTCCCAGAGAGGCTGAAAAGCCTTCTCTCACCCCTTATTCCTTTTTCTTTGCCTCTGACACTCCCTTAGTCTCTTTTTAGGCAACATCCTCTGTCCAATCAACTCACCATACGTTATCAGAGACCTATAAACCATCTAAAGACCTATCTAATTAACCTGACTAAATTGCCTTACAGAAAGGCCGAAAGGTCTTTATCCTATTTCTCACCCCTTTTCTTGACAAGATTCTCAGTCCCTTAGATCCTAAATAGTCCCTCTAAATCCCTCATAGACCCTCAGACCTTAGACAAGACCAAATCCATTCTGCAGACCAGAAACTAAACCTGTAACCCGTCCCTGGCCAATTGCCCTGACCGACCTCGTCCACTTCCCCTACTGACGTCGGCAGTCTAACCGTCGTCGGCGACTACTCTGACCAACACCGGCAATATCACTGACGTCAGTGACTATGTTTACCAGATTGCAACTTATCGGGTATGCATTTGTTTTTAGTCTTTTCTTTTCACATCTTTCATTATTTATCTTTTCTGTTTCTGTCATATTCTATCTTAAACAGTGGATTGTCATCCTCCAAGAAGCCTTAGCACTTCTAGGACTAAGATTTCGCTTGGCAATCCACCCTCTTATCAACTAACATTCTTCATGTTTTTAGTGTTTATCTCTTTCAGGTGTCATTCCTCCATAGCCAAAGAGGAGTACTCACAGCATCTGGATTACGGTGCGCAGACTATATCCAGGTACATACAAGCCTTAACCATTTCTTAAGTTTCTCATTTTCTCTCTTTTGAATGTGAAAGCAAAATTTGAATAGAAACAATACCATTACTTTAAAATTGCATATAAGGTGTGAAATATCCACTATCATTGAATTTTAGGAGAGTTTTTCAATCATATTTTGATCTTATAGTAAGATGGTCATATGGGCATGTAGTGAATACTCAAAAAAGTAGAGTTGTATCTTGTTATGCTTTACAAATGTTATACCAAAATCCATATTATTACATCTATTCCACCACAACGAGCTTCAATAAATCCTCTTTTTTTCAGAAACTCTTATTTTTGAACATACTTCTTATTCATATCCAAATATTAACTAAATCTTCTTCCATTGACACTAGCTATGGGGAAGTTGGCAAAGATCATGGAGTCTAGATTCTTTCAACAAACCCATAAAAAATGTTCTCACGTTGCTAGAATATTTACTATCCTTTAATCAAATTTCACCAAAATAAGTTCTCTAGAACATAAAACCACACACAAAAACCTTGTGGGAATGAGAGATAAAAATGAGGGAAGAAGAAAATACTAAAGCATCTTGTATTTATTGAACATGAAAACACTCATGCAAAATAATAAATTATAAAGACAATATGAAAGACACAATGTTAAAAAAATTAAACTATCTACAAGGGGGAATGAATATAATACATTTAAACATGGTCAATCATGGATTGAGAAAAGCATGAGCCTATATGGGACAATTTTGGCAAAATGAAGATAGCCCTTTTAAAGGCATAAGTAACCACAACAATATGGGTCTAATTTCATCATGGAAAAAACATGAGATATGGTTGAGAAAAAAAATATGGATTCACATGCTTGACTATGAATAACCAAAATATAAATACCACTTGCATCTTTAAACAAGATTATGATGCACACATTTTCCTTGTGAACATAAGGATTGTGCTTCAAATAAGTATACAAAATGTAAACAACATGAGACATACCTTCAACATCATTTCTTTGTGGTTTTTATTTTGTATTTTTTATCATGAATGGTTAAACCAAATATTCTTTATATGCCTCCAAAGGTAGTCTTGTGAAAAACCTCATGATGCTCAAAATTAACAGAAGTATGTTTATGATTGATACTTATATTTTCCTCAAAAATTTATACGTGCTTTTGGTCAACATCACCACATGTATCCTCTTCACTAAAATTCATCTTACTATGCTTGTGTTTTGTCTCATGTTCTTAGAAGGAAGATAAAAATGTGTTTTCAATGCAATCTTCCATTACTTTTATCTCTTACACTGAAATATATATATCATTTTCATTTTTATTCCAAACACCAAGAGCCTCTTCGATTTCATATTTTCTCCACCTTGTGAAATTTTTTAAGTGGGAAAAATTACCTTTGTTTGATTAGTACATCACCATAAAAATATTTCAAAAAATGCATTCTCTTAGGATCATCAACAATCTCATGAGTTTGATTTTATTTAAAATCATAAAATAAAGATTAAAACATTTATCATTGTAATATATCATCTTTAAGAACCCAATAAACACTTACCTTAGATTTAACTATGATCATTTTCTTATATATGTATTCTTTTTGCCACCAACTATCCATGCTACCAAATTTTTGCATTCACAAATTAGACTTGGGTAGTGATAGAAAAGCTTAAAATATCAAAAAGATGGGTTGTGTTTTATCATTTTTTGTTTCAAATAGACAAAGTCTTCAAACTTATTTTGAAAGGGGAAGATTATATTTGAATTTAAAAATGAAATGCACCATTTGATCCCAAATAGAGCCACCAAAAATTGTTGGAAAAAAATATGCCACTTGGATTTTTGTTGGTTTTATGAATCACTCAGCGGGTTGCGACACAAATTTCACAACAAATGGGTAAATTATCATTGATATGGTGAGTTTACTCTAAGTTTGAGAGGAGTAAGTACATGATATGAATGTGCAATTTTTTTTAGTAATTTTAACTAAAAAGCTCAAAAATGAATAAAATTCAAAAATTGTAGAACCAAAAAAATGGGAGAATAATGGAAGATGATGGAGGTCAAGGTGAAAAACCCATAGTGGAATGAATGCATAAAACTACCATAATAAATTAGAATTGAATAAAATGACTTCAAAATACTCCCCTCACATAAAAATAGAAATATGAATATCATATGTAATGGGAACAAAATTATTTCCTAGAAGCAAAAAATCTCCTCAAAACTTAGATTCACTACACTTGGTACAAATCTCATACATAGAGTTTTCAACACAAAGCCAAAAAACATAGTGACTTACACACAACCCAAGAAAACATAATTTTAATAGATTCTCTATCTATGAAAAACAATACAAAATCCATAAAAATTATCATCAAAGCCCATAAAGTCAAATATTGATCTCATCCACTCATTTACATTTTATTCTTAAAATCCATAAATATACATAGCCCACATACACAGTTGCAGCCAACTCTTATCCAAGAGCTTGAAATAAATAAGAACCCTTCCTCACTCAATGATCAAAATTTATCTCTCTTGTACTATAGTTCCACCTAAAATGAAATATAAAAAGTTATCCATTACACTAACTCAACCTGAAGCTAATTTAACTCTAACTAGAGTTTTTGGAGATTTGATTTTATTATTTGGGCATTTTCAAAATAGTAAACACAATTTTGACAGTGCATTTAAAAAAATTAATTATAATAATAACTAATTTGATTTGTGACTCTAAATTCCTAGATCTTATCTTAGCACTCATTTTGACATTATTTTACAATATTAAATAAATTTATTAATTATAAAATAACTAATAATGTATATACATATTATATTTTTCATCTTGAACTAATGAACATCATATTCATGATTTTTTCCATGTAACTTTAATTATAGCATTGCTTTATCCATTGGATGTGGAGTTAGGTAGAGCACCATAAAAAAGTAGAAAGAACGAACTAATGAAAAAAACTCAAATGGGCATTGAAATTGAAATGGATAAATTTAACTACAACACACAGGGTAAAAATACATGTGAAGCATGACATTGCAACTTATAAATGACAACTTCTATTGTTTAATTTAATTATAACTTTCAAAGTAAGTTTTGACAACTCTATTTCATTTATTGAAAAGAGAAACAAATAAATGCCATCTAGGAATTTATATCACCTTCACTTTAATCAATTTTTCTCAATTCACTCAATCTTTAAAAGCATTTGAAAATATTGGAAAACCTTTTTCTTGATTTCATTCAATCTCTTCCAATATTTTCTCAATTTCTCTTAATTTAGTTCAATCCTAAAATATCTAAATGTATTCCCCCTTTTAAGATGAATGATAGTAAACTATATGCTTGAAATCATTCATATAAAAATAAAGAGTTAAATATATCATGTTTCATTACAAAAAATATCCAAATATTAATAAAATCCTTAGAATTTTTTTATAGGTGTTGGGAGAAGAAATCAGATAGTAAAGTTGAATAGGATATTTATATATATCTATGCATTATGTACTCAATTTATCAAATATATTTATAGTTTGTCCTATCTCCACGACTTGTAATAGGTTAGAATGTGAAAAAAACTCCTCTTTTGGCACTATTTTATTATTTTTGGGAATTAGATGCTTAATTCTTAAGTAAAATAAAGGTTTGGGTAAATATAAATCAGTAAATTAATGTGTCTCAATTAGCCAACTGATTTGTGTAAATAGATATGTATTTTACCTTTTCTAAAAATAGAAAGAAGTGTAAAGAGATCAAACTTAGATTATTATTGGTAGAAATGGATGATGTAGGGTCTTAAAACTACCGTTTAAGGAAGGTAGACTATCATAAATAGGACCCATAACTCTATTTATGGATTGGATAGGAGCACCAAACTTAGGACACCCTACTACTTGGTGTTCCAGTCCACTTTTCAGAGTTATTTTCCACTTTTGGTGTTTTTGTCCAATTTTGGCACTGTTGTCTTGGTGGTCTATTTTTTTGGGTTTTGTTTGGTAAGCCTGTGATACGTTGATAGTGAAATATTGAAGTTTGAACCAATGCAGATCTCATTGTATTTCTAATTCAATATTACAAATCCTTAGAGGCTCTTGGTACTTGAAATTGAGTAGAAAAGCTTTGGAAAAAGATGAGGGGTTAGTGTGTAAAAGATACACTGGATGCACTTCACACCTCATGTGTGGGCACATTGCCTACATAACAATACTCTGAAGAGGGATCAAGATAATGTAGTTCTCCCATTTGAAGTGCTTGTTACAATTATGTGATATATGTAACTAGATGAAAAAATAAAATGTAATTTGGATGATTAGGGACTAGTATGAATGCTTGAATAGGCTTGAATTAGTCTTGGAAGGCTATATGTAGAGAATAAGGAAGATTGCTTGAGTGTACTTATTTTTATTCTTGCTTCTTTCTTGTGAATGACTGCCAACTCTTCTAAATGGACATTTAATGACCTTTTATATGGAAACTAATGATCATGGGTTAGATGAGCTTGCATTAGGTCAACAGGTGTAAAGATAAGGATTTGGAAAATTTTGACCTTTTGAGGCTAAAGTAAAGTTGGACAATAGCATTGAAAATAAGACACCCTTGAATTATAGCACTCCTATCTAGGTTGGGTGCTATTTTCCTAGGAGGATGAGACCTAGGGGGATGGATTTAGGTCTGAGAGGGCTACTTGGGTCTCAAAAATCTAAGTCCAAGAAGCTATAGGTGACTAGGAGTTATTGAAGGTCTAGATAAGAAGGGTTGAGCGAGCAAGAAAGAGGACCTATAGGTTAGGTGATATTAGCCATGCTTATGTCATTCAATTTCATATTTTATATGATTACATTTACCCCACATTTATTATAATGATGTAGCAAAGTGAAATACTAGAATAAAAGAAAAATAGAAAGTATACCTAAACTTAAATGTAAGGGAAAAGCTCATGAAGTTGTATGATGCTAGATGTACATAGAGAGAGCACGTTGTGATGTGTGAATATATAAATAAAACATGAATTAGATCAGTTCTTACTAGATATGATATATTTAAAATAATAGTATACAAAAATCCAAGAATTAGGAAGAGAAAGGAATGAATTCACCTCTCCAGGTATGTGAACCAATACAAAACCTATTGTGATGCTAAGTAATGTTGAGTGTGTGTTGAACCAAGAGTAATATCATGAATGGAGTTGAATGATAAATTCCCCAAGATGTGGCTCAAGAATTCAAAGGTTGGCTCTTTGGTTCCATCATCACCAACTAAGTGAAGTTATTAAATCATACGTGTTAATCGATGTTTGGAATGTGTGTTGAATCCCTTTGAATAAGTTTCTCAAGAATACAAAGGTTAGATAGACCTTTGGCTCCATCATTTCCCCATGAAGTGAAACTATGAAGTGATACTAGTATATGAATGTGCTATAAATATGACATTGTGGTGTGGATAGCCGAATGTGTAGTAGAAACTAGGCCACTCTTGGTCATTTCAAAAGATGGAGATTAGACTTATATGAAATCCACTCAAAACTAATGTACTAAGCTTATATGAAATCCAACTTAGGAACTTGGGTACTCAGAAAGCTAAACTTATATGAAAGTTTAACTCAAATGATATGCAACCACCTGCATATGTAGTAAGGCACACAACTATTGAGAATGCTTGGAATAAAATGAACTCAGAAACAAAATAAGATCAATGTGCTGCTCACATTTCCCCAATCACTGATGTCTGCAACATGGATTCTAATATGGAAGTTATGATAATTTCCCAATCTAAAATAAAATTGAGAGCCATCATGTTGTGTATGATAACCCCTTGTATTTAAGAAAACTGTGCTAAAATTACTGAATTTGAAGGATATGGAAGTGCAAAAATTATCCCTAAACTGAACTTTGCCTATTTATGGAAACCCTAAGTGTTTTTATACTTTGTTTTGATTGGTTTGACCTCTAGATTCTATGTTTACTATTTTGAATTCTATTTTAATTGTTATGAGGTTTAATCTCCATGACAAAGCCCTTGTTTGATGCCCCCTCATTTAATGGTAGAAATGATAAACCTACAATCACTACCCTAAAAAAAGAGTCCTACAAGTGTGTTAATCTAAATATATTTATGATATAACATTTCATATTTGACAATATGTTTCAAGATATAGCAAATGTTTGTACTAAGATATTGTTAGATCAATAGGGGTATGCCTAGATAGATATAACAATGTGAAAGCATGCGCATGATACTAAACTGATAATGTTAGATATTAGTTGTTGGTTATTAGTTGTAGGGATGGAGCATGATGTCCATCATGGCATCCAAGAAAGAAATGTAAATGCATGATATGGATCATGGAATTACACACAATGAGGAGCAAACAAGCATACGAAGCAAGAATAAGGAATCAAAAAGCATACAAGGGTGGCTAAGGGGCCAAACAAGCATGATACATGGGCATATGTTCCTCAGATTAGAAAGCAAGAATACAAGGCATGTTAAAATGCCACATACACATATAAGTGAACAAGAAAAGTTGGCACAAGGGCCATAGTCACATATAAAAGTACAAACAAAGGACATTGGAAAATGTCCTAAGGTACACACATGAAAAAAAGAAGCAAGGGACATTGGTAAATTTCCTAAGGCACAAGCAAGAAACAAGTTGGAATTGAAAATATAATCACACAAGCTATGTTAAGAAAGTAGAGAAAACATGTAATAAGTGGAAAGAGACAATCACATCTAAATATTCAAGTCAAATGTGAGAGTATGCAAAACATGTGTAGTACAAGACTAGGTATATGTTAAGAAATACACAAGTGTTAGATACTAGTGAGATGTCGATATAGTATTCTATGTAAACTATAATGTAATGTATATTAGCATGATAACTTAGAGTGTGTGGTGAAGGAATGACATAACTTGGATGGTGTAGTCATGTAGAAGGTGCCCCTAGTGGGTGTGTATAGCAATGCATGTCTTGAATGTAGAAGTAAGAGTACCCATTCTATGGGTAGAATGAAGCAATTAAAGAGCTAGATGTCACTGCGTACACTCAAAAGAGATCAAGTAAAGCATGGTAATGTAAAAAAAAGACATATAATAGAATGAAAAAACAAATGTAAGTCCTAGCCTGATAGTAGCAATGTAAATCATGGATGATGCATACAATCAAACTATGTTTTTGTATTTTTTAATTTTTAATGCTTTTGTATTTTTGAAAATATTTGAACTATATACAATCAAGTAGGAGAGTTTATGTACAATCAATGTGTTATAAATAGCATACTTTATATGTAATTTGTGTGGATGTATAATGTTTATTATATTTTTGAGTTTCTTTCCTTCAAGTGAGGCTAGATGGTACACTTTAGGGATAAGCTTTTTAGTAACAATATAGGGACCTATCCAATTTGGTTTGAATTTTCCTTTGGTTTCTTCTTTGGCATTGACATTGCAAAGGTTTTCTTTAAGAATAACATCATTGAATTCAAATTATCCGATGTGAACATGATTATTTTAGGTTCATTGCATATGTTATTGGTATATTTTGAGGTGTTCTACAGCTTGAATGAATGTATGGTCTAATTGTTTGAGCTAGTATAGATGCTTTTCTCAATACTGGTCATTATTAAGAATAGATTTTAGGGAGACAAAAAGTGATGGAATTTCAAATTCTAATGGTAGAACTACTTATGTGCCATAAATGAGTGAATATGGTATAGCCCTTGTGGGTATATGAATAATTGTATGATAGGCTCATAGTGCAAAAACTAGTTGATTGTGCCAATCATCACCAAATTTGGTTATTTTTTCTCAAAATGTTGTTAATTATTTTATTAGTGGCTTCTACTTGATCATTTCCTTATGGGTAGTATGAAGTGGAGAATGTGTGTCTGATTTTGTATTTGGTACGAAGTTTTTTGACCATTTTTTTTAAAGAATGTTCCATTGTCTAAAAATATAGTAGTAGGTAGGTTGAAGTGTGAAATAATATGGGTCATGATAAGACTCCAAATGCCTCCACCTATGGTAGATTGAAGTGGGGATGCTTCCACCCATTTAGTAAAGTATTTCATGGTAGTGATTATGAATTTATGTCCATTGGTAAAATCAACGTTGTTTTTTCTAATGAGATCAAATCCCCATAACATGAATATCCATGGAGAGACAATAGGTTATAATTGTTGTGACAATGTATGTTGTATATTACTATGTCATTAACATTTATAACATATTTTTCTGTATAGTAAACATTCATCTTCCATGGTAGGCAAGTACTACCCCTATTTAAGAAGTTTGTGTGACATGGATTTTCAACTAAATTGACCACCACATTCACTATCGTGTATTTGAGTTAGAGTAATTTTTGCTTTTGTCAAGGTTAAGCACCATAGTGTCTATTGAATTATCATTTGAAAAGGTCCCCACCAGTGATTACATAATAGAGTTATTGGTGTTTTAACTTACATTTGTCATTTTGGGATAAAGTGTCTAGTGTAATAGATTTCTTAAGAAAGTTGTAAATTAGTAAACCATTTTGGGGTTGCAGAGCCTCGTATGGTAGATAAAATGGAGAGAGCGATCAAATCTATGTTAGTTATTAATGGTGATTGTAATTATTTAATTGTAAAGATTTCTTGATCATCATTGATATCAATGAGAATTAGAGATGTCACACTAGCCATTGCATCTACATATTTGTTGTCTTTTCAGGGAATGCTCTCAATAAAAAAGTAATCAACTTATGAGGATAAAAACTATACCATATTGTGGTATGGGATAAGGTTTTCTTGTTTTATTTGATAGGCATCATTGACTTGATTAACCACTAGGTAGGAATCCCCAAATATTTGAAAAGATTTGATTTTGAGGGATTGTGTAGAAAATAGTCCTCAGATGAGTGCTTCATATTTCATAGTGTTTTTGGTGCATGAAAAACTTAATCAATATGCTATAGGAACTGTATGGCTGAGGGGATCGATAAAGACAATGCCTATCCCTACACTAGATGCACATTGAGAGCCATCAAAGAACATGGTCCAAGTATCTGAATGAGTAGAATATGTAGTGAAATAGTCTCTAAATACATCACTTAAAGGGTTGATATCTAATAATGGGGTCGTTTCTAAATGGTCTGTAATGATTTGGCCCTTAATCAATTTTTGGAAGACTATTTTTAAGTCAAATTCTGTCAATAACCTAACCCATTTTCTGATGCGGCTAGAAAGATATGTTTTTCCTAGTAAGAATTTTAGAGGGTCTACTTTTATGATTATGTGAGTTACATTATTAACCATGTAATGTCAGATTTTTTTTGTGGAAAAAACTAATCCTAGACATAATTTTTCTATTGGGGAGTAATTTTTTCATAATCAACCAATGTGCAACTTATGTAATAAATTGTGCATTCAGTATTTTGATCATCATGTTGTGCTAAGAGTGCTCCTAATGTGTGATCAGTTGAAGAGATATAAAGGAGGAAAGGCTTGTCTAGGATAGGTGGGACTAAAATAGGTGGATTAAGCATATATTACTTAACTGTGTCAAAGCTATTTTGACAAACTTGATCCTAAATAAACTTTATATCTTTATTTTGTAATTATGTAAAGGGATACGTTTTATCAAAAGTTTGTGTGTTTGATTCATGTCAGGTTCACCAAATGTTTTATTTTTTCTAGGAATTAGATGTTTAATTCCTTAGTACAAAAAAGGTCTGAGTAAATATAAATTAGTAAATTAATGTGTCTCAATTAGCCAACTAATTTGTGTAAATAGAAATGTATTTTACCTTTTCTAAAAATATCAATAAGTGTAAAGAGATCAAACTTAGCTTATTTTGGGTAGAAAAAAATGATACAAGGTCTTGAAACTACTATGTAGGGAAGTTAGACTATCGTAAATAGGACCTAGAACTCTATTTCTAGATTGGACAAGAGTGATAAACATAGGAGACCCTAATACTTGTCACTATAGTCCACTTTTTAGATATATTATCTAGTTTTATCACTATTGTCTAATTTTGGTGTTGTTGCCCTGGTAGTCTGACTTTTTTGGGTCTTATTTGGCAAGCCTATGAAACCCAAATAGTGAAATATTAGAGCTTGAACTTGTGCAGAGCTCATTTTATGTTTGATTCAATCTTTCAAACCCTTAGAGGCTCTTGGTACTTGAACTTGAGTATAAAATCTTGGAAAAAAGAGGAGGGGTTAGTTTTTAAAGGATATGCTAGACGTACTTCACACCTTGTGTGTGGGCATGCTACCTACATACCAATACTTCGAAGAGGGATTAGGCTAATGTAGTTATTCGATTTAAAGTGTCTGGTGTAATTATGTGATGTATGAAACTAGTTATAAAACTATAATTCACTTTGGATGACTAGGGACTAGTATGAGCATTTGAATAGGCTTGAATTAGTCTTGGACGGTTGTATGCAGAGAATAGGGAAGATTACTTGAGTGTACTTATTTGTATTCTTACTTATTTCTTGTGAATGAGTACCAACCCTTCTAAATGGACATTGAATGGAATTTTATAGGGAAACTAATGATCATGGGTTAGATGATATTGCATTAGTAAAATAGGAGAAAAGATAAGGATTCAAAAAAATCTAATCATTTGAGGCTAAAGTGAACTTGGACAACAATGCCAAAAATAGGACACCCCTAAATTTTAGTGCTCATATCAAATTTGGGTGCTATTATCCTAGGAAGATGATACCTAAGGGGATGGATTTAGGATTAAGATGGCTACCTAAGTCTCAAAAATATAAGTCTGAGAAGCTATGGGTGACTGAGAATCAGTGAATGTCTAGCCAAGAAGGGTTGAGTGAGCAAGACAGAGGACCTATTGGTTGGGTGCTATTAACCATTCTTAAGTCATCCAATTTCACATTTTATATGATTATAGGCACCAAGTACTAGAATAATATGAACAACATATATTTTAAAAATATATAAATACTTGTATTTGTATGAAGAATAGAGTTCCACCTTTGAAGAGATCAATAGAAACTATTTTGGTTATGGTTACCTATTGTGTTTCTTACTTTGTTCCTCATGTACATTTTCATGTATAATGTTTATCTTACTTCTACCTAATATAATTTAAATTCTCTATAACTGATAATGAAATATTGGTTGTTAATAATTCCTACCTAATGCATAATAACTCATCTTCACTATGCTTCAGTTTTCTAACCTTATGTATGAATACTTTGTACCATCCTACGCACTAAAGTATAAACCTAGATATCCTTGTCCTTCACATGTTCTGATGCTTTGGGAACCTCTACTAAAAATGGTGTAGTGAGTATGGAAACACTCCTTCTAAAGGAGTTTATGCTAAGATGGTTACCAAGGTAGAGAGACATCGAGACATGGTTAGACCAAATGATATGTAATTTCATAGAAGAAAAATCAAAATATATTGGTCTTACCATACAATAAATCATCTTAGAACACATTTATGGAGAGATATTCAAAATTTAATGGTGTGAATTACCTAAACTACTAGATAACTATTTGTCATGATTGGAATACTATTATTTTAATCCAATAATGAAGTAATCATCTAGACTGAAGAAGAGGTAGATCGGTTATATAAATTAGAAACTAAGTGGATGAGGGCAATAGATTATTGGGTTACTACCATCAAAGATGGATACAGCATTGAGTTTGTAGTATAAGGATACATAACTATCAAATCTAATCAAGGCTTGTTTATTAGAGGAATTAGAGGAAAATTATTGCAACAACTACCTCTTCTTTTGAAGATGTGTTAGGTTGTGGAGCTAAAAGCTTCATGATGCAAATAGAGGAGGAAGTTGCTAGGAGTTGCTGGAGTGTCATAGACATCGGTGTCGGTCAGGCCAACCAACGTTGACAAGATTAAATAGGGATAGCAATCGATGTCGGTCAGATATCGGCTGGCGTCAGTCACCTCTAGGTAGACAGGGACCGACATCGGTCACCTGTGCGGTTCAAACTATGAGTGTTACAGGTAGTTAATTAATGAACCAAGTGTTTGCATGTCAAGAGCCAAATTTAGACTAGAAGCTATGGATCTAATTATTATAATTGGATGTCTAATTATTGTTTGCATGAGATCTATTTAAGAGACTCATAGGCTGTATTGTAAGGTGTGCTAGTTTGAGTTCAGCAAAGGTGTTCCTCCTAGTTCCACAACAGTGCCAAGGTGGGTGCTGGTTTTGGAGAATTAACAAGATTCTTCAAGTGTGTAGGATCTTGGTTAGTAGGTGTGCATGGCTTCTATAGGAGATCTACATGGTAAGTAAGATCATTGATCTGTAGGTGTATGTGTGTGCATGATCTAGGTTTGTAGGTGTTGAGAACCAGATTGATTTTCAGGTGTGCAAGATCAGGGAGGACAACAACACAATAGGGAGCAAAATCAGGCAGGATCTACTTGAAGTATAGTGTGTACTCAGAAAGAGCAAAGAGGAAGGTAAGGCATTTCCTTCTATAAGTGAGATTAGATTAGGTTGTAGGTTGTTACAATTCAGGGGAGATCTACTTGAAGTACGTTTGTGTACTTGTGGAGTGTATGGAACACTTGTGGAGTGCATGGAGCACTGGTGTACTGGCAGTAGTGGATACTGGCTGGTTGGAGGTGAACACCAACTATGTGTTTGAGTTGTGTGTTGGGACCGTAAGAGAGAGAGCTTTGAGGGAAGATTTACTATTTATGCCCTAGAGGTGTGGGAGCCCTAGAGGTGTGTATGGAAGAAGAACTGTGGCAATCTTCTTTGTTCTATTTCCTTCTGAAAGAGTTTTAATACAAGTTGTGTATTGTCTCTCATATTCTATGTTATTTCTGAATTCTGGTTAATTTCCGCATGTTAAGTTGCTTGGTAATCAATTGTGTGCTTCCATAATTCCTAACAAAGGTGGTATCAGAGCTTTTGTTTGGGTATCTAACAAGTGGTATCATAGCTAAGGTTGCATGGAGCGGTTTTATGTTTGATTACAAGTCACTCTCAGGGGTTTTTGATTGAGTGGGAATAGAGCAATGGTAGAAGAAAGTAAGCTAAGAATGGAGGAATTGAAAAGCATGAATGGTCACTTACAGTCCTATGGAAAGAAAGAGTAGGTAAAAGAAAATTATTGGTTTGTGGAAGATCAGCATGAAGGAACTGAAGAAGCAGATGTTGCAAGTGATGTGGCACAGGATGCTCTGGTATGTTTCTTGGATAAAGTAGAATCTTGTTTTATAGATTTTGTTGCCTCTTTCCATGCAGCCCCAAAGAGAGGAGCTGGTGAGCCTTGCCAAAGAATTGGCAAAGGGGAAGTGAAGTTGAAATTGTAGGTGGCCAACACATGGGTGTTGAAGAAGGTCATGCACGTCCCAGGTTTGAAGATGTGGCTAATTTCTTCAAAAAAGTTGGGTGATGAGAGATGCACAAGAACTCTCATAGTGGATGCACTTGAATTAACTGGTGGTAAGAAAATAGGTACTCTTTATCTACTTGTTTATATTACTGATTCTTCTTCTGTTGTGGAGACGTGGCTTTGTAGGCTTGGTCACATGAGCAAGAAGGAGATGCATGTTCTTAAGAGGAAGTCAGATGTGTTTGACAGGCTTAAGAACTAGAAAGCCTTGGTGTTCTTAGAGGAGATGATAGATAGAGACCAGTGGATGGGGCTAGATACTTCTGAGTAGAGCAGTTTGGACATGGGTTTTGATTCAAAGGAGCTCACAGGTAAAAAGTCATCACTCACAGGTGAACACAGGTACCGATGTCAGTAAGGGGGAACTGGCATTAAACAAACAGACACTGATGTCGATCATGTACAGACTAAAGTTGGTGATGTCAGGTAGGGTAAGACCAATATCAGTCAGGAGAACTGACGTCAGCAATAGGTAAGACTGACATCGATTAAGAGGACCGATGTCAGCAATAGGGGACACTGACGTCGGCAAGGTCGGTAGTCAGGACAGGTGCATGGAACTAACGTCGGTTGGATGTAGACTGTGTGGTGACTGAGGTCGGTCACTATAACAAATTTTGGGTGGACAACAAGCTGTCAAGGAGTCTCAAATGCCCATATGGAGGACTGAAGTGGTAAGTAAGCCTCAAATTTGTTGTTCCTCTTCTTTATACTCGTTGCTTACTGCAGAGCAAGAAGGATCTAGGAAACAGTGGGAGCATGGCAGGAATATGATGCAGAACCAAATGGGAGATTTGGTAGGGTTGCCAACCAGGATGAAAGCATAGAGACGAATGGATTCCTTAGTTGAAGAATAGAGTGAATGGACACATGAGATGGAAGGCCAGGTCATATGGTCTTGAGGAGCTACATGACAGTGGGACAGAGCTGACAGGTGGTACCAAGTGGATGACAAAGTAGGGCTTTAGTCAATGTCAGTATAACCATTGTGTTTGTCTTACCAGGTGGATGATGGTTGCAACATTATCTTATTATTGTATGTGGAGGATGAGCTTGATGTAGGTTCAAACATACAAGGTTTTGTTGAGCTAAGGGTAAGATTAGTTTAGTGGCATGTCATGAGGAATTTGGAGTAGCAAAACTCTTTGGCATGGGAGACATGGAAGATCACATGTTGATTTTGTCTCTAGTGGGAGCTGATCTGAATCAGGTGTTGGCGAAGTTCAGGAAGCAGAATCAGAGCACACTAAGGGCTGGATAGTTCAGTGTCCAAAATCACATGAGGTCTGGTATAGACCTAAGTTTGCCCAAGCAGTGGGTGCTATCAGAGAGTTAGGAGCCAATTCAGGGAAGTGGGTTCTCAAGTATTTGAGAGGGACTAGTAACAGGGATTCATGCTATGTAGGGTTAGGACTGCACTACATGGGTTTGTAGGTTTGGATGTGGTAGGGTACTCAAATGACAGGAGGTGCACCATAGGTTGTGTGGTGGTTGGTCTTCAAGATTCATCTTGAAGAGGGATACAAGCTAGGAAATAGATTAGATGGGGTATAGGTATAGGTATAGTGCAGCGGTTTATCTCCAAGTGGGAGATCGTTAGGTTATGGAGCTAAAAGCTTCACTAATGCAAATAGAGGAGGAGGTTGCTAGGAGTTTCTAGAGTGTCACAGACACTGGCATCGATCAGGCCAACTGATGTCAGCAGGATTAGACAGGGGTAACAATCAATGTCGGTCAGATATCGGCCAGCATCAGTCACCTCTAGGTAGATAGGGACCGACATCAGTCACCTATGCAGTTTGAACTGCGAGTGTTATGGGCAGTTAGTTAACGAACCAAGTGTTTGCATGTCAAGAGCCAAATTTAGACTAGAAGCTGTGGATCTAATTATTGTAATTGGATGTCTAATTATTGTTTGCATGAGATCTATTTAAGAGACTCATAGGCTATATTGTAAGGTGTGCTAGTTTGATTTGAGCAAAGTTAGCTCCTTCTGTGTGTGAGGTGAGCAAGGGTGTTCCTCCTAGTTCCACAGTAGTGCCAAGGTGGGTGTTGGTTTTGGAGAATCAGTAGGATTCTTCAAGTGTGTAGGATCTTGGTCAGCATGTGTGCATGGATTCTATAAGAGATCTACATGGTAAGTAAGATCATTGAATTGCAAGTGTCTATGTGTGCATGATCCAGGTTTGCAGGTGTCTAAAACCAGATTGATTTGTAGGTGTACAAGATCAGGGAGGATAGTAACACAACAGGGAGCAAGATCAGGTAGGATCTACTTGGAGTATAGTGTGTACTCAAAAAGAGAGCAAAGAGGAAGGCAAGGCAGTTCCTTCCATAAGTGAGATCAGATTGGGTTGCAGGTTGTTGCAGTTTAGGGGAGATCTACTTGAAGTATGTTTGTGTACTTGTGGAGTGCATGGAGCACTTGTGGAGTGCATGGAGCACTAGTGTACTAGCAGTAGTGGATACTGGCTAGTTGGAGGTGAACACCAACTCTGTGTTTGAGTTATGTGTTGGGATCGTAAGAGAGAGAGCTTTGAGGGAAGATTTACTATTTATGCCCTAGAGGTGTGGAAGCCCTAGAGGTGTGTAAGGAAGAAGAACTGTGGCAATCTTATTTGTTGTATTTCATTCTGAAAGCGTTTTAATACAAGTTGTGTATTGTCTCTCATATTCTGTGTTATTTTTGAATTCTAGTTACTTGTGTATTCTGGTTAATTTCTGCATGTTAAGTTGTTTGGTAATCAATTGTGTGCTTCCATAATTCCCAACAAAGGCGGTATCAGAGATTTTGCTTGGGTATCTAACAAGATGTTGGTTGTGGATAAATCCATGGTTCTTATTCTATCCAATATGGAGTAGTCACTTTAGATGTATGGGGGTGTGTGTGAAATGATGGTAAATCATGTTTAAATGAGTAGATAACGACTGAACCTAAATCTAGAATGGATATGTGAGCGAAGAAGAGTCAAAATAAAAGTCTAGATTTAGAATGTGAGCCATGACAATAGAATAAATGGAATAAATAGAAGAATACCCAGCTAGTTGTGAGTAGAGGTAGGAGTAGTAGTAAACTAGGTGATAAATGAGTAAAGAGATGTGATGAGAAAGATAAATAATGAAAGATTAAGAAATAACATGATGAATGCTAGAATATAGAAAGAAGTGATGAAGAATGAGGCAAAGAGGAAATATTTGAAGAAGGCAAAAATAACATAGAAGAAGAGTAGTTAGATGATAGATGTAGTGCATAGCTACAAGAATGGGTATTATCATAAGGACATGAAAAATTTAGAAAACAACTAGAACAAAGTCATAGAATAATCATAGATTCAAGAATAAAATAAGAAAAAATCACATGAAATAATCATAAATCAAAATAGCACACATCCTTATATCCCAAACTCTTATATTCCATTAGAAGTTTTTAGCCAGGCAGATAAGAAGACAGTAGTTGGGAAGGAACATTTTTAGAACAAGTGCATCGTCTGGGTGATAAAATTAAAATAGAATAAATTATAAAATCTTTTAAGGCCATAAAAATTATTGACAGCAAACAAAGGAAAGAAGAAAACACAAAAAATAAAAAAAACAAAGTGTGCATGTTGAATCTCCTACTCCATAGATAAATATTAGTAATATGTAGGAGATATCACCCAAAACACAACCTCCTCTTGTAATAGATACACAGTAAATTCCATCGACACTATTTTACATAATGGGTCATGTAGGAGGATTTATAAATCTTTCAACCTATGATGGGTCTATGAACCCTAAACAATACTTATTAACTTGTGAAATGAGATGGCAAGCTAAGGGCATTACTGATGAAGCTATCAAAAAGTGTGAGTTAGTAGGGGTACTAAATGAAAGAGTGCTTGAGTTTATATAATAAAGATAAATTTAGAGGGAAAGTCTACAAGATGTTAAGGACTAGCTTGTCATAGAATTTAAGATAAAGAAATGTACAAGACTATCCAAGGCTTGAAGGAAATTTGGAAGAGGTTAAGAGAATTATTTTATGACTATGATCACAAGTTCTCTGATGTCATGAACAAGTTAGAATTTGATTTAACCGACAAAGACAAAGCTACATGGTTTGTTGAAGGACTACATTATAAAATCAAATTTTCTACTATTCAGACCAAATATGTCACTAAAGCAGATGCTAGAGTTACTTCCCTAAGAGTAGAGAAAATTGATGACTATGGAGAAGCTCCTATCACAAATTCCAAAATTGAAAATACATTACAAGCCTTTATGAAGAGAATCAAATAATATCATGAGGCATATATACATAAGTTTAATCTATGGTGCATGGAGTGTGGAAAAGAAGGAAATCATGTAAATGATTATCCTAGGATCAAGATATAATTTTGTAAAATATGTCAAGTAGTAGGGCACACAACAACATAGTGCCACCTTCTATAATGGTATGTCAAGAACCTAGATAATTTATGTTATAATTTATACAAGTTACATAATCATGATGAGGACTACATGGATTTTTAGGAAATCAGTGAAGACATCACCAAAAATGTATTCATCATCACTACTTAACAAGTGTCCTCAACAAAGTAAATGATTCTAGGCCCTGAGCTCGATAAAAGTTGTGTGACCCAAGTAGGTCCATAATGGATTCCTATTTTTCCATAGTATTAGACTCAAGGTTTATATATATGGACCCCTCCTTCATTGATTTTGACACCCCCATCACCATAGTACCAATATGCAGTGGGTGTAGAGGAGGATATCGGTCCAATAAAGGAGGTTCTAGTGGTGGATATAGAGGAGGGTACCAAGGTGGTAGGGTAAATTACTATCAATGCCCTCCTTTGAAATGCTATATATGTGGAGAGTACAATCATGTACAATGAAATTTCCACTTGAATACTCAAAGACAATCTCATTGTGTATACTTTAGAGTATATGACCAACACAAAACATAAGATTGTTTTGTCCTAAAAAAAGAAAGAAAGGATAAGGCTGTCAAGAATCTTAACATGGTAAATACACATCCTAAGGAGGATGCATTCCTAAACAATGTTACATGACATAAACATGCAAAAAGAGGTATACCTCCTCTTGAAATGCCTCAAAACCAAGGCATTCAAAAATAAAAATAAGACAAGTACCTAAACCCCACTATAGAAAAGTGACTCATGTATGAAGTTGCATAGATGTTAAAAAACATTTAACATCAAGACATTAATGAAGGATATGTTTCCAAAATTAATACCTAAATGTATGTCTAGATCATGTTCATAATGCATTAGGATGGAGTTATTATTTTGATAATAGATATAGTTAAATTTTAAAGTACACTATGTAATAAATAAATCTCTCAGAACATCACAAAATAACTACATAATCTACTAGAGTGTGCACAACAAAAACAAAAGACAAAAAAAATTATATGGCACATCAAAACAAAGAATCCTTATGATGTAGATGCACACATTGACTTCAAATTTGGGGGTTATAAAATCCTAAATGTTGTTTTTGATTTCGGTAGCATAGTCAACATGATTCACAGGTCTACATTGGAGGCTATTGGATGACTAGTTCTAAGTTATATCTTAGTAACATTGAGATTAGCTGACTATGGACACATTGAGCCCATTGGTATATTAAAATAAATTAAGATCAAAGTCATAGAACTGACTCTACAAGGTGACTTTGAAGTCATCTATATGAAGATAGCATCAAAACATTATCAAATGTAGAATGGTAAGTGTTGACACTTGGATTTTCACCCTTGAGGAGATGCCTATCTCTCCTCATCCAAGTATCACAATCGAAACATCACTCTTACTGTGGGTGACAATGTTGAGATATGAATCTCTAGAAGGGATATTTCCCTTGATGCACTCTTTAAATTACTTTATTACCTATCAAATTTGGATGAAAAGGGTTAAGTAAATAACTAAGAAAACCAAAAAATATGATGCAATAATTTCTAATCTCCTCTTATTGACTGAAATTATATTACTTAAATCCAAACAAATATTTTCTTACACAAAACTCACAACTCAAGATGCATTGTCACATCAATGTTTCATATGTTAGATTAAAGATGGTATTTAATAATTAAGAGGGTAATGGATGATTCCATGAGGGAACATAGTCACAAACCACTTTCAAGGCACCTAAAATTTTATAAAATAATACTAACAAAGACTTGCAATAATATCCTTTCTACACACTTGGTAGACAATAAAGGATAACATGCTAGAAAATAAAATCTTCTACTAGACAAGACCAAAAAGATTTCACTAACACTCAATTTCACAACATATAAGTATGAAAAATCACTTTTTTATTCCTTCAAGAGTCCTTAAAGTATAAAATTGGCTAGGATTTCACCATTAACCAATGGAAGCTGTTCAAAAGAGCCAAAAGAGTCCATATTTATAGCTTTTGAGAGAGAAACAAGGCAAAGGAATCCCAAATGTCACTTAGACAAGTGTCAATATAATAAAAGAGGTTAAAATTGTATGAGAAATGGATGTTCAACAAACCATGAAATTTTATGGGGTCCAAATGTCCATACAACTTATTAAACTGATGAAAAGTGTCTCAAAATTCTTTATCAAAGCTCAAAAAACTAACTTCATCATTTGGAGATATTTGAACATCCCAACACTGAGTAGGGATATGTCTAATGATGGGAATAAGAAGTAAAGCCTTCAAACATGCAATTTCATGTATTGGTTTCATTCCTACTCCTTTGTAAATTCTTATAATGAAGCAATCATTATTTAAAGTCTAGAAAACTCCTTATTTTAGTCACCCCTCACTCTTTGCCTCAAAAATTCCTTTATTTTTTCATTCAAATAAATTAGAGGGAATTAGTGACACTTGGAAATACCCTTCATGGTCTTAGACTTCTCAAATTCACCTTAAAAAGACATCCATTTGAGTTTTCCACACTTTTAACTCTTATGCTCACTATGCCAATTTTGACTAGCTGAAAGGAGAGCTCTATATAGGACACTTAGAACTTTTTTCATAGACTTAAATGACCATAGGGAGTTATAATATGTATTTAAAATCCATCCAAACTTGATTACATCTTCTCAAACTTCCTATAACCTATACAACATAGAAAATGGTGATTAAAACATTATTTTTCATGTTGTCCATACAATTTCATATAGGTAATTTGATGAGAGCTTTAGTGAGTCTTCTACATGTTTTAGTATGTTTTCTTTCCAAACTATACCATTTGAATGGCTCTCCATGCTTATTTTCTTGATCAGGTTCTTCCAAGGGTTTTAATAGGTTTTAGATTACTTTATGATCTTAACCATTTATCATAAAGATGGAACATTTAAATTCAAAACCAATGCCAAAAATTGGTTTCTAGGTACCCTATTTAACTCCTCATAAATCCTCTTTCTCCCATGCATATCCTCCAAGGAGATGTGAGCTACAAAAGATGCCTCATGAAAATTTTTAATTCAATTTTTCATAAGTGTGAGGGGTTTTGAGCCCAAGAATGACTCCCTTGATCAATTATCTACACTCCACAATCTCTCACACCTATATTTTGACCTCAAAAAAATGACTCAACCATCTATATAGTCCACTGGGAGGCATAAGTGAAGATGGACTACTAATTGGCATTAGGCCTTTTTAAGACTCAATAGTTCTATTAGGCACCTTGATGAATTTGGGTATTATGTCTATTGTATCATATTTGCATTTGTGTAATAGGCATTTTCACAACGTATTTGGGCTCACCAATCCACCATATAGTCTTCTAAGCACCCTACTTCATGTTCTTTCTTTACTTGCCAATTAGGCCTAGTGGAAAACCTACCTATTTAGACTATGTGCAAGGGGAAAAAAGATACTTTGAGAAGTCTGATATTTATATATTGTTTTTTATCCCCTACCTTCATTCTATGCACCTCATCATAGGTTTTTTGAAGTCCTCAAGGCTTTATATCAGGTCCCATGCTCATCCTACAACCATTTGATCATTTTGCCAAGTTTTGATTTTCCTAGAGTGGTTGACCTCTTAGACAAAATAAATAGGTATTTGCCTTATCCAATATGAAAAATGAGTGTTTTGGGATCTTTTCCAAGTCATAATGACCAATTTTACCTAAAATTTTGTCTTGATTCTAAGTTTTGGATGCCAAACCATCTCCAAATGTCCAAAAAAGGGGCCATAAATCGTATTTTCTTACATTTTTTTTCCTAAAACCAATTAGAAGTCACTCTTCTAAGACAATAAAAAGCCTTTAGTATTCTCTAACATATTTCTCATGCCTAATTCATGCTTATGTAGATTTGAAATTCATTCAAAACCCTTTTAATACATGAGTTCTTCATGCTTGTTCATTTGGCAAAGGTGTTTCTTAGTCACCTGTACGGACTGATGGTTTTGTCCTAGAAAATAAAAGTAATTGAGTATATTTTAGGAGTCTTTAAGTGTGTAAAACATTCATTTAACTCATCTTGTATCAATTTCTTATGCATTGAAATCTTCTTTTCACCCCTAGACAGTCCATGTTCCATTTATCCCTTACTTTTTTAGACCCTATTATTAGTGAAAATAGTGGTATTAGACATTTTGTAAGTTTTTCTCCCCTTTTGGAGGGATTAATGACTCTAAACACATGATCATTGAGATGATTTTTTAGTTCTTTCACCATTACTAGACTCCAACACCATACTAATGCACCTTTTTCCCATTGAGACTAGGTCCCTACCTGTAGGACTGAGATACTTTTGTAGGGGTCTTTTGTAGGTTACCATCTCCTTACTTAGAACCAATTTGGGTGTAGGAAGGTCAATTTGGGTTTATATTAGTTCAAATCATGTATACAAAATAATCACCCTCCTTATAATCTTTCAAGGCATCTTTTTACATCAACTTACCAAACCCTGCTTAGGTTGAAGTATCTTAGGAATCTATAACCCTACCTATAGATGAAAAATAGAGGTCTCCTTCATTTTATCATGATGTTCATCAACTTATTAAATTTATTTCTAAGGATAAACCATATGTTTCTCACTTTCACTGACAAACAAGCATCATTGGAAACAAAAATAGTGCTCATTAGCCTTGAATGAGACACATCCTTTCTTAAGACCTTATTGTAGGTCATCACAAGGGTTGATTGAGTGATTTAAAGAAAAAAAGGCCTTTTGAAGCTACCTTGAAACTTTTAACACTATTTAGTTATCTCATAGTCACTTTGGATGGACTAAACAATACAAAATATGCACAAACCTTTCTTCATTTTCTTTGCTCGTCTAACTAGATTGAGACACTTGTAGGAGTCATTTCCCTACTTGAGGGTAATTATAGGTATCCTAAGAGGTGAATAAGATTCTATTTAAAACTTTCTATTGATGACTTTTGCCCCATTTTGCTTTATTATGCTAGCCTAGTCATCTCCTTCATGGAGTTATTCTCAATATTACTCCTCAAGGTAACAAAGGCCATTCACCACTACAGGCCTATAGACACCATTATGGTTTTTTAGTGTGTTTTGAGGTATGTTTGAGGATATTAAAAACCATATTTCCCTTGTCCTTTCCTCCTCAAATTTGGCAGGGTCTTTTTCCAATGGTAGGGCTATAAGGTTCACCCTTTTATATGTCTTGAAGCCATTTAAAAATATGTTTTAAAAGGTCCACCAAAACCTCTTGGAGCTTTATTTTTCTCCTTTAGGGATTCCATCCCCAAACTCAGTCTTTGACCTTATAACATGATTCCATGCTTCCTTTGTCTTATATGTGTTTCCTATGGGTCTGTCAAGGCCTTCTTGTCATGAAAATGAAAAAAGGAAGTGTGAAATTGCTTTATCCCTTTGGTACACACTTGAACTCATGCTTAGCCACCTGTGGAAGGTTGTTTTGAGAAACACATAGTGGATTTGGGTGTGGACCACTATGAAACATGGGTATAAAATAGACTCACATGCCTTTGAAGAACCTACAAATGTACTTCAATCAAAAACAAGAAGTTGAGACACATATCCATCTCCCCTTACACTGACATGATGTCATCAAGGGTTTGTAGATGCATGTTTTGGGTTGGTTATGTAGAAAAAATGTGGGAATTAAGGTGAAAAATGATGGTACATAGATCAATACTATCCAAATTCCATTTTCACTCCTCAAGTATGTGACATCCATATTTTGAAGCTTGGAACCAACTATAAACACTTATTATAAGATGAAGATCACCTATATGCACATGGAATTTAGTAGACAAGGGCATTTGATGATTGAGATAGATTGGGACATGATCACATGGTCAAATATATACCTCCTTTGGCATGAAAATATAACCTCACTCAACCTAAAAAGTATTGAAAAAGACAAAACACCTCCATTACCACTTCATGTACATGATGACCAACCTTATGCTTTGAATTTAAATAAAAATAGGCATGAAGTTGGAAAATAGAGCAAAACAAGCTTGCAAGCTACTCAAAGAATGGCATGGCGAGATCAACAGATGAGAGTAAGTAGTGATATGTCCCATGGAATTATCAGACACTCTTTTCTTGTTGTATAAAACCTCTATTGGGGAAAAAACTTATCAAGTAGGAGATATTTCAATTGGAACTACACCTAGTGGTACCTCCTTGCAATATGACTAAAACACATGTCCAAACACCATTAAAATTCAAACTAAGAGTGGAGACAATGTGATAAATATGTATACATCATATGGAGCCAACATGACTAACTTATTTGTATGAATTTGGCAAAAATGGAACAAAACCTATAGGGTGCACCAAATAGCTAGTAAAATGACATAATTAACTTATTAGCAATGGTTAATAAATAATATTTTAACAATATTAAAAATCCATATATTAAAATGAAATTATTCTAGTGTACTATCATCTCCCAAAATAATCTTTAGTCTTGAAACTGCCTGTGCTTCCTGTACCGAGCAAAACCTAAAGGTCACTTTAGTTTGTTTGTAAAAACTAAATATGTGAAGAATTTTTTTGTATTAAAAATGACATTTATATATGAAAAAAATAATGTATATGATTTTTTTAAATATGACGATACCACACATAATCTTCCACATGTGGCACACTTCACTATGTGCTATACAAGTGCCATTTTCCCTCTTTTTAAACTAATTTATACAATTTTAGTTAGGTAACCTACAATATTATTATGTGAATAACATATATGAAACTAATAATAACCTCTTTGATTTATTCCATGAATTTGAGACACCTATTCACCTTGGGAAACATGTCATTTGCATTAATGACCCCTATAAGTACATAAAATGACCCCAAATGGACAAGTTGACTAAAGCAACTAAATCCAAAGCTAACATAACCTTAAATGACATAATATAACAACTAATAATTCATATTACAATATATTAATACCCCATAAAATATTTAAAATCAAAAATTTTGCCTAGGGGTGCCCAATTTTGACTAAAAAGTCAAACTTGGTCAATAAAATAGTGACTCATTGGGGTAGTATGCCTACTATACTAAGGACCAGTATCCTTATCCTACCAAGGGCCAATGGATTCAATGTATTATTTAATATAATTATCAAATAATTTCTTAAAAACAAACACAAATCAAACACACCACAATAATAAAAGTAAGATGATGAAAGACACAAAACAAGGTAAGATAAAAGACAAAACTCATACATGTGCATAAGCACTTAGGGAACACAAGGAAATTAATAAAATATGTACAATGATATAGGAAAACCTTAGTATCAATGTTTTAGATATATACCATTGACTTAGATATGAATCTCCTCTCTATCCAACCTTGAGAGTTGGAAAGCATTGTGTTGCTTACATCATGTGATAACATATGGGCCACTCCACAAAGCATCAAAATTTCTGTGTCTTCCAGGTTTAGCTATATCTTCATCCCAATTTAGGACAATGTATCCCTCCTTGAAACTTATTATCATGGATTTCTTTTTAAAGTGTCTCTTTGTTTATTCTTGGTGAGCTCTCATAGTTTGCATTGCTTGATCTCTTATTTCCTCAAGCTCCATCAACTCACAGAACTTGACTTCTATGATCTCGTTCTCCATCAATTTCAGCTCATAAGTGAGGTATAATTTTGGTAACTCAAGTTAAATATGAAATCTATCTTCTCTCCCATAGACAAGTGTGTATGGTGAGTTTCTAATAACTCTTTTTGGTGTGATCCTATAAACCCAAAGGGTTATCTTCAACTTAGAATGCTAAGTCCTTTGATTATCCTCCATTGTCCTCTTTATGATTATTATTATATTATTATTAATGGACTCAACTATTCCATTCTATTGTGGATAATAGTTGGAGGAGGTACTAAGATAGATACCATGTTTTAAAGCCCATTCACTTGTCCTTGTTCGAAGAAAAGCCAATGCATTATCTAAAATTATTGTTGATGGAGCCCCAAACCTTATTATTATACCTTAATAGAAGTCTGTAAATGAGTTTTCATTTACCTCATTGTTAGCCACATCCTCTACCCATCTTGTAAAGTAGTCTATAGAAGGCAACACACACTTGTTACTAGCACTAGAAGGTGGATTGATTACACCTATGAAATCCAAACCCCAGTACATAAAGGGTGCATCAAATTGAATTTTATGAAGATGAAAGGAAAAAATATTTTTTTTACCATAAAATATATAATATATTTGGCACTTCCTTACCTAATCATGAGTGTCTTTGAACATATTAGGCCAAAAGTATCCAACCCTCATAATCCTAGCAGTTGTGGTTCTTAGAACAAAGTGACAACCAGTTGGTCCATCATGAAACTCAAATAATAATTTATCAATCTAATCCAATTCAATACCTATAAATAACACACATCAAAAGTCATTCCTAAAAAATACTCCATCAATAAGTACATAAGGAATAGATTGCAATCTAAATTACCTTCTTCTATCTCTATCTAGGTATTATGGACACTCACTGGTTTGAAGAAAATGGACCATATCTTGTTTCAAAATTATAATTTATTAAGTTTCACCTATAATATGGTAATCATGGAGTGCCAAAACAACCTCTTTTTACTCTTTAAAATCTGAATCAAGATGCTCACATAACCTTTTCCCTTTCACTAGCTTGGTTGTCTTGATTTCCAAAACATACTCCATCACTTTTGTGATCCAACCAGCCCTATTTCCATTCAAATATTTTCTCAAAAGGAATTATTTGACACTATGATGAGGTAAAAATATGTTAATATTGTTGTTAGATAACATATGCCTAAACTTCTTTAGACTCTTAACAATTGAAAGTACTTGCTTCTAAATATAGGTGTATCTTACCTCATAGCCTTCCAAAATTTGGATAAGGAAGGAAATATGCTGCTCTAAATTTTCCTCATTTTATTTATTAAGAATGGAAAATATCTCCTCTTCATTATCAAAGGTATACAAGTTGAAATCCTTTCAGAAATTAGGACTTGCAAGAGTAGGAGCTTGGGCAATGGCTTGTTTAATCTCCTCAAAACTTTCCTTCCTTCTTCTATTCCAAGTGAGCACTTCATCATTCCTTAGAATAGAGATTAGAGGCTTGAAAAGATTAGAAAAATAAAGAATGAACCTCCTTATTAAATTAATTTTCCCATAGAAACTTTGTAAACCTTTTTTGTGTTTTGGCAAAGATAATGCCAAGATGGCACTCACCCTTTCAAGATCAATGGATAAGCCCTTCTTGGAGACAATGTGTCCTAAAAGTTTGCCTTTATGGATATTAAAAACACATTTATTTGGGTTGAGAGAGATTCCAAACTCTTTACACCTCTCCAAAATCTATCTTAGGTGATTCAAGTGTTCCTTTGCATCCTTGGAGAAAACTGTTACATCATCAAGATACACCAACACAGTGTCATTGATTAGTCCTTGAAAATCCATATCCATTACACATTGAAACTTATCTCTATCATTATACAATACAAAAAGAATTTTACTATAAGCATATGTACCATATTTAGTAGTAAAGGTTATCTTATATTGGTCACTTTCCTTCACCAAAATCTGATTATACCTGGAATACCCATCAAGGAGAGAAAACCTTTCACTACCTACCAAAACTTGCAAGATTTGTTCCATGGAAGGGAGGGGATAATGATCCTTTAAGGAAACTCTATTCAAGTCCTTAAAATCAACACAAAACCTGATATCTCCATTCTTATTCCTAATAGGGACTAAGTTTGCCAACCAAGATGAATGCTTAATAGGAAAGATGATCTTAGACTCGATCAACTTAGTAAGTTATTTATTCATGAGGGGCTCAATAGTAGGATTGATTGACCTTTTTATGTAATTTATAGGCTTGTAATTTTCATCTAGATCTATGGTATGTTGATCTAAGTTTGGGTCAAAGCCTTTCAAGTCAATATATTCCCATGTAAAGACATCAGAAAAATCCTTACATAACTCATAAAAGGGTGCTTCTCTTCACTAGTACATACTTCTCAAAGTGCAAGCAACTTGTCCTTGAAAATTTTTACTTTCTCATAGTTATATTTATTGGTAGACATGCTTACATTCTCTTTCTTCATCTGGTCATCATCATTGAATATTATCTCAAGAGTTATTAGGCCTTTAGGAAGTTAGTTGGACTTCAATTGGAAAATCTTCCCTCCATATTGTTATTGTAGTTTGGACTAATTCTTGGAAAAATAATCAACCTCTTCTTGTAAAAAGAATGATATTTTTTTATCACTATCAAACACTTGCTACTTAGTGACATTATCTGGTATGTAGGATCTCACAATTACCTTGAGATGTGGATGGTTATTATCCTCTTTTATACCTTTTGGAAAATTAAACTAAGCTCCAATTGATGCCAACCTATCAATGTGTTTTATGTCCTCCCTTGGGATGGATGTGAATTTGAAATCTTGAAAATCCTCCATAATATCCCACACTCTATTCTTAGAGGACTTAGGTAAAGAGTTTTTAGTCAAATTCTATCCTCTAACTTGGTTCACAACAAGTTCACTATCACCATACACTTGCAATTCTTTAATACCTCTTTTCCTAGCCCATTCAAGGCCATGAATGAGGGTATCATATTCTACCACATTACAAGTAAAAGAGAATTGAAATCTAAAAGTGGAATAGTAACTTTTTTTATAAGGAGAAACCAACATTTCTCCACCACCTACCCTAATCTTGCTTCTTGATCCATCAAAGAAAAGTTGCCATAAACCATCTATATCTTCACATTGTTTCATAAAAATTGGAATGAAAAATCCCCCTCATGAATACAATACACCCCAAGACCAGCTTCCTCTTTGAATTTGTAAGGATCATGTTCATAATGTTCATCTCCTGATTCATCCAAGTACAAATCAGAAAATCCTTTAAGGGAAGATGTTGGAGATTGGTCTATGTGGAGTTCTTCTTCATCAATGATGGCATAGTTAGAATTTTCCAATTCAGGTGTGTAAAGCTTCAAGTGATTATGATGAATATGTTCCAATTAAATCTTCACCTTAGTACCATACTTTGTCCTAAACACCATGTAGGACCAATTGGCTACCAAGTTTCCACCTATCTTAGCTGTAAACTATCTTGACAAGCAAAGGGGAAAGTATGGAGGTAAATCTGCCACAACCACATCATGGGGAATAGAAAAGGTAGGAAAATCATGTAGTATCAAATTCAAATCTTTAACTAACCCCAAATTCTTGGTTAGTGATCCATATAATTGTAAGACTCCTTTAGTCACTGGCTCATATTTGAGGCCTAGTTTATCTGCTATACACTTGGGCATAACTGAAGTACTATTCCCACTATCTATGATGAAATTATGAACCAAGAAATAACCAATGATTATAGATAGGTATAAAGGAGGATTTTTTTAATTCTTCTTCACTTGAACATCTATAGGTTGAGCTCCATTAACTAGGACAACATTTTCATACCTAGATGAACCAACTTGTTATCTAATCCTTGTAATTCCTTTTGAGGCATATATTTCTACCTTGGTATTTTCAAATAATCCCATAATGATATGTTAATTTTTATATTATTCATCTAGTCCACAATATTAATGGAAGAATTAATTAGCTTTAGGGGCTCCTTAGATATACTAACTCCTTGTGATGTAGCTTGTGAAGGTGGGTGAATAGGATCTATGTTTACATTCTAAAATTTCTGACCCTCTTACACTCTAGGAGATAAATTTGACACACTCAACATTAGAGATGATGTGGGGACAAAAATATGGCCTTGAGTTTCTCCTTGTTACTCTTCAATAACCCTTTTCTTAAACTAGTGTTAGAAGCAACACTAGTATTCATATTGCTTGAATTCCCCAATTGATTAATAACACAAAACTATCCCTCAAAATGATTTATGGGTGACCATTCTCCATCCTAATTTGAATTGGTCCCTCAAATATTGGGACTTGGGAAGCTTGATTTCCTTTCATTGCCATGGTTTGATTGTGCATTTCATTCACATAAGCAACTTGTTCTAGACTTTGCTCAAAAGAAGGATAGCATGGTTGTTCCCAATCCAAACTATTTTGGGTGGTAAAAAAATCTTTAGAGGATGAGGGATCATTAGGATTGTATCTTTGATAAGGCCTATCATGAGTGATTTGACCTTGTCCTTGCATATTGATTTCAAAAGGAGGTCTATTGGTTTGCCCAAACTGATTGTAGGGCTGGTATGGCCTATAACCTTGGGCATGTTGCCTTTTGTAGTGGCACTTTGGAGTAGGATTTTAACTTCATCGATCTCATTTGAAGAGGCAATGGCAGGTCATTATTGACTAGGAAAAGGAGCTAAAGTAGGCAATAAAACTTGGCTAAGAGGCTACAAATCAGGGAATAGTGGCATTAGTGGCTTAGGAGCAATCTTACCCACTTGAGAAAGACAATTCTTATAATTTATGGATATTCCATAGGTATAAGGGAGTGTATTCCCACCCATGGATTGGATCATCATAGCTACATCACTATTCAATTCTTTTAGATAGTATAAGAATGCATAGTTTGGAGTAGGTCTCACAAGGGCTAGGATCCTATCCCATTCTTTTTGAAATATAGTTTTAAAGTATTGCATAGATTATTATGGTTCCCTTTTGATATTGGTCAATTTTCCAGCTAGAGATAGTCACTCTTCTCTCCAAACCTCCTAGTCAATAGATCTCCTAGGTCATCACATGAACCAATAATTTTTTTAGGTAGATTCCCATACCAATCCAAAGATTTTCCTTTGAAGGAAAATGACAACAACCTAATATCCACATTATCTTGAATGATATTATGGATATTATAGAAGTTTTATATGTTTCTAATATGTTTAATGGTAGTAATAGGACCCTCTCCACTAAAAGATGGAACACTCTTAAGGGTTGCTCCTAAAATTTGGTCATATTGATCAAGATTCAAAGGAGATGATCTAGTGAAGGTTTTGAAAGGTTGGTTTCTAGACATCTTGGAATGTGACTTATGAGTATTATGGATTGAACTAAAAAATAACTTAGACTTATTAAACACCAACTCTCTTGAATAAGGATGAGTATTCACAAACCTAAACCTTTTGGTAGAATATGTTTGTAATTGCACAAACTCAAAAGGTATACCTTTAGCAGTAGACCTATTAGTCACCTTTGGCATGGAAATTAGGAACTGATCAAAAACCAAAGAGTTGAATAATTTAGTGGAGTCTATAGGTGTGGAATGTAGATTCTCTTAAAGCTATAACTATGCCAAGACCATCACCAATCTTGGATGATCTTCTAGGACTTAGAGTCCCATCGAGCATGCTTAAAACTATTGAACTTATATTTTCACCCCTGAAGAGATGCCTTGATATCCTCATCCAAGTGGAAAAATGGAAACATCCCTTTTATTTTGGGTGACAATGTTGAGAGATGAATCTCTAGAAAGGCTAGTTCCCTTGATGCACTCTTTGAAGTGTAGACACCTAAAACTGACCATCGATAACCTCCAATTAGGCTTTTGGCCACTTTCCACCTAAAATTCACAATTTGGCCTAAAAACACTAAAAAATTCTAAATGATGTGAAACTAACATATTCAAGTGCTAATTTTGGCTAGGGTTTCCCTAAATGGGGCAATGCAATATATGGGCCAGCTAACTTTCATCATAAAATGCCAATTTTGCACCTAGGTGCTCTAGATTACTCTTTCCTATCAGATATTTTACAAAAGACATGTGCCTTTGTTATTTATTTTTGTAACATCCTAAATGGTAATACAGATCCAATGCATCTAACATTGCCTTCCAATTCTAATCTAGTCAAATTTTGGACCAATAACAAGGCATTTTGATCAATCTGAGTAATTTGTGCACAAAGTGCTTAATCATTCTTAAGAGATAATTAATCAAAATCGAATCCTCATTAATAATTTCTTGGAAACTTGTTGCAAAATTATTTTTGGAAATGAATATTGAATATCTCCATCAACAAGTGACCTCATTTCTTGGGAAGGTATCCCCAGGCCATAAATGCCACAAATATTAGTATTCATACCTCTCATGCCTCATCAATGTCTTCCATGATGCCATACATGCCTCTTCTTCCAATGTCATGATGAGGATAATTATAAACTTAATTCTAAAAATTGAATTAATCCTCAACCACACAGCTCAATCGTAGGATGGATGGTTCAGGTTGATTCTAGACATTCTCAAAAATCTATAAATAGAGAAGCCATGAACATCATTTCTAAGCTTAATTTATGCAAAGTTATAATACATAATTAATTCCAAAAGCCATTTCAATTAGTGTTACCATGCCAAATTGATTCCAAGCCAAGCCATAAGCTAAAGGTGTCAAGGAGAGATGGAGATAGCCAAACTTCCATTACCAAGGACTTCATGAGCAAAAAATCGAGCAAACCAATACTACAAATGCATTTGGAGCATACAAGGAAGGTGAAGGAATTCTTGTGTTTTATTCCTTACTTTTAATTGTGTTTGTCATTTTTTTATTAACTAAGATCTCCCTAGTGTCTAGGCCTAGAGATGTTATGCTATTAGTGTGTTTCTTTCATTTTGTTTTCATTTTGGAACTAACACCATACTAACCATCCTCTCTTGAGTCAAATTCCTATATCATATTATGGAATCCTAGTGAGAATAGGCACATCTCACACTTGAAGAAGATCATTTTTCAACTTTAAAATACTTATTTGGACCCTTAAAACTCTTACAAATTGATTTTTTAACTTTATTTTACCATTTTTTTACCATGGTTTTACATAGTAACTGATGTTGGTAGGTAAGACCAACATCATTTTCATATCTTAACTGATGTCAGTTAGTAAAATTGACATCAGTTGTATACCTATTTTTAGTCACATTAGTATAACTAATGTTGGTTAGATAATCAACATCAGTTAGAAAATGTCACCATCATTAGTTATAGAAACTGATGTTAGTTACTATGTTTTTCTTAAAACATAGACCTAAGAGTTATTTTTCTAAAGTTTATTTTTTCAAACCAAAAAGAGCTTCAAATATAAAGGACATGCTAACATTTTTACTATAGGACCAAGCTTGACATTTGACAAAAACATGTTTAGATCACCTTTTGCATGTTTAAAAATTAATTACAAACCTTATTTTTGTGTTTAACAAAATAATTTAGATGTTTGTGGTGAATGTTTTCAAAGTTAAAACTAAGACCAAGGGGTCAAATGAACACCACCTCATTTTCATTTGGGCTTAAAATTTAGCACACTAGTCAATTCTTTTTTGCAATAGTTATTTAGATTAAATATTTGTTTGGAAAAAAGAGGAATGTTGCATGTGTGCTCTTCTATTTATCCCCTATAAGGAACCCTTGGAATCAAAAGTACCATTCCTATTATAAATATCCTAGTCCAAGGCTTAGAAAGAGTCACCTAAAGTACTCCCCAAAAAATCATCAAAGTTTGGGTGACCTTGAAAATGACCCTAATGTTTTTCTATTTCATGCTTTCTTTATCTTTTTATGCAAACTTGGCTTATGAGGGGGACTTCATCACCTCTCAAAAATTCTTTAGGGAAGCTTTAACCTAGGGTTTCATCTCCTAGCATTGACTTCATTTGGATCCTTTAGAGTTTCACATGGGATGTAGTGGCACATTGGACATCACACTACACTGAGTGAATAGTAGGATGTAGTGGTTGCAAAAAAGACTAGACCTTTTTGCAACAAGCCAAGTGATATGGACCCAAAATCGATAATTTTATTTTACATTGTTTGGTGTGAAAGTCATTATGAAATTTATTCCCCTAAAGTGGTAAAAAACTTGTTATATATTAGACAAATCCCTACTTGTCATAAAAGTATTATTGGTGCAAGATACACCTCAAGATCCATGTCACAATACTATCATTTCAGGGAAGGGGGGTGTAAAAACACTACTATATAATGCACATTTAATTTTGGATGAACACTTAAATTCCTCTCAAATGACATATATTGATGGATTCTAACAATACCAAGTAACCTTGTCAGTTTAGGATCTAAGAGCAATTAATTAGTTGGTCTTATCCTACATTAATGTTTTGTTTATATTCAAAACTTGGTGTAAGCAAACAATCCGAACCAAACACATAGTCCTAATTTTCCTTTGAAAAAATAGGTGTTATGCTGCCCATAGAAGATCATCAATTTGCCTTGTTCAAATTTCATCAAAAGGTTGAGAGTCATATCCACTACTTTGGTGAAGTTATGCTACCAAATTGAGTCTAAAACTTTACCAAAGTTGTTTAAGTCCTTCACTTATAATCTAAATTTTAAATTTCACCTTTATAAGTTCATAGGGTTGATGTGTTAAGTGGGTTTGCCATTTGAACTAAACTTGAGGGAACTTAGGTTTAATTTCCAATTTGGGTTGAAGGCCATTTAAGACTCATATTTATAACCATCACTTGATAGACTTAAGCCATTTTGTGCTAAACACTTGCACTTTGAGTATATGAACCACAACATTTTGAGTTAAGAAAAGTAGTGTTATGCTATCAAAATTGTGTGAAAATGTCTTTGCCTTAGAAAGTTTTTGAAACAAATATTTTTGACACACCTTTTGGGTAGTATAGCATCGTTACGGTACCTAAAACATCTTGAATATTGTTTCATAGACCCTCTTACATATATATCTAATTTTTTTCCATTTTCAGACTAATCTGAGTGTATTTTTGTCATTTTTTGTCTAAAACAGTTATATTGTTCACTTTTGTCTAGCTTGTTTGTCAAAAGAACCAAGTTTTATACCATTTTTTGTGAGAAAATAAAATATTTTAAAAGTGCCTTTTTGTTTCATACCTTATACCTAGTTGATCAAGTTCATGTCCAAGAATCTAATACCTATTGTTTGTTAGAAGTGTTTCAAATCCATTAGATTAAAACTTTCATCTATTTGAAAGTCTATCTTTTGACACCATTTGGCTAAGATTCACAATGCATGACTTGTTTGAGCTTAGCTTTTGATACTACATTTATCCAAAAGACCTAACAACTTTTAAATTTTTAGATTAGACTAATTTGAAACACTTCAACCTTAGAGTTTGGAATTTTCATTTTTTTTTAATCTATTTACTTGTTTATCTTTGTGTGAATAGTGAAAAATTAGATACTTCATGCTAGCTTGTTTCCTCACAAAACTTTGCATAACCCTTTTAATCCTTTTGACAAATCTAGACCAAGTTGGAACATCATTTATTTTAGACATTGTCCTTTTTTAGAGTTTGTAAAACTCTTTAACCTTTTACAACAAAACATTGACTATGGATCCAAATATGTATTCCTACACTCATAGTGGACTCATGTACAATTTAGGGATTAGTAATGTAGTTACATAGGAAGAAATGGTGCAAGTCCCCTATGTAGATAATATTGCTTATGAGATGGATTCTTCTCCCTCTCATAATACTCAATCAGGGGTAAAAAGCCAACACCTATTGGCTAGCTATCTGATTAACACACCATCATATTCAGAATAAGATCAAGAGCAAACTACACAATACCTAGCTACAATACCTATAGTGGATGAGCCAGTACTTTAACAATCATATTCTACTAATACAGCTTCCATGTATGATCCACTCTTTTTTGAATGACATTTGTTAGAGAACAAAGATGAGATTTTGGTTAGAGCCATAGAGGTAGGGGCCAAGTTTCCAAGAGACTTCCCCCATGAAAATCTACCAAGTCTAATAAGAGTGCCTCACAATATCATTTACGATCAATAGGCTTCTTCTAGTAATCCTATGGCTCTAGTCCAAACAACATACCAAGATTCTAATATTTTTTATCAAGGCAAAAACATCATGGAAGATCACTTTAACCAAATGTAGATAGCATATCAAACCTACCTAAATATACCATTTGATTTCAATTAGATGAACATGGTAGGTAAGCCTCTCATTGACCTAGTTCCTTTAATAGTAGTGTTGATATAGTTAATTGGACAAGAGAATTTGAATTTTGACCCATTCATACAAACTAATTCAATAGATAACTTGATACATATGCTCGTTATTAAAGAAGTTTCTTTAGACTCTACACAGAATAGTGAACCAAATGTAGTGGACAATGTACATACAACATCCAATCTTGATCAAATTGGTACTAATGCACAAACAATTAGCCAACAACACTTGCCTATAGTTAATCCTATGAATAGGACATCATACTAGGGAATAGGGGTTTATACACCCCAACCTCAATCGGATACTTCCTCAAGTGTACAACCTATGGGATTAGGTAATCAAATAATGGCCAATGTCACACCTTAATGATAGAATGCGATGAACCTTACTCCTCCTCAACAAGTAGTGAGTAGTATTACATAATAGCAAACACAATATAGTGTATCAACATAATAGAGGACAAATACATTACCACCTCAATCAGGGGCAACTAATGTTCTACCTCACCAGGTAATGACAAATGCACCTCTTTACTCATAGACTAATATGCCAATCCAAAACCAAGAAGTGACTAGTCAATAATGTACAAATATTGGTCATTGATAGATGCAAAATTTGTAACTTGATTTCACTTCCTCACAAGAATTCATGTAACAAGGAGGTCCCCATATTTCTCAAGTACATACTAGACAACTATTGGTTCAAAATGTGCCACAAAATCAAACACAGGGGCTTGTTTCATAAGTTTCCACTCAACAACAAGGTTTTATTAGTTGGTAGAATGTCCCTTTTCAACCACAGTAGGCACAATATAGTTATATGCCTCCATCCCAACCACAAAATCCTCCAAGTTAAACCTTTATCACCTACCCAAACTAGAATATCACACACCCAATTGTGCAATTTCAAGTACATCCTAATCCACATATGTATATTCTTGGTCCATTCCCCAACCAAACCAATGTATCCCAATAGATATATCCATCCTACCCTGGTCAAAGTGTCTCACTTGTGACCTCCCAACCATCTACCTAAATTCTCCCTCAAACCAATATTCCTTCTAGTTTCCTATCCCAAGAACTGAACCACTAAAATTTGATAAATACAAAGGGAAAGGTGACCCTAAGGCTCATTTGATTGAATTCTTTGTCGCATGTCAAGTAGTGGCATATAGTGACATATACCTTTTGTTGTTGTTTCCAAGGAGCTTGGCTGGACAAGCCTTGAAGTGGTTTTTCAATTTGCCAAAAAATTTAGTAATGGATTTTGATGATCTTTCTGATAAGTTTGTGTAGCACTTTTCCTATAATATTGAACATGATATTTTGTTAGTGGACTTAATGCAATCAAAGAAAAAAGATGGTGAGAGTTTTACAAGTTATTTTTAGTGATGGAGAGACCTTGCAAGCTATTTCACCCATAGTTTACTAGATAAATAATTAGTTTCTATGTTTACCAAAAATTTGCACAGTGAGATAGCTTATCATTTAGAACTATGATGTGTATATACTTTCAAAGAAATCATTGACAAAGGCTTGTTGATTAAGTGAGAGTTCATCGATAAAGGAGTTATCAAGCTTAATTCAACTAATCAAAATCAAGGTACTAATAAGAGAAATAACCAACATCCCACTAAATTGCAGACATCATAACCAACATAGGATAATAACCATGAAAGATTGAAGCAATTCAACCATAATAGGAATGTTGTGGGAAATGGAGTAATTGAATCCTATCATGTGTAAATGGTGCAAACATCATCTACACCACCTTTTTAGCTTACTTATACCCAGTAACCTCTCCAACCAATAACACAAGAACAACAACCAAGACCTACACAGTAAATATAGTAGCCTTTACCATTACAAACCCCTCCTCCTAGGAGAACCATGCATGCACATCATGTCTTTAGTGACGTAGGAGAACCTATTGAATCCTTATTTTGAAAGCTTGATACTAATAATCTAATTAGTTGGCCTATAACAAATCATTATTTTCAAGACATTCCTTATCCTAATTGGTATCATCAAAATGAGTTATGTGATTATCATCAGGTTAACGGGTATAATCTACAAAGTTGTGTCCAAATCAAGTATTTAATTGAGAATATGTTGGAAAATGGGGAGATAAAATTGGATAATGGTGCTTCTACTTCTAATCAAACTCTTGGGATTTATCAAAACCTTTATCCCTAACATAACAATTAGCAGTAGCAAAATAATCAGCAATCAAAACAACAATGGCCAATGTAGTAGCAAAATCAATAGTATCAAAATCAAAGTCCAAACCAATAGAATCATAAAAATCAGTGTCCAAACAAAAAATGACAAAATAATGAACAAAACCAAGGTCAGAATGGTAATAACCAATAAATCTACCATGCAGTTGTACATGACTACAATAAGGTTGTAGGTCATATTTCAGGGGTAGTGTCAATACCATCTCTATTAAATCCTAGACTAGGCACTAATCAGCCTAGACCATTGCTAAATAGCAACATTCATCCCAATTACATGGATGATCCTTCGTTGACCTAGAAATGCATATAGGCAAACTAGTAAAATAGGACTTCCCATTTTAGACCTTATATTGATAGCTCATCTTTGACATGTGACCACATGCAAGTGCACCAACAACTGAGACTTGTCCTATCTAGTCCCACACAATTCCCAACATTTGTTAGTAATAATGGTCTAGAATTTAATCTCAATTGTGAAATCACAACTCAGAGGTCAAAGATTACTATCCCAGACCCACAACCATCCACCACTTTTCTTGTCATCTAACCAACCATTCAACCTTGGAATAAACCATTCACTACTGACCAAGACAAGAAGTTTTATATTATCTAAAAATTGCCAAAGACACCAACACAAATTTATTTTTTAGATTTTCTGTGAAGATCAATAATCCATAAAAGCATCTTGATTGAGTTTTTGACCCAATCCACTATTGCTAGTTACATATCCCCTGATAAATTTCAAGATTTGGTTAGACACCTAGTTCCAACCCAACAAGTAACATTTAACTAAAGAGATATGTCTTTTCTTGGCCCACTCCATAATAATCCATTATACATAAAAGTTTATATAAGATAGCATAAATTGAAACATGTCCTTATAGACAATGGATCTGGCCTCAACATAGTATCTATAAAGCTCATCAAGTTTCTTAGGTACAGAATAACAGATCTCTAGCCAAAAATAATAACTATCAAAGCCTATGATAATTATGAAAGAGAATCATAAGAAAGAATTAGTTTGTTAGTTATCATTGGGCCTTTGACCCATGATACACTTTGTCATGTGCTTGATCTTGAGTTATCATACAATATTCTTCTAAGCGGGCCTTGGTTACATGAGACTCATGTAGTCCTATCAATGTTGCACCAATGTATCAAGTTTTCCCACTCAGGGATGGAAGAGAATATTTTAGGAGATTTACACCCATATGAGCATTACAAGCATTTGGAGGCTGAATTTCAAAGCTATAATTATCAGCACGGTATGAATCCAAATTCCAAGTAGGATAAAGGAAAGGATATACTTATTTATCTTTCATCAAATAATTACATAGATCCTAATACCTTGGATTCCCTTTCCCACATACCACCTCCTAAATATTCTAATAATTTCACCATTTTAGATAATGGACCAGGAGAGTATGTGACCCATGATACATTTCATATCGCCAATCTTCCTCAAAATTTGAAAACCTTTGGGCAACCTAAAGTCACCCCACATATGCATTGGCAATAAAAGAACAAAGATAAGAGACCTATCACATTTGTACTAACATCTAGCCTAGGACCTGACCCTCTTAAAGGGGATAAATCATGGTTATACAATGAAAACCAAGTTGAATGCTATAAAAATACAAAGTATCATATTCCCAATAGGATCATGGAGCATCACAATTATGAAGGAAGAGGCCTTGGATTGAATCAGTAAGGAACCATCAAGCCAATTTCCATGATTAAGTATGAAAGACCTTATGAAATTGGATTTAAACCACCTATGGGTGAGCCCACATATCTTATTCAAAATCCATCACTAGTGACTAGTGATGATGATATCGACAGTGAAGTAGAGTCTAATCATAGCCTCACCTTTGCTAACCTAGCTGAAACCACCCTGTTTGATAACAATGTCATTTGTACCCTTACTCTAGCCATTCATTATAACCCTTTTCCATTATATTATCCCCAAATGATAGATTAGGACCAACAAGAATATAGCCTACTGATTAATGAGTTCCAGAATGATGACGTATTTTATGACTTTTTAGGTCTTAGAGACAATGTTATGTTGGGATATCACAAATTAGGATTCTCAATCACATTGGATCTTACAACCCATTTTGGAGAGTGAGTGAACATCCTTAGCCAAAAATAAATAAGTAAAATATTGAGATCCCAAAGTGAAAACCTCTTTGAGGAACTTTTTAACTAGAGAAAAAGTAAAGATAAATGCCAGTCTAGTAGTGATAACCTGTTTTAGGTGCCATTAGATGGGGTGTTAATTATTCTTCAAATTTAAACCAGGAGACCACCAATGATGAATTTGCATATGGATCAGCTTCATCTTTGAGCAACAACAAGTATTTAATCAAATTATTCAATAATTTCTAACTATTTTTGTCACATAGCCAAATTTCCCATTAGGGGACTCAAATTAATCATACCTAGGAGAAGTTGAAGAGCAAGTCTTGATGGAGGACCTTGACATAATCAAATAGTTCAAGTCATTGCCTATTATCCTAGAAGATGGTTCAACCCTTCTAGTCAAAGATGTAATAGATATAAATATCAAGAATCCATCAAACCTAAAATGGATTTAATTAGGCATGTCCCTCACTAAGGAGGAACATGACATCTTTATATCTCTGTTAAGAGAATTTGTAGATATCTTTTCATGGGCCTATTCTGACATGCCAGGTCTAGACCTCACCTTGGTTTTGCATGACCTTATAGTTAATCTTGATGTTAATCTAGTAAAACAAAAGTTACATAAGATGCACCCTCATATTACTGTATTGGTAAAAAAGAGTTGAAAAAGATCTTAGAAGCAGGGTGTATCCAATCCATTGACTACTCAAAATGGATCTCTAATGTGGTACCTATTAGTAAAAAGCTTAAAGGGATCAAAATTTGTACTAATTTTTGAGACATCAACAAATCATGCCCTAAATATTATTTTACCTTGCCTAATATCAACATGATCATTGAATCCATGGTAGGTTATGAAATGCTTTCACTTATAGATGGATTTTCAAGATATAACCAGATCAAAATAGCACCAGAAGACCAACATAAAATAACATTCACCACTCCATGGGGAACATTTTGTTATCAAGTAATGCCATTTGGCCTTAAGAATGCTAGAGCTACATATCAAAGTGCCATTATTGTCATATTCCATGATATTATGCATGATATTGTTGAAAACTATGTTGATGACATATTAGGAAAATCCAAAACCAAAGTTGACCATCTAGCAGTGCTGCATAAGATATTTGAAAGATTATGGGAATATAAAGTTAGACTCAATCCAAAGAAATGTGTGTTCAGTGTAACTTTAGGCAAATTACTTGGATTCATCATGTCTCATAAAGGTATTGAATTTGATCCAGATAAAGTCCATGCTATAATCAAGATGCCACCACCAACCAATTTAAAATAACTCCATAGTTTGTAGGGTAAGATCCGGTCTATCCAACACTTCATCTCTTAATTAGAAGTGAATCCTGATGTTAATCTGGTAAAACAAAAGTTACATAAGATGCATCCTCATATTACTATATTGGTAAAAAAGAGTTGAAAAAGATCTTAGAAGCAGGATGTATCCAATCCATTGACTAATCAAAATAGATCTCTAATGTGGTACCTATTAGTAAAAAGCTTAAAGGGATCAAAATTTGTACCGATTTTTGAGACATCAACAAAGCTTGTCCTAAATATGATTTTACCTTGCCTAATATTGACATGATCATTGAATCCATGGTAGGTTATGAAATGCTTTCACTTATAGATGGATTTTCAAGATACAACCAAATCAAAATAGCACCAGAAGACCAACATAAAATAACATTCACCACTCCATGGGGAACAATTTGTTATCAAGTAATGCCATTTGGCCTTAAGAATGCTAGAGCTACATATCAAAGGGCCATTATTATCATATTCCATGATATTATGCATGATATTGTTGAAAACTATGTTGATGACATATTAAGAAAATCCAAAACCAGAGTCGACCATCCAACAATGCTGCATAAGATATTTGAAAGATTATTGGAGTATAAAGTTAGACTCAATCCAAAGAAATGTGTGTTCAGTGTAACTTTAGGCAAAATACTTGGCTTCATCGTGTCTCATAGAGGTATTGAATTTGATCCAGATAAAGTCCATGCTATAATCAAGATGCCACCACCAACCAATTTAAAATAACTCCATAGTTTGTAGGGTAAGATCCAGTCTATCTAGCACTTCATCTCTCAATTAGTAGATAAGTGTCATCCATTTACATGCCTTTTAAAGAATGGGGTTGAATTTTACTAGGCTGATCATTTCCAAACAAATTTTTAACAACTCAAAGACTATCTTGTTAATCTGCCTATTTTATTACCTCATATGCTAGGAAAGCCATTTTGTTATATCTATCAGTGACCGACCATGCTCTGGGGGCACTCTTGGCTCAACATGATGACAATGAAAAAATTCATGCCATATACTAACTAAGATGTACCTTGGTTGCATATGAACATAGCTGTGAACCTATTAAAAAAGAATATCTAGCTATGGTCTTCATCACTCAGAAACTACACCATTACATGTTAAATAATAAGACCATGGTCATTTCAAAAGTAGATCCTCTTAAGTATCTACTATCTAAAACAACTCTGCAAGGTAGAATGGCTAAATGGATCATGCTTCTCAATGAGTTTGATATTGAGTATATTAATTAGAATGCCATCAATGGACAAGTTCTTGCAGATAAACTTGTTGAAGCACCTCTCATAGACACACAACCACTCATGTTTCAATTTCCTAATGAATCCATACTGACCATCATTGACACACCCCTTGAGGAGAAACCTTAGAAGCTATATTTTGATGGTTCATTTACTACACATGGATTAGGGGTAGGCCTATGATTTATTCTACCACAAGGGGATCTAATCCCTAAATCATTTAGAATCGGTTTTCCTTATACAAACAACATGGCCGAGTATGAAGCACTTATTGTAGGACTTTGACAAGTAGTGCATTGGAACATATCTCATCTCCAAGTTTATGATGATTCTTAGTTAATCATCAATTAGGTCACAAAATTTTTTTAGACCAAATATGACAAGCTAGATCCATATAAAGCCATGGTCGACACTCTTAAGAAATAAATTTCTAATATTTGGTTTGAGCACATACCAAGGGCTAGTAATAAAACTATAGATGTAATGGCTACTATTGGCTCTTTGATTTGACAAATAGATAAAGCTAGAGAGTATTAGTTCCTTGTTGAGAATTTGTCAGCATCAGCTTATGAACCTTTAACCATTTTCATGACTTGTGATATTGTTGGTCCTAATTATATTTGGTACTTAGATGTTTACAACTACCTTCATGACTAATTTCTACCACCTAACTTATATTGAAAACAAACCAAAACCTTTATTCATCATTCCACTCATTATACTCTACTTGGATCCACGCTTTACCGTCATAGTTTTGAGGGAACTCTACTTAATTGTTTAACTTTGGTAGAGTCTACACTAACATTAAGAGAAGTTCATGGAGTATGTGGTGTTCACTCTAGCAGGGTAGTCCTATCCATAAAGCTCTTTTGTACTGGTTATTATTGGCCCACAATGGATACAGATGCCATCGAATATGTAAATAAGTGTGAAAAATTTCAAGGACATGCTAATTTAATTCATGCCCCAGTAAAAACTCTAAAACTAATGTTGACACCATAGCCATTTTCTACATGGGGACTTGACCTCATTGGGAAGATTAACCACACTTCATATAATAGCCATAAACATATCCTTACTACCACTAAGTATTTCACTAAGTGGGTTGAATCTATACCCCTCACGTGATTGGAAATAAAAATTTTGAATTCATTTTCAACCATCTCATTTTCTGCTATAGTATCCCCTCTGACATTATATTTGATAATGGAGGATCATTTAAGAACAATCATGTAGACCAGTTATGTACTGAATATAACATCACACAATATTTTTCTACATTATATTACCCTCAAGGTAATGGCCAATCTGAGGCATCCAACAAAACCATTGTCAATATCCTCAAAAAGATTATTAATGATGTCAATCATGATTGGCACTTGCAGATTTTCCCTACCATTTGGGCATACCATACCAATCATCATACTCCCATAGGATACAATCCATACTTGTTTATGGTACTAAATCCATCTTTCCCATTGAGGTTGAATTGCCTTCACTACGCATCTCTTTCAAGCATGTCTTGGATGATCATGACTATCGAGTAGCTCAACTACAAGAGATAGATGTACTTGATGAGAAATGCACAACTATGCTCAACAATCTTCAATCATATCATAACTGACTCAAAGGCCACTATAATCAATGTGTTTAGTATAGAACATTTAAACTTGGTGATCTTGTTCTTAAAGAAAACCAAAATAATACCACGGATGACAAGAAGTATAAATGGAAATTTAAACCAAACTGGATAGTGCCTTTTATCATCATTGCAAATTATGGACCAAGAGCATACATGATTGCCACACTAGACAGATGAACTTATTGAGCTAATGAATATTATTCATCTCAAGTGGTACTATGCTTGAGCACTAAGGTGTATTTTCTATACGAACCATTTCAGTTATGCCATTTTATGACTATTCTTCTTTATACAAATACCATCCTTATCCATCCTCTTCACCATATCCACTTTCTATTTCTGTTCTATCGACTTAGTGTGTTCTAAAGCCTAGCCCATTTGACCTTGGTGTTTTTGCAATTCATTACAAGGTATCTACTTAATTTCATCATTTGGTTCAAGTACTTTAGATAGAGATCATATTATGAAATAGTGTGATAGAAGTTTTGACAGTTATATCATTTGTTTCTTATTTCCTTTCTTATCACCGATCTTGCTACTAATTATAACCACCTTCGGGAAAATTAATACCATCAATCTATACCATTGTATCCTACTTATAACCTCTTATTGGAAAACTAGGGGCAACATTAAGCCTTGACGTACCAACTTGCCACTTCTTATGCCATGCTATGCCTTTTTCCCAATTGTGCCTATTTTTTTTGAATTGACTGCCACACTCATCGAGTTCCTCCACTATAAGGGTAAAAATACAGTGACTTGAGGTCTTACTCTGGGACTATATAGGAAATTCTCAATACTTTTTGAGGTTAGATCAATCACCCGAAGCCATGTTGTTACCATTTTTCAATCTTGAACCATTTAGTGTCTCATCATTTTTGATTGAGTTGAGATACTTCAAAATAATTCTAAAAACATTTGAAAAATCATTAAAAAAGAACCAAAACATCAACCACTTCTTTGCCTTAAGGATTCTAGGAATCCTTACTAAGTTACAAGAAAATCACTTCTCATTTACTTTTCCCATCCTTTTTGGCCTTTTTCTCTCACACACTTGCCATTTTGCAAGACCATTCCTATTTTTCTATCGCATCTATTTCTATTTATTTTCCTTAGTTATCACATTCTTCCCATTCCCTAGGGGAACTACATTTGGCCTACATTTTTTTATTGGATATTACATCCATGGAACTATATAGGCAGTGTCCACTTACCTAGTGCATATGGACACATCTCGGCCACCCCATTTCATTTATTTTAGTCCCCCATTTTGTTTGTTTGAGGAGACTCCACAAAGTTTTCAACTCTTTAGTTGTTTATCATGGTTTCTATCAATGGTGTATTGTTTCTATTGAGTATTAGATTATAAGAGTCAGTCTTTATGAATATTTTGACCAAGTCCTCATGATGTTATACCATGATGTCTATTGACACATGCTACAACAAACTTAAGCTTCAAGAAGTCTATTTAGCAATGCTGACATCTCTTCGACACCAACATTTTGATTCAATCCCAAATAGAGTAATTAAACATGAAAGAATTTTAACCTTTATTAGTTCAGATGAGCATCTCCCTATTAGCATTTTTTTCTAATTCATCATTACCCTCTATGTTAAGTTATCATCCTCCTTGACCAATTTTATCATGTTTTCTATAATTGGGGTCTAATGATTATAACTACTTATGGGCAAATCATTGCACACCATCCCACCTGCATTTCTTAATGATTATAACCACCTTTGAGAAAATAATTATGTTGTCACCACTTTAATTTTTTTGCTTATATAGGGACATGTTATTCTCTTATTTGTCTATCATAACTGGGGCAGCTCCATATTCTCAATGATTATAACTACCTTTGGGCAAATCATTGTGTTATCATACCATGTTGCCACTATCAGGCTAAAATGTTTATAACTGCCTTTGGGCAAATAATTGTACACTATCTCACTTGCATACTCAATGATTTTGAATACTTTTTCACTATCATTGTTTTTTCACCCCATCATCTTTCTTTTATTTGGTCCTCTCATTTCACTTATCGAGGGACCATTTTCTGACCTACTCGTGCCAACCGTTCCCTCAAGGGGGCATCATATAGTTAGTTTATCATCATTGTATTTGTAGGCATACAATACCTTTTAATTATTTGAGAAGAAATTAATGTTCTTATATCTTTCAATGCCTTCTCAAATAGGGGCAAATTGTAGACACCTAAAACTAGCTACTGATAACCTCCAATTAGGATTTTGGCCACTTTCCACCCATAATACACAATTTGGCCTAAAAACACAAAAAAATGCTAAATAATGTGAAACTAACATATTAAAGTGCCAATTTCAGCCAAGGTATCCCTAAATGGTGCAATTCAATTTATGGGCCAACTAACTTTGATCAAAAAATGCTAATTTTGCACTTAGGTGCTTTGGATTGCTCTTTCCTATCAAATCTTCTGCACAAGACACATTCCTTTGCTATTTTTTTTAGTAACATCCTAAATGGGAATACATATCCAATGCATCTAGCATTTCCTTGCAATTCCAATCTAGTCAAATTTTGGACCAATAATAAGGCATTTTGATCAATCTAAGTAATTTGTGCACAAAGTGCTTAATTATGCTTAAGAGCTAATTAATCCAAATCAAGGCCTAATTAAAAATTCTATGGAAACATGTTGAGAAATTATTTTTGAAAATAAATATTGAATATCTATATCATCAAGTGACCTCATTTCTTGGGAAGGCATCCCTAGGCCAAAATGCCACAAATATCAGGAATCATGCCTCCCATGCCTCATCAATGCCTTCCATGATGCCCTCCATCCCTCTTAATTTCCCCTTCTTCCAATTTCATGATGAGGATAATTATAAAATTATTTCCAAAAATTGAATTAATCCTCAATCACACATCTCAATCTTAGGATGGATGGTTTAGATTGATTTTAGACATTCTCAAAAATCTATAAATAGAGTGTCCATGAACATCATTTCTAAGCTTAAGTTATGCAAATTTATAATGAAGAATTAATTCCAAAAGCCATTGAAATTAGTTTTACCATGATAAATTGATTCCAATCCATGCCACAAGCCAAAGGTTCCAAGGAGAAATGGAGGTAACCAAGCTTCCATTGCCAAGGAATTCATGAGCACAAAACTGATCAAGCCACTACTATAAAGGCATTTGGAACATCCAAGAAAGGTGAATGAATTCTTATGTTTTATTCCTTACTTTTTAGTTGTATATATATATATATATATATATATATATATATATATATATATATATATATATATATATATATATATATTAGTTAAATAATCTCTCCCTAGTGTTTAGGTCTAGACATGTTATGATATTAGTGTGTTTCTTTCATTTTTATTTTATTTTGGAACTAACACCATACTAACCATCCTCTCTTGAGTCAAATTCCTAGATCACATGAAGTACTTTCTTACCTATCAAATTTGAATGAAAATGGTTAAGGAAAAAAATAATAAAACCAAAAATGGTGATGCACCAATGTTTATTCTTCTCTTATTGACTAAATGTATACTACTTAAATCCAAATAAAGCTTTTATTACACAAAACTCATAACTCGAGATGCATTGTCATATTAATGTTTCATATGTTAGATTAAAGAAGGTATTTGATACTTATGAGGGTAATTGATGATTACATTATGGAATATAGTCATAAAACACTTATAATACATCTATACAATTATAAAATAATACTAACAAAAACTTATAACAATATCCTTTTTGTACACTTGGTAGACAATCAAGGATAACATGCTAAAAAATAAGATCTTCTACTAGACAAGACCAACAAGATTGCACTAACACTCAATTTAACAACATTTAAGTAGGAAAAATCACTTTTTTATTCCTTAGATATTCCTTAAAGTAAAAAATTGGCTAAGGTTTCACCATCACCCAATGGAGGCCACTTAAAAGAGCCAAAATAGTCCATATTTCTATCTTTTAAAAGAGAAACAAGGAAAAAGAAGCCCAAAGGTCACTTGGACATGTGTTAATCTAAGAAAATAGGTTAAAATTGCATGATAAAGGGATGTGAAATGAACTATTCAATGTCAAGGAGTCCAAATGTCCATACGACTTATGAAACTGATGAAAAGTGTCTCAAAATTCCTTATCTTGACTCAAAAACTTGCCTTCATCATTTGGATCTATTTGAACATCCCACCAATAACTATGGATAAATATTATGATGTTAATAATATTAAATTCATTTATTCATTAAACTCCATGCATTGGTTTCATTCCTACTCCTTTGAAAACTCTTGGAATGAAGCAATCACTATCTGCAGTCTAGAAAATTCCTTATTTCAATCACCCCTCACACTTGGCCATAAAAATGACTTCAATATTCCATGTAAATCCATGGGATGGAGTGAGTTAAACTTTTAAATACCCTCCATGGTCTTATACTTCTCAAATTCACCTTACAAAGACATCCATTTGAGTTTCCCACACTTTTCACTCTTGTGCTCACTATGCCAGTTGGCTATTAGGAGAGCTATAGTTAAGATAATTATAAGGTTTTTAATAGAATAAAATAACCATATGGAGTTATAATATGTATTTATCCTCCTTCCAAACTTGATTTCATCTTTTTAAACCTCCTAAAACCTAAAAAACATAGAAAATGGTGAGAAAGACATTGTTTACATGTTGTCCATATAGTTCCATATAGGTAATTTGAAAGGATGAGATACTAAGTGAGTATTCACCATGTTATAATAGGTTTCATTTCCAAAATATTCCATTTAAATGGCTCTCCATGCTTTTTTTCTCCATCAGGTTCCTCCAAGGGTTTTACTAGGGTTTTAGACTACTTTTTGTTGTTAACTATTTTTCATAAAGATGGCACATTCAAATTATAAATAAATGTCAAAAATTTGTTTCTAGGGACTCTTTGTAACTACTCCTAACTCATTTTTATCCCATGCATATCATTAGAGGAGATGAGAGATTCAAAAGATGCCTCATCAAACTTGTTTTTTCAATTTTGCATAGGTGTGAGTGATTTTGAGCATAAGAATGAATCCCTTGATTAATTATCTACACTCCAAAAGCTCTCACACCTATATTGTAACCTAAAAAACATGACACAACCATATGGATAGTACACCAAGAGGCATAAGTGAAGATGGACTACTAATTGGCATTAGGCCTTTTCAAGACCCAATAGGTCTACTATGCACCTTAATGAATTTGAGTACTAGGGTTGTTTTATCATATTTTAAATGTTTTATTAGGAATTTTAGCACCATATTTTATCTAACCAAGCCATCATATATTCCTCTAAGCACCCTACTTCATGTTCTTTCTTTACTTACCAATTAGGCTTAGTGGAAAACCTACCTGTTAGGACTGTGTGAAAGGGAAAAAAAGATACCTTGAGGAATCCAAGCTTGATATATTTTTTCTCATCCCCCACCTGACTTCTATATACCTCATTAGAGGTTTTCTTAGATATCCAAGGCTTCACATCAAGTCCCATGCCTATTCTACACCCATTTGATCATTTTGCCAAGTTTTGATTTTCCTAGAGTGGTTGACATATGATACAAAACAAAGAGGTATGACCCTTATCCACTATGAAATATGAGTGTTTTTGGCACTGTGAAAATTCATAATGATAATTTTTACCAAATTTTTTGGCTTGATTCCATGTTTTGGATTCCAAACCATCTCCAAATGTCCAAAAAAGGGGAAAACCCCTATTTTCCTACATCTCTTCCCTAAAACCACTTAGAAGTCACTCTTCCAAGCCAAGATAAAAACTTTAGGCTGCTCTAAATTTTTTTTAATTCCTAATTAATGCTTATTTATCTTTTAAATCCAATCAAAACTCTTTTCCTACATGGGTTCTTCAAGCTTGTTCATTTGGCAAAGGTGCTTCTTAGTCACTTGTATGGACTGATGGCTTTGTCCAAGTAATGAAAATGATTGAGAATATTTTAGGAGTCTTTAATTCTATAAAAAAATCATTTTACTAATCATAGATCATTTATTTTGTATTTAAATCATTGTTTCACTCTTAGATATTCCATGTTTCATTTAATGCTTACTTGCTTAGACCCTATTGTTGGTGAAAATAGGGGTATCAGACCCTATGTAAGTTATTTTAACCTTTGGGATGTTTTATGACACTAAACACATGATCGTTGAGATGATTTTTCACTGCTTTCACCAAGACTAGACTCCAACACCATACTAATGTACCTTTTTCCAATGGGACTAGGTCCCTGCTTGTAGGACTGAGACACTTTTGTATGGGTCTACTGTAGATTACCAATATCCTTGATTAGAACTAATTTAGGTGTAGGAAGGTCCATTTGGGTTTATCTTGGGTTCACATCATGTTTACCAAATAATCTCCCTCCTTATAATCCTTCAAGTCATATTTTTGCATCAACTTGTCAAACTCTACTTAGGTTGAAGTATCTTGTCTATAACCTTACCTGTAGATGAAAAATAGTGGTCTCATTCATTTTATCATGATGTTCATCAACTCTTTCAAACTATTTCTGAGGTTAAACCATATGTTTCTCACTTGCACTTACCAATAAACTTCATTGGAAACGAAAATAGCGCCCTTTATCCTTGACTAAGACACATCCTTTCTTAGGACCCTACTATAGGTCATCACATGGGTTGATTGAATGATTTAATGAGGAAAATGCCTTTTGAATATACCTTAAAACTTTCAACATTGTCTAGTTATCTCATATACACTTTGGATGGACTAAACCATACAAAATATACACAAACCTTTCTTTATTTTCTTTTCTTGTCTAACTAGACTGAGACACTTATAGGTGTCATTTCCTTGCCTAAGGGTGCCTATAGGTAGCCTATGAGGTTAATAATACTCCGTATCAACCTTTCTCTTGATGAATTTGGTCTCATTTTGCTTTATTATGCTAGCCTAGTCACCTCCTTCATGGAGTTATGCTCAATATTACTCCTCAAGGTAACAAAGGCCATTCACCACTACAGGCCTGTAGACATCATTAAGGTTTTTTAGTGTGTTTTTAGGTGTGTTTGAGGCTCTAAAATCCATCTTTCCATTTTCCTTTCCTCCTCAATTTGGTAGGCTCTTTTTCCAATAGTAGGGTTACAAGGTTCACCCTTTTATATGTCTTGAAGCCTCTTGCAAATATGCTTTATAAGGTCCACCAAAAAATCTTAGAGATTTCTTTTTCTCCTTTAGGGATTCCATCCCCAAACCTAGTCTTTGACCTTCCAACATGATTTCATGCTTTCTTTATCTTCTAGGAGCTTCTTATTGGTCTATCAAGGCCTTCTTGTCATGAAAATAAAAAAAGGAAGTGTGAAATTACTTTAACCCTTCTATACACACTTGAACTCATGCTCAACCACCTATGGAAGGTTGTTTTGAGAAGAAAATAGTGGATTAGGGTATGGAACACTATTAACCATGAGTATAAAAGAGACTCACATGCCTTTGATGAACATCCAAATGCACTTCAATAAAAAACAAGGAGTTGTGACACATATCCATCTCCCCTTACACCAGCATGACATTATCAAGGGCCTATAGATACATGTTTTAGGCTGGTTATGCAGACAAAATGTGGGAATTAAGGTGAAACATGATGTTATATAGCTCTAGACTATCCAAATTCCATTACCACTCCTCAATTATGTGACCTTCATCTTTTGAAACTTGGAATCACCTTTAAACACCTATTACAACATGAAGATCACTAGTATGTACATGGAATTTAGTATGCAAGTGAATTTCATGATTGAGATAGCTTGGGACATGAGAACATGGTCAAATATATACCTCCTTTATCATGTAAATGGAACATCACTCAACCTCTAAAGTCTTTAAAAATATAAAACACCTCCATTACCACTTCATATATAAGATGAACAAGTTTATGCATGGAATTAAATTGAAAATAGGCATGAAGTTGGTCAATGGAGCAAGACAAGATTGAAAAATACTCAAATAATGCCATGTTGAGATCGAGACATGAGAGGAAGTAGTTATATGACACAAATACTTATGGGACACTCTTTCCCAATTGTATGAAACCTCTATAGGGGAAAAAACTTAGCAAGTAGGAGATATCTCAGTTGGAACTACACCCGGTGGTACCTCCTTGAAATATGAACTAAAAAACACACCAAAACACTATTAAAATTAAAAATAAGACTGGATACAATGTGATAAATAAATATACATCATATGGATCCAACGTCACTAACTGGTTCATATGGATTTGGTAGAAATGGAACAAAACCTTTAAGGTGCACCAAATAGGTAGTAAAATGACACAGTCAACTTGTTAGCAATGGTTCATAAAGAAAAATTTTCCAATATTAAAAATACATATATGAAAATTAAGGTACCCTAGTGTAATATCATATCCCAAAATAATTTATCTTGAAACTACATTTTCTTCTTGTAGTAAGCAAAACTTGAGGGTGACTTCATTCTGTCTAGAAAAGCCAAAAATGTGTAGAATAGTGTTAGCTTCAAAATTAAACTTCTAGAACAAAACGATCATCGATATGAGTCTTATAAATATTATAAGGCCACCCATGATCTTCCACACATGTCACACTTTCCTATGTGTCATACAAGTGCCATTGTTCTTCTTTTTGAACTGATTTCTACAATTTCAATTAGGGAACCTACAAGATTCTAATTTAGCTAACATCTCTAACACTCAAAATAACCTCTTGTATTTTTTCCATGAATTTAAGACACATAATTACTTTAATAAATTTTCCATTTGCATTAATGACCCCTACAAGTACACAAAATGACCCCAAATGGACAAGTTGACTAAAGCAACTAAAACCAAAGCTAAGATGACCTCAAATGACATCATATAACAAGTAATACTTCATATGAAAATATATTAAGACCCCTTAAAATTTTTAAAATCAAAAATTTTACCTAGGGGTGCCTAATTTTGACTAAAAAGTCAAACTTAGTCAATAGTAAGAAATGGGCATATGATGGTCAGATGACTATAAACACTATGCAAAATCAATTAGAGGTGCATAAGGGAGATAAGGTCTTCATCATTCCTTTGAACAAACTGATTAAACCCTATATCATTTTGAATAAACCATATTCTCCATACATCACAAAAGAAACCAATTGGATGAAGGTAAATTCTAAAGAAAACCTAAAAGCTTTGTGCGCAGCCAAGTGTAACTTCAAGTATGAGCATACTAAACCTTAGGTACAATATTTACTCACTCAAAAATTGAAGACATCTAAGAAATGGAGGCCCAAACTATTATTTACTTATTCGTTGATAACCCAGTTTAATCATAAAAGATTATGCATTTATGTCTACAAAGTCCCCTACTCATTTATAAGTTGACTTACTCTATCAAGCAGATGATCGTATGCAATATTATATAGAACTAACCAGATAAGGAACTTTGCCTTAGGAAATAGATTCATCTATCAGTGGAGACTCAGATACACATCTACTTATCTAGGCTCGAGTTGATCATGAAATCTAACCTATGAGAAAGGTCTTTACACACGAGATAAATTCTTATGTATTATGCGACTAAGGATATCAATCAATTCATTCTACACCTATAAGTTCATCTACCTACCATTGGTTAATGGGTCAATGTTTTGAATTAATCCTTGAAGGGACTTACAAAAACATGGTGGGCAATTCATAGATATGATCAACTTGAATGGGGTGATGCATGTAAACTCATGATTAGCAGGTTTTAGCTACCATAAGTCATTAGAAGTAATTGGCCTTTATTCTAAGAAGGTGAGTGTTTTGAAATCCATATTCATAAATGTGTTGAATTTTAGATTGAGGAACATGTGGCACCAAAGTACCAAGTTCACATCTTTCATTATACCCTTGTTCCATTACCATCAACATGAGGTATGCATCAAGAGTGCAGGAAGGAGAAAAATCATTGGGTGTAAGTGCAAAGTGATTTCATATAATCATTTATTTTTGAAGATGAGAATCCTCTAGTTCACAACACAATACCAAAAATCAAACATTTTTTATGCTATGGGTGCATAGAATATTTAATCACCACGATGGAATCCACTATGTAAAAGAACACATCTTCTGATCTCAATTCAACATTACAAATATATAAAGCTACCAATAAATAATAACATTATCTTAGATATCCATGCCACTAAATACAAGATGATGAAGAGGACATTAAATATTCTTATTCTTATGGTGATCTTGATTGGACTAATTTATTTGAACTTGAACAACTAGTAGAACTAGTAAAAGACACTAATGTGGAACATATTAAAGAAGACAAGCTGAGTAGCATACAATTTCCAAAATAGGAAGGGTAGTGAATGATACAAGAATATGTTGATGAATAAATGTGTATGATTTACAAACCCATTAAAAATCATGTAATAAACATCATAACTAATGAAGTTCCCAAATTGATGCATATAGGTGATTATTGGACAAAGGCTGAAATTTCTAAAGCTATGCAACTCCTGCAGGATTATCAATGTCTTTCCTACTAAATTTTTAGAGGTTTGAGGAGTTGATCCTTCTCTACGAGAAATTCATATTGAACTCAAGGAGTGTGCATGACCTATAAAGAAACATCTATATAAGCTAAATGCAAACATGAAGTTGAAAGTGAAGACTAGACTTGGTAGAATGCAGGATATAGGTATAATATATCCTATAGAAAAGGTAGATTGGGTTAGTCCCATGGTATTAAATTCAAATAAAATAGTGGAGATCATAGTATATGGGGATTATCACATTCTAAATGATGCATGTGTAAATGATCCATTCCCAATCCCCTTCAAAAACAAAATTTTGGAATCTATCACAGGACATGAAGTGTACTCTTTCATGGATGGTTTCAATGACTATCATCAAATACCCATCATAGAAAAAGATAGATCTAAAATGAATTTTACCATAGATTAGGCATCCTTTACATACAAGGTAATGTCTTTTGACCTTTTAAATTTACCTATGGTTTTCTTTCATGTAATGGTGACTGCATTCAAGGACTTCATTCATGACTTCCTAGAAATCTATCTCAAAGATTGGGTAGTATTTTCCTTGTTTAAAGAACATTTGTCTAAACCATTCCTCAAGTTAGAATGCCATCGAGATATACTTATTCTTATGAATTTAAATAAATTCCTTTTCTTTACACCTTTTGGTGTCTTGCTAGGTCATGTAGTCTACAGTGAAAGCATTTTGGTCGACCAAGTAAAAATTATAGTCATTTTGAGTTTACCTCCACTAGTCAACTCCATGAAAGTTCGATCTTTTCTTGGCCATACATGATACTATTGCAAGTTTATCAAAGGATATGTAGCCATTTCATCTCTATTAGAATCCTTACTTCATAAAAGTGTGAAGTTTGTCTAAACTTGAAAGTGCTAAGCAACCTTTATTGAGTTGAAATGGGGATTGGTTACCATACCCATCCTCATCTTTGTAGATTGGATTAAGCCCTTTCACATTCATGTTGATGCTTTGAGTATCATAGTCAGTGTCGTGATTATGCATCCAAGAGATGGTGGACTCAACCATCCCATTCATTTTGTAAGCCATAAACTGACTAATGTATAAAATAACTACATAATAACTAAATGAGAAACAATTTCCATAATGTTTTCACTACATAAATTTTGACACTATCTTCTTATGACACCATTTTAACTTTTCACCAATCATCAAGCTTTGCAATACTTGGTCAATAAGTCAATGCTAGGAAGACACATCTCTAGGTGGTTGATGTTATTTTAGAAGTTTAAATTTTACATTAATCTAAAGCCAAGAAGAGAAAACATGGGGCCGGATCATCTTAGCCACATTCCTAATGGTGAAGAACTAGAAGAATTACATGAAAATTCTCTTAATACTTATCTCTTTTGTATTTTTGTGATTCCTAAATTTTTTGAAGCAATTTCCAACTTAATCAAACAAAGAGTATTCCCTACACACTATCAAGAAAGAGACAAGAATCAATTTGTCACTAGAGCTTTTCCACATACCATCATCAATGGGATTTTGTATCATTTGGGGAAGGATGAAGTACTGTGCAGGGTTGTTCTAGAACGTGAACAACCTCAAATATCATAGGAGGTCCACCAAGGAGTAGTAAGAGGACATTTTACTATAGAAAATACTACCAAAGAGTTATTATAGAGTGGGTTATAGTGGCCAAATATTTTTTAGGATACACACAGAATAGTGCAACACTACGATGCATGTTAGTGCATGGGTAAACCACTAAAAATTTATGAAATGCCTTTACAACCTTTTTGAAATATATAACTATTTGAACAATAGGTAATTGAATTTGTTAGACCTATAAATCCATTGAGAAAACATATTAAAACAATTTATATTATCACTATGACTGATTACTTTACCAAATGGGTTGAAGTTGCTGTGACACCTAACTATGGTGTGAAGGACAAAAAAAATTTCTCTATGAGAAAATTATTACAAGGTTCAAATTCCCCATCAATATCATTAGAGATTGAGGGATGCACTTCCTAAACAACACCATCAAGGATATTACCAAAGAATTTATGATTTTTCATCATAAGAACATTATGTACCATCTATAAGAAAATGGCCAAGCTGAAGCTTCCAATGAAGTGTTGGGTAAAATACTGACAAAGATCTGTGATGTCATAAGGGATGATTGGAAAGATCACATTCCTAAAATTATGTGGGTATATCAAACACACTATAAAAGGGCCATAGGTTTTACTTCATTCTAGTTGGTCTATGGTTTTGAAGTAGTTATGACAATGGAATACTTAGTACCTAGTCTACACGTTTCAATGGTCATGAGACTAGGGGATCATGAGTATCTCACCAATAGAATTATCTAACTAAATAGGATAGATGAGTATATATGCATAGAATTATGGACATAACAAGTTCACAAGTAGAGCCAAAAAGCATGGCATGATAAGAATTTGTGCCATAAGGAATTTCATAAAGATCAAATAGTTTTATTATATGATAGTCATTTCAAAGCATTTCTAGGCAATTTATAAATTTTATGGAAATGGACTTATGTTATACATAAACTATCACAACAAAGAACCATGGTTTTGACAGATCTTTAGGGAACCATTTTACTAGGGTGGATGAATGGCTATAGGCTTAATCCCTACCACTAATAGAATTAATTGATCTCATTTTTCTAAGTGAGTGGGTGCTGAGTAGCACCAAGTAGTTTAGGACTTCCCATTTTTACATGTTTTTGTGTGTTTCTTTTTCTATTTGTGTGTGTTTGTAAATGATATCTTCACTACCATTCGAGAACTGAGATACCAAGTATAGCATGCACCAACTATGCATAGGAGAATCCATGCACACCATTGTGGATGTCAATAGGAGTGAACAAAATTAATTAAGTCTAATAAAGGTACAAACAAGTCACATCAATAATATCTCCACCATATAATTGTCATCTATCAAAATTAAATTCTAGATCCAATGTTTGATTGACTTAATCTTCAACAAATCAATAACCTGTCAACATCATCTTCTCATACCCCCGTATAGACAATAAAAAACATAACAACATATCTCCACACATGTGCCAATGACTAACTATCTTAATTTATAGATTAGATAAGATTTTTCACATCAACCATTGCATTCATGTCAAATGGATAATTTAGCATGACATTTATGTGGAATCTAATAGGCACACAATCTATAAAGGCCAAGTTTGAGAACCAAGTTGGAATTTCATTCTTACACATTTTTTTTGTGATTTGTAAATTCAAATAACTGAGCTAGTTTTCTTGTGCATAGAACCTATAGAGTTTTAAGTTCAATCAATCAACAAATATGGATACGTCATGATTCATCAGGGGATCACCAACTCATAAAAAGAATCAATGGGTATTGATATGGATCTTAGGAAGACCAATTTTAATGATCCAAATCTATTCAACTTCCTTTGAGTAGCATAACATAAATTGTTCTACCTAGGCTCCATCGATGGTTCACAACCACTCACTCTTACAGCCTCCTACTACTTCTAGAAAATAAATGTTGAGCGCTTGCTCCAAATTCCAACCTTTGGTGACTTGGGAGAGATTGTAAAAGTCTTGCTCAGTCAATACAATGATGATAATAAATACCCTAGCCTAGAAACCACTATTATTATCAACACAAAAACATGGCCCAAGATTTGGGCATACCTAGATGAGGAGACTCCCTTGCTCCTTACAAGATGAAAATGCCCCTATTCTACATGAAGTCTAAGATCTGTATGTGTGGATCTCCATGGGGATCCCAATTAATGAAATCTATGATGAAATAGTGCATCCTCATAGAATGTATCACAAGAAGGTTTTGGCAGATGACCAAGTCTACAAAAAAAAATTCCAAAAGGGGTCATGGATACTGCCCACTGTATGATCCACAAGAACAAGTAATTCAATAGGCTGAAGTAATTTTTTCAAAAGAAACTCACCAACATTGATAAGTGTCACACCTCTTTAAAGAAAACATTTATTCCTCATCTTCCTAATCTACTTTACATAATGGAAGTCCCTAGAGGAGAAGTTCACCCCAACATAGATTATTGGCCAACACAATAATTTTTGAGCCTCATCTAGACCAATGAGCATAGATTCATAACACATGAAGGAAAATACAAAGAATGGTGGGAGGAATGTCTACAACTAATTGCTACAAATCGTTGGGTGTCACCAAACATAATACAATACTTTGGCCAATATGCAACTATCATTTTGCTTATGAAGGGTGTATTCATACACATTCATGAGTTTCTATAGTTGCCCTTACCATTGTTTCCATTTTTTTTCACCATGGACATGAAACAAAAAATAGTCTCCAAATAAAAAGCCTTCGTAGCCAAGCATGTAACTCTATTACAGGCCATACCACATGACATAGTCATTCTTATAGCACAATAATGGAAAACATCTACCATTTGACAACAATAGAAGGGAAAATTGAATATTTATGTAGAGCATCAATCAACATCTACTCATTTAAAGCACAAGAAATGAACTAAAACCTTATTTGGGTGATCTAAAATTGCCACATATCATAAGCTCATTTGACCTTCCATAGATGGGCATAGATGAATAAGATGTCTATTAGGTCATGACTATAGACATGGCTAGAGATTTATATAATTGAAAGGAGAAGGAATTTTTATTTTAGAAGGATATGCACTCGATTCAAGTGTGTAAGTAGGTTCCTCCATAATTATGGGTGGACTTTCCATCTTGCCCACCATCCACTGTTGTTGATACTATATAGAAAGAAGTGAATCAGTGACAACGATGAATCAAATTTTTCTAGCCACAACCTATTCCTACCTTCATAGCTGAAGATATATTTTCACCTCTTCTATAAAGTCCACCATAATCACTTGTGCATAGACCCCAAACCAAGTAGGAGTGTAGGATCTCCCATACACTCGAAGATCACACATTCAAATAACCAGCCACCATGCAGGAATCACAACCTACCCCTTCCTCTACTTCACCACCACCTAAATGTAGACTAGTCACCCTCATATGTAAAAAGGAACATGTTTCTATGGCAAAAGTTTGACTAAGTTTTTTATTGCCATCACCATATACCTAGGAGGTTGAAGATATCACACCTGAGTAACCCACTGCTAGAGAACAATAGGCCTTGAGGGAAGAAACAACTCATGTAGTATAATGATTGTAAGGAAGGAGGAAAAGAAGCAACATAAGGAGCAATATTAGTAACAATAGGAAAATCAATAAGATGTAGAAGTTGAGGCCACAGAAAAGGCCAAGGATGTAGAGGTTGATTGAAGAAGGTCATCGATGTGGCTAAGAAAGCCCAAGAAGCTATTTACATAACCCAAAAAACACAAGAGGAACAAGCAATGAAGGAAAAATAAATTGAGCTCATTGACAAGGGTGAGGTACAAAAAGAATATAAATAGAAATACGACATAGTGACCCAAGCAAAACAAGCCATGGAAGATACCAAATGTGCATATTGAGAAATAGAGGAAACTATTAAAAAAAAGAAGAAGAAGATGAATCCCTATGCCAATAATAGGCACAACATAAGCACAAGCACAAGCAATTTAATAGGCACAAACACAAGCACACATGTAGGAACAAGCTACATAAGAACAAACCAAGGTTATAGCTCTAGTAGAATAAAAGAAAGAAGAAAAAGAATGTGCACAAAAGTTGTAGGCTAAGGGGGAACAAGCAAAGCGTTAAGCTACATAGGAAACATTTAAAAAGAAAGCACAAGGGAGGAGTAAGTAAAAATAAAGGAGGATGAAGACACTATGTAACAACTCAAGCCGACAATAGAGGCCATAGCATATGAGCAACATGCATTTGAAAAACCATAGGCAAAAGTAGAGAAATCAACATAACTAAAATAACTAGTTGTAGCTCAAGTAGGTTCTCAGCTCCCAAAATTACCATTAATAAGAATTTGGCTTTGGGATGTCCTAATAGTTGGTGCTCAATGCACCATTTTTTCTCTCCCACATGCCACAGTGCCACATCTAGAACCTTCAAAAATTGTAAGTACATTGGCCATAGTTCCTCTTAAACCACAAGCTTCCTTGGACATCTCCAGGCTTCCACTAAAGAAAAAATTGGAGGGTACAATAACATTTCAAAAATCCATTACATAGAAGGCCACCTCTTTAGAGATGGAGATGGATCAATCAAAGGTGGAAAACATAGAGTTGAAGGCTTGCCTTCATGAAATTATGAAGATGATCCAAGACACCTAACTAGAGTTGGTCACTCAAGAAATTAGGGACCAAGTCATGTTTGATCAGTGCAGACTCAATACTTTAGTCTCTGATTTGACTAAGGACTAGTGCATATCTCACAAACTTTATAATGTTAGTACATTGGGCCATAATGTGAAGACAGAGGCTACCACACTCATCACCTTGCTAGAGGATTACCAGGGCATGATGAACAATGTTGCACTATAAGCACAACACGTTTTACACAATCTACTTGAATAGAAGCAACACTTGGATAACTCTCTAGCTAGCTCTAGTGTAGACTTTGCCATAGTTGAAACCACTAAGACAACTATGGGCAGCCTCACTACTTTTTTTTTATAAGAATGATAGAGCCCTTTAGGACTTGTTAAATACCTGAGACAATGTGCATAACAAAATACTCAACTACAAGAGTGAGCTTCTACGTAGTTCTTTTACAGGTCTCCAAACCCAACATCATGAAAACAAATTGAAGCAACTGAGTGGCAAGATATAGATGGAGGTGAACAACACCAAGGTATCCATGAGCATCATTGCTGACTTAGATCTCAATTAGCTCACTAGATATCATGTACCACTATGTACCATGTTGTGCATGGTCTAGGAAATTATGCTCAATTATCATGCATACACGACTGATGTATCTCCATTTTTCAATGAGGTTTCCTAGATCCTCAACACACTAGTGTATAATTCATTGTCAGAGCTCCAACAAGTCATTGCTTAGTACAAGGTTGTATATTCCAAGTCCAAGTCCATATACTCTTCTACTTAGTCATCATCTACATCCCTGCCACCTCTATCAAGCTAAGTACTACACAGATTACTAATTTTGAAAAAAATTGTATACAAATTTTTATTTGGGACAACTAGTAAGACAAGCAGGCCTACGATGGTTAAAAACCCATAAAGGGTGGCCACTTGGTTACACTAGCCTATTAAAAACTTGGAAGGGTGGTAGGTTGGTATGTTACATAGTTAGAACCCTAAAAGGGTGACTGAGTAGTGTGTAAGAGGTGAAAACCAAAAATGGTGCCTTGAGTGATTACTACGACTCTTACTAGTCTAATCACTTCTTCAGCTTCTGCCCTTTACATAAATTCAGAAGATCCTATAATGTTGTCTTAGGATGAGATAACATTTTAAGTTTGGGAAAGTGTTCGGAGAAGAAATTAGATAGTAAAGTTGCACAAGATATTTGTTTGTATCCATGTGTTATGTACTTAGTTTTTTGGATATATGTATATTTTTCCTATCTCCATGACTTTTAATAGGTTATAATGTGAATAGACTCCTATTTTGGCACTAAGTATGAGAAGAAAATGAATAGTCATAGGCTGTAAACATCTATATATACTTGTATTTATATGAAGAATAGATTTCCACCTTTTAAGAGATCAATAGAGACTATTTTGGTTATGATTACCTATTGTGTTTTTTATTTCTTGCATACATTTTTATGTGTAATATTTAGCTTGCTTATGTCTAATTTAATCCAAATCCTTTGTAATTGCTAATGAAAAACTATTTGTTCTTAATTCCCACCTAATTCATAATAATTCATCTTCACTATGCTTCTATTTTCCAACCTTGAGTATGAATACTCTACACCATCCTGTGCACTAATTTATAAACCTAGATATCCTGATCCTTAACATATTCTAATGCTTTAAGAACCTTTGCTAACAATAGACTACATGTACATAATTGAACACTATGAAAATTAAGAAAGATGGAAAAATGATATATCCATGTGAAATACATATATAACGTCACGTAGATCTCTATAGGTATGTGCATCCTCATTTGAGGATGAAATATCATAGGGAAATGATTTTCCTGAGTAAAATAAAATTAAAATATGCTCCAATGCAAGTAAATGTTATAATATAGCTAGGTCAAGAAATAGATGTATCATATATGAAAATCAATCATGTGACTAAGTGTAAGATGGGTAATCCATGTCTTAATGTTTGTGTGTGTACACACACACACACACACATACATACATATGTGTGTGTGTGTGTGTGTGTGTGTGTGTGTGCTCTCTCTCTCTCTCTCTACATATGTGTGTGTGTATATACATACATACATATATATACATACATATATATATACATACATACATCCACACACACACACATATCTGTATCTATATATATGTATGTATGTAATTGTGTATATGTATGTATGTCTATGCATATACATACATATATACATACATACACATATCATTCAGCGTATATATATAAGGAAATACTTATGTATGATATGATTATTGGTTCATATGATGAATATAAATACCACTTGTAAAAGTTGATGATAAAACTATCTGTCTGATAAAATCTCAGTCTAAATATAAGTTTTTGCATATTAGTGTTTTCCATTTATTCAGAAGAGGTCAGAATGTTAGTATTTTAGGATGTCTACTTGATAATTGGTATACAAATTTTAGTGCTTGCTTACAAAATGTTGTTCAAAATGGTCTTCATGATGGTACAATAGTTACAACTATTTATCCAGATTATTCAGTTGCCATTCATCAAGAAGAAAACTTAAATAATGTCTTAAAGATTTTTCTTCAAACTCATATATTAGATATAATTCCTGGATCTTGTCTTCTTATTGTTAAATATTATATCATGTATCATTTAACTAACAACCTACATCCTATATTAAATGAGACTCCTAAGCAAGGTAAAAGCATGGTGTGTCGAGCCATACATAAAAGTCAGATAATACCAATTGATTCAATTTTTTGGTCTGATCTTAAGTTTCTTAGAAAATGGATTGTAGACATAGATTTTATTTAGAAGCCCTGAAAATCCTTATCGTTTACTAAATCTAAAAAAGAAATACCAAATAAATCTATTATTATATTTGACTCCCAGAATGATCTAAAATATTATATGTTAAATCTAAAATTACAACAACCCTCACCTCCAATAAATCCTTACTACCTGCATCTAAAGAAAATCGATGACCCTCAAGTAGATTCATATTACTATATTGATTGCCAAAAAATAATTACTCATCCAAATCAATCTAATATTCACATGGTTAAAAGAGACTTAAAATATAAAAATATTGGTTGAGAAAAATAAAAAGTTACTGAAGCCAAAAGGATTACTATGGAAGGAACTTCTAGGAAAAAGTCTGAAAAAGAAGAAGAAAAAGGTCATATATGGAAAACTTCTCTAGGAGATGAATCATACACAAAAAATGGATTCTCAAAGCTTGATGATTTTAATCAATTTTCACCAAATGGAAAACATAGAGCACAAATGTATTATCTCATATCCACTAATAAGAGTCTTGATCATTCTATATAAGTTAAGCTAATGAATTAGAATAATCTTGCTACTAAATGCTTGAATAATAAAGTTTAAAAAATATAGAAAAGTCTTGATCAAGTTTAAAAAATGTTAAAGAGCATTGAGTTATATTAGAAAGGAGAAATTACTAGAGCTATTAATGTCTTGAATGATAATACTACTACCCACCACAATTAGGTTATTCAAAATCTAGATAATGAGGCTAGTAGTATTAGAATACAAAAATAATCAATTGAAACAAAGGTAGATGATATGATTGTTGAAGAAAAAATTATTAGTCAAAATTAAGATCAACTTAAGACTAGTATGACTTTCATTGAAATAGATTTGAAAAATCAAATTCCTAGTCTAGAGATAAAATAGGAAGAAGTACATCAGAAAATCAAACAACTATCTTCAATCTCTGATAGTATAATTAAAGAAATTATAAATCTAAATTCTAGATTATCTTTTATTCCTGATATTTTAGATACATTTAAAGATAAAGGACAATCTTCTCAGCAACTAGAATTAGTTCATCAGTTTATTTTTTTTACAGAACATATTGATTACAGTGAAAATATTCACTCTTGAAAAAATGTTCTAAAGCTAAAAAGAGAATCATTCAAGAAATCTAAATGAAAAAATTTATCTGATTTTGAGAGATCTCTTGATAAGATCTTCCAAGTAGGTATGGCTAAGGTTGAACCTACTCAAGCTGAAAGCTATTTTGAAATAGGAGAATCTTCAAAGTCTAAACCTCCATTAGATTCTTAAATAAAAACATTGAATCTTCAACACTTCTTTCGTAAATTTAATTGTGAACCACTAGAAAGAAGAAAATGAATGATTCATGCAATGATAGCTAGGGAGTGTATAAATTCATGATCTTAATAAAGATCCCTCAGTGTTAATAAATTGCAAATGGGTTTATAAGAAATATTAAAGAATGGTGGGATGCTAATGGTCCAGTATTTCATAACAGTATATACACTTTAATTTTTAAATTTGTTGGCACTCTTGATAATGATAAAGTAATAAACAAATCAAAGTTTCTTAAAGCACAATTGTGTGATATGACTAGACTGAATAAATATATGTGTTATATAAAAAATATATTCTATAATACTAGTGATATATTGAATCTAGCATATAAGATCAGATACATAGAATCTTTTCTTGATAATTTTGATACAAAGTATAAAGCCTCTATGGGGGCTGATCTCCGAACTATGTCCTTTGGAAGGATAAACCAAAATATTAAAGTAGTCAATGAAAGGCTATGTGCAGAAAGAAAGCCACATAAAGAAACTCTGAAGTTTTACAAATAGATTGGTGCAAAATTCTACAATTTTATTGATGATAATTTTGTTTGTATGGATTTACATAGATATAGACAGTATAAGAAAAAAATTCATCCTTCCAAATGTCCATTAGAGAAAGAATTTAATTATATAAAGCCTTGGAAGCCCAAATACAAATCTAGGAAAAGGAAATCTGGTCTTAAAAGGATATTAAAAAAGAAGAAGCATAGGTTAAAAAATAAACTAGTCAAATGTTTCATTTGTCAAAGTGATCATTATACAAATAAATATCCTAATAAGAAGAAAGAATCTAAGAAGATTAATTTTTTGAATAGCCATGGAATTAATGAAGATGAATATGTTTTAGTTTCTAATGAAGATGAACTTCAATATGAGTTAGATATTGTATGAAAATAATCAGATAATAATGAATATGATAATCAAGTAAATATGAATCTTGTTGATATTGAATCAAAAGATAAATCATTTAATTATGATTCTAATATAAGATTTCAGATTCATATGATTTTTGCTCCATTTCTAGATGCTTTGAACTTATCTCAAAAAATATCTTTCTTCAAAGAAAGATATACTAAAACTCCTACATTTATGATTTCTAAAAAAATGTTTTTACAACAACAAATTGTAGCTATTGAGCAAAACTATTCTCTATACTTATCTCAAAAAAAAGGCAAAAGGATGCTTTATCCCAAGAATTTTAATCTAAACTCTCTAAAATAACTTAGGTTGAAGCTACTTATCAACCTAATACATATGACAGAGCCAGTTGATTACAAAAAATGTATTTATAACTTTTAGATATTCATAGTAAAATCTTAGATTGAATTACAAGATATTATGAAAGAAGAAGCTCTTGTCAATGAACATGAACAACTCTCTGAAGAAGAATTGCTCCAAGTAACTAATGAGATAGAATCTCATTTTGAATAGGAGAAAACCTCTCATAAAAATTCAAACATACATTAGATATCATTATATACTACTAATAATCTAGTTTGTGAAATTCAGATCAAATGAGATGATTTTAAACCATATAGCTTGGATGTCTTGCTTGACACGTGCTGATATTTTTCTTGCTAGATATCATTCTATTCCTACTGATATGTGGAAAGCTGATTTTTATAAGTTGAATTTCAATACAAATATTGTAGTCTCAAAACTATCTATAGTTAATCTTGTTATGCTTGACGACTCTATCTATCATTTTAAGATAGTGCAACATGAAATGCCTATGTATGACATGATGATTGGTTCAGATAACCTGTCTACTTTCTATCCTATTACAATTCAGCCACATGAAATAATTCTTATAGAGAAATATTCTTTATACAAGAAATCTAGGTATGATTGTATAATCCCTATGAAATAAAATCCAAAAAAACTAGTTGATAACAAATCGATACAACACAAAGTAAATATTTATCATGCCAGCATTAAACCAATAATTGAAAAACTTAAAAAGTATTCCTACTATAAAAATCCCTTAGCATCCAAAAATAGGAAAATACATGAATCCAAAAATGAACTAAAAATGATTTAAAAAAATAATAATGACAAAGAAAGACAACCCAAGTTCAAGGCACATCATTCAAGAACCTCCTTCTCTTAGAGAAGAATGTTTTCAAGAAATAAATTAATTAAAGGAACAAGGATCAATAAGAGACTCTAATAGCCCTTGGGCTTGTGAAGCCTTTTATGTGAATAAGAAATTAGAACAAATAAGGGGAAAGAAAAAGTTAGTCATAAATTATGTTCCTCTTAATAAATATGTATTACTTGTTCAGCATCCAATTCTTTTAAAATATGAAATCTTGAAAAGAATAAGTGGAAGTAAGGTTTTGTTGATGGCGTAAAATTACACTAGATCCTAGCCAATCAACAATGGTAAGTTTCAAGTTGTGGGACAAATGCGGCTTGAAAAAACCTCCAGGTTTTAAAGAAGCTGGTCTCTTCTGTTTTATGGGGTGTTGGGGAAAAGAGATAGGAGACTAAACAGAAACACAAAATGCAGGAATTGAAACCTAACTATGGCAATGCACCTGAGTGTAATCCTAATCCTAACCTAAGCATAGTGAGACTATTATATGATACTATTACATTTAAGAGTAGACAAGTGCATGATCAATGTAAAAGATTGGAATAAAAGAAATAGAGGCTCATAATAGGGGAGTCTTTTGCTGAGCTACATGAATTGTCAACTAAGGCATAGTGTTCTATCTTCTTAATATAATCTTCCAATCACATAAGAGGCACAGAAGTCACGCACAGTTATGTAGAACTTCAGACTCTAGAAAATGGGACCAAAGCAAATAACATTTCCAATCACAACACTAGAAAATCTACAGCATAAACTACTTTGTAATTGACACAAATAACATCAAAAAGGGCATAGTATTCAATTTTCTTTTGAATCTTCCAGTCATAAAAAAGATGCAAAAACACACATAGTCATATAAACCTTTCAACTCAGAAAAATGGAACAAAAGCAAATGATATTATTGGTCAAAACTTTAAAAAGTCTAAAACTATAGAATTCCCCCCCTCTTTTTTGATTTTACAATTCTGCTTATATAGCTTCTGATGCCTCCTTGATCATCCCCTTTCCCACACAATTTCACTCTATCCTTCACTCACAGGAGACAAAATGGATGGTGCATTCAATGCCTTGGATGCATTCTAGTCTTATCAGGAATTACCCTTACTGCGGCATGGAAATCCATGTCTAGTACCTTTCTTCACACCTGAAATTCCTTGTTTCATCACATGTTTGGCTACTCAACTATCTACTCTATCTCCACTATTAGGGGACAAATAGATGGTGCCTTTAATACTTGTAAGCCCCAAAAATCTACCCAGTGCACTGTTCTATTTATCGGGAATAACTTCTGCCTATTTTACCTCCATTTTGCCTTTTGGCAATAGATACATGGAACACTTTGTTATGTTGAAATGGGAGATGATACTTAGTCAATTTCCTAAAAATCCTCTTATTGTTTAGAAAGCACCAGAAAATGACACTTGGCAATTTCTACTTTCTTCTATAGCTCTACTTGTAGAAATATTCGAGATGTAGGTTAAGCTCCTTTGGATGATGACACTCGACAACTTCCGTTTACCCTTGAAATAAAACTTGGGACCCACCACACTCTTTATAATGAAACTCGAAGATGATCTCTCAGATGTCAACACGTGGTGGCTTCTGGGGCTTTTGGGAAGATATGTGGCATCTTTCGTTTCTCCTACTAGGGGTATATGGTGCCTTCTACTTTTCTACTGCTGGAGTAAGAAGGGACTAGAGAGTGACACTTGATGCTTTATGGCACTTTAAGTAAAATAAAATGATGCCTTTATGCATTGAATCAAAGCATGAACCCAGGCATCCTTTAGATGCCGACACGTGGTGGCTTCCACTACTTCTTTAAAAAGGTAATTCAGGGCCTCCACAACTGCCACCTAGCACTTTCTACTCTCTCTAATGCTTAGTTCATTAAAAGTCTTTGTTGAGAAATAGAATGAAATTTGGGTGCCTCTGAGAGACGTGGATGCTAACACATGGTGAATTCCGCTTAGCTACAACTGGGAACATGGCACATTCTATGGCCTTCCTAAAAGTTATAAAAGGGGATTCAAAGGATGCCAGCTGGCCGGCTTTGTATCTCAGAGGGTGACACTTGGCAGGATCTACTGCTTCGACACTTACGCAAAAATGAACCCATCCTTTGCTCCAAAACTATGCCGCTATGTCCAAGGTGCATAGGAACCAAAATTGCAGTGCTCAAATAAAAAATAAATTAAATATGACGTAGAGTAAAAATTACTCTATAATTATTGGTGACCACTAGGACTTTTGAGCCTGCTTAAAAAGAACCCGAATCTCACTTGATCAAAATTTCAAAATTACAGCCTCAAAAGAGCCATCTAGTAGATGGACCATTCATGGTCAGATAACTCTCGCTTACTAAATCAGACACATCTAGGGAATTATGGACATTTGAGAGAGACTTAATGTGTCGAGAGTCTTGAAAATTTTGAAAAGATTCTGAGCTGCGGCCACGTGCTCAAAGAACACTTATTTAAAAGAAATAGCAAGAAAGAAAAAATGGGAAAATGGAGCAATAAAACTGAAAGCAAACTACTATATACAACTAACCAGGTATATTTGCCTCCCTCTTGGATCAAAAGGATTTTTTTTGAAGTTTCCTTCATGACAAGAAGACTTATGATGCTAGGTAAATTGCTGAATGGAATGGAGCTCTGGTGACTTGATCTTCTTGCTTGCCACCTTGATTGGTCTGCATCTGAGTGAATCAAAGTCAAACATGCTTCCAATATATACATACTTTTCTTATCCTTGGAAGCTTGCTAAATGTTGGTCCCTCATACTGGTGTTCTTCACCAAAAAATTAGTGGTTATTGATTCTTCACTATGTGTCTTTTGATATCCATTATCTCTTGGCTCATCTCCTTCAAATTCCAGCTTTATTTCATCATCATGCTGTGTGATGACTGCATCCTCTTGAAAGGATGAATCTGAAAGCTAGCATGCTTCTTACATACTCAGATAAATGTCACAGTCATCTTCTCCATATCCTTCCTGTATGATAGTGTCACCTATCTCAATGGCTTGATCAAGGGAGTATCCATACTCCTCCATGTCTTCTTGCAAAGTGAGGAAGAAGTTAGAAATGATCTCTTCCTCATCTGAAGTTAAGGAAAAAGCTTGTGGCTTATCCTCTTGCTCATCAAAAGGGGTGCCTATGGTGATTTCTTCCTCATCTGTACTTATGGAATCTTCTTGACTAGCCATGAATTGAGCATATTCTTCTACATACTCAATCGCCTCTTTCAAAATATATTCTTCTTCAAAAGGGGATGAAGAAGAAGGCTGTGATGGAAAACAAGAAGCTTCTTGAGTAAGGGAGGAAGGGACTTGAGGGGAAAGTGAGAGTTTGGGGTCCTCTTGACTTGCTGCTATCATAGACTCTACATTATTGGGGAAATGATCTTGACAAGTCTGACCTTGTTCATGAATAGGGGTGACATATGTTTGATATGGGATTTGTGGTGGTGGCTATGAATTTTGGTAGACTTGGTAATGCTGGTTCTCATGAACACTTATCCTCTCTTCTATAAATGCAACCAATCCACACACCTCCAGCATTTCATATGTAAGCTCTTGCCAATTTTCCCTTTCAATGGGGTCCCACTCACTTTTGATCAAGTCGACTGCTTCCCTCACTTGATAGATGACATGACAAGGAACCTCTTGGCCATATCCCCTTCTGTTGTCTAGCTCTAATACATAATTATTAAAACCCATCAATGCTTTCTTAAAGGTGAAAATGAGATTAGACTGGGCATAAAACTGGTATAGCTTGTGGCCATGTGCATCCTCATTACTTGGAGATGTTTCAGGAGGAACTTGATCTTGATTAAATATATAAGGAGAATAAGACTCATAGCTATGAGTAAAAGAGTTATACATACCAAAAGGGATTTTTTGATGATACTGCTTGATCGGCTGATGACTCAAAGTCATTGTTGGTGTTGATGAAAACCTCTAAAGGCTGATTGGATGAAGAATACACCAAGAATTCTCCAACTTCCTTGAAAGACATGTCCCACCAAGCATGCCAGAAACTATTAATGGTGTAAAATTACACTAGATCCTAGCCAATCAACAATGGAAAGTTTCAAGTTGTGGGACAAATGCGGCTTGAAACAACCTCCAAGTTTTAGAGAAGCTGGTCTCTTCTATTTTATGGGGTGTTGGGGAAAAGGGATAGGAGACTAAACAAAAACTCAAAATGAAGGAATTGAAACCTAACTACGGCGATGCGCCTGAGTGTAATCCTAATCCTAACTTGAGCATAGTGAGACTATTATATGATACTATTACATTTAAGAGCAGACAAGTGCATGATCAATGTAAAATATTAGAATAACAAAAATAGAGCCTCATAATAGGGGAGTCTTTTGCTGAGATACATGAATTGTCAACAAAGGCATAGTGTTCTATCTTCTTAATAGAATCCTCCAATCACATAAGAGGCACAGAAGTCACACATATTTATGTAGAACTTCAGACTCTAGAAAATGGGACAAAAGCAAAGAACATTTCCAATCACAACACTAGAAAATCTACAACATAAACTACTTTGTAATTGACACAGATAACATCAACAAGGGCATAGTATTTAATTTTCTTTTGAATCTTCCAGTCATACAAAAGATGCAGAAACACACATATTCATATAAACCTTTCAACTTAGGAAAATGGAACAAAAGCAAATGATATTATTGGTCAAAACTCTAAAAAATCTAAAACTATAGAATTCCCCCCCCCCTCTTTTTTGATTTTACAATTCTACTTATATAGCTTCTGATGCCTCCTTGATCATCCCCTTTCCCATGCAATTTCACTTTGTCCTTCATTCACAGGAGACAAAACAGATGGCACATTTAATGCCTTGGATGCATTCTAGTCTTATCAAGAACTACCTTTACTGTGTCATAGCAATCTATGTCTAGTATCTTTCTTCGCGCCTGAAATTCCTCGCTCCATCACCTGTTTAGCCACTCAGCTATCTACTCTATCTCCG